>OZ024893.1:1200000-1542500 GCA_964017195.1 Siderastrea radians | reverse complement strand
GTAATCGCAAAAACTACTAATATATACAAAAGATTGATTGTTTGCAATTGGTGATGTCAGTTCTTAGAAGCTTAGCCCTTGAGGATAACCTAATGAACTTGATTATATAAGAAAGGTCATTATCATAAAGAAATAAAGAAGTATTAAAGAGTTGTTATAACCTTTCGTTTTAGCTTTTATTTACCTCGATTCGACACGAATTTTGCTATCTTTGGCTTCAGTGTTATTCACTTATCTCCTCCTTATCAAATAGAGTTACAAAGTGAGGTTTCAAATAACGATGTCCCTGTTCATTTTGAGGCTCTTCAGAATGCTGTGTTTCTTGAGATCTGCAGCCGAGGGTCGACACCAAGATACATAGCAATGAGCAGGATGAGAGAGATCTTCAGTTATGGTGTTCGAGCTGTCAAAGTTACAAAGTGTATCTCTTTCCTTAATTCTTTTTGAATACACGTCTTTGCTAGACATCTGAACCTCAACCACTATTAGTTTTAAACCCAGTCCATAGTTAGTCGAGGGACTGGTTATAAAACCTTGCAAGTTTCATGGCCATGTTGAAGGTACTACGACGGTGCACAATCTTTTGTTTTAAGTTCGCACACTGCGGCTGAATAACTTAACAGTGACATTTTTATTGGTTAGTTGCTCATGCAAAACTCAAAAGCTATTGTTGTTTGTGCACGATGAAGGCTAAAAACAGTAACAAAAACATAGAGCAAAGGACTTTGCTGAGCTTCATAACCAGTTTCTTTTTTTAACTGTGCCCACTCTGGATGTATTTCCATGCTATACTTTTCTTCATCGAGGCCGAAGAAACGTGCATAATCCATATTTGTTGGTTACTCCGATTAATTAAAGCATTCTACTTTTTCGGAATCAACGCTTTTCAAGCGAACGTAGCCGCTTTACAAGAGAAACGACTGAAATTAATAGCAAAACCTGTTTCCAAGATATTTACATTAAACATTTGCTATATAAGACTGGATTTAATCTTTCTTTAATTTGAAATGAAGCACATCATCCGAACCAGATTGGAAAGCGATCCGAACGATCCAGATTCGCAAGTGTCAAAAATCAGTCCATTTTAACAAGATTCAGGGTCTCAAAGGGCTCCGGGTTAAAAAATTTAGGGCTCATTGGCTTTCCTCTAGGGCTCCATTTAGCAAGAATCATCATTTTTGTCCGGGCTCCAAGTAGTAAAAGGCCTTGGGCTCCGAGCTCCACGGGAAACATTTCTGGGCTTCAGGGCTCCAAGAACCCCCCTTAAGACGTTGAAGATTATACTTAACTCGGATTTTTGTGCTAGTTGGAAGTTAAATCTGGTTACAGATCAATCCGTGTTTGTTTCTACTCTGAGTGAATACGAGGTAAGTAGGATAAGATCCAGCTTTGCTGAATCAAACACACTATCCGAGATCGCATTTAACTATCAATGCGAACAAGCCGCCCCCGCATCTAAGGATGGTTTCGACTCAATCGTCTTAATCGGAGATGGTTTATCTGCAGATGAAAGTAAAAATCAAATTTCCAGTTGCAAAATTGGGATTTAGATTGGCCAAACGAACGCTGCCGTAAATGCCATAGAGGAGAAATAGAATAAGGAAAAATACTATGCAACAACGTACTTACAGGTGTTAATAGGCAGCATTTTGTTATGCTGTTTAGGTACAGAATCGAAAGTTTGCCAGTGTGAAGAAGGATTCACTTATAGACTATTATCAGCCTCTTTCCTCGTGAAAGTTGTCTTTTTTGTTTGATTGAAGTTCATTCGTAAAGAAAACTAGTTGTTCTTCCTTCTTCGAATCCTTACTTTACTTTTCATCTCTGTTGTTAGGTAAAACAGTAATAAATATTTCATTCTTCTAATCAGTTTCAACTCCCATATATAACGGTGCAAAAGAAGGCGTTTTTGGCGATTGTTTGAAAATGCCAATTAACTGTTTATTCTTAACCGTTTTCCCCTGATAAAGCTCAAAAGTGGAAAAAAAAAAGCATACAAAACGCCATCTTGGAACTTCTTGGAAACCAGCAGAGGCCAGTGGTGCTCAGCCGTAGCTGCTGTTTGAATGGTCACACTTTAGGATTTAATCTACAGACTAAGAAGTTGCGACTACACTGTACAGTGTAATTAACACTAGTAGCCAGAGGAATGTGCCGCTTAATAGTTGACATTTGAATATTAGAGTGTTATTGCTAGCAGTAGATATTGCATACTTTTGAAATTCTAGTTGCATAAAGAAAAGTAGAGCACTACTTTTTGCAGATATTCGATTCTGTTTGTAACGGTAAACTGGTAGATTGCTTTTAAGTCCAAGATTGAAACAGCGTTTATCTGTAGAAACTGATTTTTGTAGAAATAGAAAATGGACTTTCATTATTTCTCTCCCTTTTTTCCGTTACCCGAAGTAAAAATAAAAGTAAATAAATTCTGTTATGCTATATAAGACTGGATTTAATCTTTCTTTTAAATGAAACAGATCATCCGAACTAGATTGGAAAGCGATCCGATCGATCCAGATCCGCAATTGGATCGTTCGAAAACAGGAGCCATTTACCATTTGCGCAGATTCTACCATATCAGCCAAAGAACCGTTAAGATAATTTTTAAAGCTTAGCGAAAGTTGTTGACATAGCAATAGGTAAGACTCTAGTCTAAATTGAGAGACTAAAGGGATAAAGATTGCATATCAATGATTTCGATACAGTAAATTCCACAAATTGAAGAAGAATGAAAGATCACGCGGCAATGTAGGAAGCATGTGGAATAAAATAAAAATATTTTCAATCAACAGGAAAATAGAATACAGTAATGCTGAATCATGGCGAATAAATGTGACCAACTTTCTCATCTCCATTATCAACTGATTTTCGACTGTAAATTATTTTAAACATCTTACGGGACTCAACCCGAAAAGGTAATAAAACGCAGGGTATTTTTAGGAGAAACGCAAACTTCTCAGTCGAAAGACCGAAAGCAAATGTTTGCAAATTCCAATAAATTTACCATCAAACTGCGCCACATTTAACGAGGATTTTGAAAAAGGTGGGGATTTAGCATGGGAACATCCTTGAATGACGAGAACAACGCTAGTCTATGATTGTAAACAAACCCAAAGGCGTAATGTACGAACCCGAAACCGAATTTTAGCAGTGCTCGATATGCCAAAGTTTCCTTTTCCGTTGAGAATATCTATAACTTTTTTTGTTGTTTCCACACAGGAAACCAAAATGGTCGAAATTTGAATGATTTTGAAGTCGTCCGAATTGTCTGACGTGACACGCGTGGATCACATTTTCTTGACCTGATGTTAAACGTGACTTTCCTAGCTGACAAACACGGAAAATGATTTACCTCGAACAATAACTAAAGCCACTTTTTACAGACTTTCCTACGGCCACTCATTTTAATAATAGTTTTGAGATCAGCTGAAGTACCGAATTTAATTTTATATAAAACTTATAAAATAGTTTTGGATATCAACAGAAAACTGGTCGGATACTGGGCACCCTAGCTGGAAACTCAGTGAAAACTATTAACTCCAATTTTCCTAAAAATTTGGAATCAAATTAGAAATTCGATAAGGCTCCGAAAACTTGACCTCTTTAATTCTAATAACGCCAAATCTCTTTATTCTTCCTCGAAAATATCGTTTCAACAAGTCTCCGTTACGCAATAAGGCCAGTAAACCAAACAATCGGAAGCTAAAATAATATACTTGTACTAGAAGCTCAACGATTATTCATTGTAGTCTTACCACATAATTACGTATTTTCTGTTCTAATCAAAGGAACAATTAAGCCTTATAGTCTGTCAAAACGGACACGTAGTTATTTAGATTGTCCTTAGTTCCCGCGCTTTCGTCCTGAACGCAAGTCAAGTCTACACAGTTCATCTTTAGAGGCAAGCGAAGGACTGATATGTAAGTGTTTACTCTTTCCTTTATAATTATTAGTTTTTCAAGTCGTTAGTTTTCTTATCGATGTCGCCTTAATAGTGATTGCGGCTATTCCGTATAAAGAATTATTGTTTCAGAAGCTTTGTAGTTGTAAGGCGTAGTTTAAGGATTTATTTCTATAATTAGCTCTAGTTTTACAAGAAGCTTGTTTGCAAGTTTCGTTAGTTTTGTACAAGTCGAGTACACAATCGTCACGTGGAGCTAAATGCTCACAACCACAATTGTTAACGTTTCTTAAGTAGCTTATACCTTATATTTCAGTTTACGGTACGGCTTAAACAACGATTACTGCAATTGGTGTCAGGAGAATAAAATCAAGGCGATTGTTCTACATCATAGTGCTTTAATTCGTCAGGCCCGTAAAATAGTCCTAGATTATCGCCCTTCACCGGCTCACGACACCTCTCGATGATTCTTGAGAGTTGCTTGCTGCTACAACACTTTTACTAGGAACACTTAGTTTTTTGCCAATTTCTAAGTGCGACACGAAAATTTGAGTTGAAGGTTTATTGGTCGGATACTGGGGAACACACTGTAGCTGTTGTTTGAATGGTCACACTTTAGGATTTAATCTACAGACTAAGAAGTTGCGACCGCACTCTACAGTGTAATTAACAATACTAGCCAGAGGAATGTGCTACCTAATAGTTGAATGGTCACATACATTTTAAGGCCTACTCTGGGACCCAAAGTCGCCCAAAGTCGCCTAAAGTCGCCCAAAGTCGCCTAAAGTCGCTTAAAGTCGCCCAAAGTCGCTCTAAGTCGCCTTAAATCCCTTGTATATAGTTTATATATTAATAGTAAACTATGTAGAACTTAATATAGTTTATTTTCAGTTTGCTTGCCAAGGCTGTTGCCTAACCAGAGCCCTATACAATAAAATGCCCAAGGAATCATCCTGGGGCCCCTAAGTTTCTTGTTGTGACACTTACTAACTCACAGGTTTCACTTATAATGCCTTACCTTTTGGCCTGTAACCAATTCGGCAACAACCTTGCTTGCTAGCTGTTGTTAAGGTCATTGTTGCATGTTTATGTACTACTAATGTCTTTAGTGTGCGGGTCCATAACAACATCACAAGAGGTCATTAGAAATTCCAAGGGGGGGGTGGGGGAAGTGGAGGCTCTTGAAAGCCACCAAACTAGAATTTCCAGAAGGGTGGGGTGGAATAGGGGGTTGGTGAAGCATTCAAACTAAAACATTTTCATGGGGATAGTATGGATATTTTCTGTAACAATGCATTATGGTGTACCATGATGATTCCCATGTACATGTATACCACAACTGTACTTAGGTTCACCTTGGCATTTCCAATTAAGTCACTGAAGGTTACCTAAAATTGCCTAAAGTCGCTCAAAATCGCCCAAAGTCGCCTAAAGTCGCCCAAAATCGCCTTAAATCGCCCAAAATCGCCCGTAATTTTGGACAAAATAAGCTAAAATCGCCTAAAGTCGCCTTAAGTCGCCCAAAGTTACGGCGACTTTGGGTCCCAGAGTAGGCCTCATTTTAGAGCGTTTTAGCATTAGATATTGCATTCTTTTAAAAAGCAATCCTGAGTTGCAAAAAGAAAAGTACAGCACTATAGTTTTGAAGATATTCAATTCTGTTTGTAAAGGTAAACTGGTAGATTGCTTTTAAGTCCAAGATTGAAATAGCGTTTATCTGCAGAAACTGATTTTTGTAGAAATAGAGAATGGACTTTAATTATTTCTCTCTCTTTTTCCGGTCCCCGAAGTAAAAAAAAGTAATTATGTTATGCATAACACTTTTTTGTCTCCGGATATGAACAAAATGAAATAGCGTGTATACAACAAACAATAAATTTAAAAGTTAATTAAAACAGTGTGCAATTTTATGTCAGAACATCTGCCCTTCTAGTGAAGACGTTCAGTCTCAGAGTTTGCTAAGAGCCGGTCAAACTTGATGATCGTAAACCGAAACGAAAATCTTTTTGATGCTATGTAATTTTACTATAAATGTTCAGCACAGTAACTCTTGTATATTGTGTGATTGCCCTAATCGAAGCAACTTTCATCTGCATTGGGAACGGCTTTACGGTGTTTGTTTTAAAGAGTTTCTCTAAAACGTGCCTGCTATCTCTTAATCAACCTTGCAGTCACTGATTTTCTTGCAGGAGCAACAGAACTGATAGTTACAGCAACATTAACCATTCCTCAACGCAAGATTATCTTTGCTGGCAACGCTACGTCGGCCATTGCTACCCTATTCGGAAGCGTGTCACTGCTCAGCCTGCTTGTGATCTCACTGGAGCGCGCTTTTGCTGTGCTTTGGCCTTTTCGTCACCGATTAGCAAGCACTCGAGTATACAGATCTATACATCATCAGCATAATTGCGGTTTGGGGAGCAGGCTTATGTCTAACAACGGTGGAATTGTTGTCAATTTACAATGACAAAATCAGCGAGTTAACTTCGTTTCTAGTCATGAACTCGGTGTGTTTTATCGCTCTTGTTGTGATCTTGGTGTCTTACATGGCGATTAGAAAGAAGCTAAGGAACACAAATCCTGCGGTTGAAGCTCATAATAGGAAAACGATTGAACAGAACGTTAAATTGTCGAAAACTATGTTTGTTGTTATCGGCTTGTCGTTTGCGTTTTGGCTTCCAGGAATAACGATGTACACTATCATGGGGTTTTGTAACGAATGTGTCAGCGAAATTTTATCGTCAATAGCAGTCGTTCTACTGATGGCGAACTCACTTGTTAATCCCATCGTTTACAGTTATAGAATGCCCATATTTAAAGAAGCGATGGAAAAGTTGTTTAAAAACACAACCTAGGATAAATTAGAATTGTATCTTTAGTACACTAGAAGCATATTTGTTTATTTCAACATTTTACCATTTAAGATCTGGATGAGTTCATTTACTATCTATAGATGTTACGCCGATAATTGTATATTTTCAGTTTTATTGTCGACCTCGGAGGTAACTTTGATGCTATGGACAAGAGTTTATGAAAACTTGACGTTGTATTATTGTTATTGTATACGTAGTTACTTTCTTTTAAACAGTCTTTTAATACACAGTGAAGTAAAAAAATTCCCTCTTATTGTATTTTACAGTCTTAGCAAAGACTAAAATTACTCAAAATTTAAGGATTTCACTATCATCAGAAATTTGCAGTTTACCGTCTTTTCGTCAGTTGCCTTAAAACATTTCACGTCGTTCGAATTATTGTGTCCTGCATCACAAAAAGTACACAAAACTTGTTTGTTCAATCAAGTTGTTCAAGTTGTCATGTCTGGCTGTGAAATGCAGTATTTGAAAGCTACTTTAAAAAGTAGCTTTCCATTTTCTTTAACTTTTAAGTACCACTTTCTAATATTTAAATATTAGCATTTTAGTATTTCAGATAAATTTTATCTTGCGTGATATAGGCCATCTGTGTAAAGAATTGCATTATTATTATTATTATTATTATTATTATTATTATTACTATTATTATTGTTATTATTCAAAAGGGGTTTTTAATTAAAAGAGCACATTCGAAATTAATTATTAAATATCGACTTTGCTCCGTATAGATGTCAAATGATCGTGTATGTGGGTGTCTTGGTCATTTTCATATATTGTATAGAGTAGCTTGATATAAGTTGACTTTCACCTGAGGAATTGATCTCTTTTTGAATGACACTCCCAAGAGTTACCAGCCTGAATGACAAAAATTAAAAGAAAAAACAATAATATATTTGAAAAATACTGAAAAGCAAACAGCACCCATGGGAAAAACATCCATGACAATAGCGCTCTCATTTAAATGCTATTTGAACTGGGGTAACAAGCCAAAAAAATTAATGAAGCTATTTATACGCAGACTTGATGATCATGCTAAACTTGTTTTCAACGGGTTTCCTTTGTGAATTGAACGGAAGCGGATCGCCCAGTCATAGTCGTCTACCTCAAACTTAGCTTGAGTTCTGGTTCTACCTCCTCGTTTATGCTTCCAGTGTGTTTTTATTCGGTTATCACATGTTCTTAGAGCGTAAGTTACATACACAGATCAGTGGAAGCACTTGATGACAGGTTCAGGGACAACCGACAGAGTTGTTTCACAAATAGACGTCCTGCAAGGGTATTTTTCTTTGTTGGTTAGAAAAAAATTCTGTTTTCTTTGCGTGGAAAGATGTTTTCATTGTTGGCTAAAATTGTGTCAGTGCATTCCACCGTTGAAGCCCCTCAAAATATTTGGAATGATGGCTGTTTGTCACGCCCAGGGAAAATGGTCGCCTTTCGTGATACTCACCATACAAAATAATGAATGCGATTAATGCCTGTTGGCAGGGAACTCTTCCCAGTAACTTTGCTGGGAAATGGAACTGTAGGTATGTTTTTTCCCCTGAATATCAGCCACTGTGTTTCCTGGTAAATTCTGACCAGTGGGATCGTTGGGTGTCCCTGTAGGCATTGAGTAGCAACTCTGTCTAAGTTGAGTACAAGCGCCTACAAAAAAAATTCCTGTTTCAACCTAAACCTGGTTAGTTTAAATTAAATATTAAACTGATATTAACTGTTTGTTGTAAGACCGCTTTGTATTAAGGATATCAGGCCGGGTTACGTTTGTTTATTTGTATTCGCTTTTCTGTTAGGAGAGACCCCTTAATTGACAGGGGGATTAATCGATTCAGCCTGACAAAGCCAATTACTTGATAAGTACCCTTGATTTCAGCCAGTTATTAAAAAAACGCTGCTAATCCCAAACATGCAGTAGACCAGTCTAACTAAATCAACATGCATTGTTGGGGGCTGGTAAAAAAGGATTACGTATGCTGTAAAAAAATGACCTAGACCACACCCTGGACTTTTTTCCCTATATCGTTTCCCATATCGCTTGCAACCATTCACGAAAGTTTAACGCCCGTTAAAAAATACTTCCATTTTTATTTCTACATTATTTTCATTCTGTTACTTCCATCTTACAGAAACCTTTTAACTGGAGAGCCAGTGACAATTTGACGATATTACAGGCTGATCGATTAAACATTTTTCCTAAACATGCATCGATATCGAACTCAACTGACATTAGGTAACTTGGCAGTCTTAAAAACCTGACCTAATTCTTACTAAACTTGTTCTCTAGGGGACAAATATCATTATAAACGAACTTGCTGAGCTAAAGCGTTATTCCCAGTACGTTGAAGGAAGTTGATCGCGTTCATCTCTTGAAGTCGAGGACAATTAAGCCGGGTTGTGTTTGTTTATTCAGTCTTTTATGACGAGGGACCGTCAGTCAACATAGTGATTAAGTTTCATCCCAGCCAAAACAGCCTATTGAAAATTACCTTTGATTTCAGCCATTATTTAAAAAAAGACGCTGCAAACCCCAAACATGAAACAATGGAGCGGTCTAATAAAATGAACATGCATTGTTGGGGGTTGTTGAAAAACAATTCGTATGCCGTGAAAAAAATGATCTAGACCCACACCCCGGACATTTTTTCCCATAGCGTATCCAATTATGTCGCCTGCAACCATTTACGAAAGTTTACCTTTTTTTCAAAATAACTTTCGTGTTAATTTCGTAATTATTTCCATTTTATTACTTTGATCTTAAAGGATATCGATCTTCAATTATTTAAACTGAGAGCCATAAAATTTGACGATGTTACAGGTTTAACACTGATCAGACTTCCCCAGATAATTACGACCTGAACACAATTTCCCTAATAAATTCATCGGTGTCGATTTCAACTAACACTAGATAACTTGGAGATAGTACTTGTTTTAAAACCTGAGCTAAATCTTATTTTATGGCACGGAACATTATTAAAAACCTTACTGAGCTAAAGCGGGTATCAGAAAACGCAGGTCCACGTGTCACGTTATTCCCAGTACGTTGAAGGAAATTGCATTTGTTCATTGCTCATGTCATGTTATGTTATGTTATGTCATGTTACATCTCTTCAATTCTTCCTTCAACCACTGACAGCATATACAGCACTGCAGCACAAATCCCAGCAGCCCAGATGAATGCAATGCTTTCAAAATACACTCGATAACTTTTGATGGCGAAGTGGCCACGCTATGGCGTGAACACTTTCCAGCGAAATGATAGCGAGAGAAAACGCCGAAAAAGATGAAAATAGCATCTGAAAAGAAGACAGTATGTATCCATGGTGAGAGCTAAGAATTTGCTCATTTGGTCCTGAATCAGTGAAAAGAAATGGCACATTTTGAGTTCCAAGTAAACTTAAGGTTCAGTCAACTCCAAGCGTGACCACCACTTGAGTATTTGTCTGGCATTTGTCATTTTCTCTCAGGATAATTGCAAGTGCTCCGCAGTGGGGTCAGCCAATGTGTACAAAAACCCCACGGTGAGGCTTAGAAAACGTTACAAATGCCACACCTATGGGATCAGAACAACATTGCATTTTCTCACGAACAAGCAAAAAACCCTAAAATTTGACAACCTCTTTAACAACAATACTTGT
Source organism: Siderastrea radians (assembly GCA_964017195.1). Classification (NCBI taxonomy): domain Eukaryota; kingdom Metazoa; phylum Cnidaria; class Anthozoa; order Scleractinia; family Rhizangiidae; genus Siderastrea; species Siderastrea radians. The sequence goes on along the minus strand of OZ024893.1, from coordinate 1,532,094 downwards.
AATATTACTTTTACTTTAATATTGAATATCACTTTAAAAGTCCTAGGAAACAGCGACACTTCATCTGATGCCATTTAATAGCCGAGCTGTAACCGTGATATTTGCTATTAAAAAACTTCAGTGGTACAAAAATGAGGATTTAAAACTGCCCATTTCACCGTTATCTTCTAATTCCTCACGCAGTTCCTCCATGCCTTTAATTTCTTAGCCGGCCGCTCACAAAAGCAGTATTTTTGCCGTAAAAGTGCTCCAAACTGGCCATCACTTCGCCTATCCACCTTGGTCACCACTTGCGAATGTAGGAACTACAGAGCGAAGAATACTGAGACAACATGCGAGGGGAGGGGGCTAGCAAAATAATAATAATAATAATAATAATAATAATAATAATAATAATAATAATAATAATAATAATAATAGTAATAATAGTAATAATGCAATTGTCTTGTCTTGGGTCATAATAATAATAATAATACATGACTTTTTGAACTGATTAATCCCTATTTTGATAAGAATATGCAGTACTTTCTCTTGAAATCCAATTAAATAAGCAAACAATTTTGCTTAAATAGTAAAATGTGAAATTCTTCATGGTTGAAAAAAATTGGCAAATGCCCATCCTCGGGCAGACCTCTCATTACAATTGCCCCACCGTGACCAACAAATGCCCGGGGGGGGGGGGATGGTCACGCTTGGAATTGACTGAGCCATTATCTCCTGTATGCCCACAAGTAGATCAGTAATTGCAAGGTTGATCAGAAGATAATATGCCTTCTGTAAAGTTCGTTGCTTCTTCCGAAAATCGCAAATAGTAAATGAGTTCCCGACGTAAATAAGGATGGTCTCAGTGGAAAGGTTTAAAATACGATGAAGGCAAATACGATGGAGGCAAAATACGATGAAAACTGAAGTTGACATGTCTTGTGAAGTGGTTTTGTGACCAAAACAAGACCAGCTCAAATAACTGAAATAGAAAATAAATGTGATAACTACCGATACTGCATGCAAACAGATCAGTCGCTCAGCACACAGGCAAGACTCTGCAAGGCTTAGTCACCGTGACTAAGCCTTGCAGAGTCTTGATAACGGAACAGAATTCACAAATTCACAAAATTCACAAAATTCACAAAAGAAGTGTAGTTTATTGTTTATATATTGTATTTGCCTATATATACTATTTCAGTGTACAAAAACAACAAAAAAATAAGGAGCTCAATTCGTGAAAAGCGAAGTGCTAAAGGGTGGACTTTAATTATTGAGGATCGGATGTTTAGGGGCATGTGCTTTGGTTAAACTTTTGCTCTGGCTACGGATCGTTCAAACCTTTGACTCTGAATCTCAGTTGCGAAATCAGTTTGTTGTCAGTTGTGAAATTGTTAGAAGCCTTAAGTAACAAACGATTACCAGGCCAATGCCTACACTGATATCTCAGTGGAGCCAGAAATTCATCTCTCAAAATACCATTCTAGTCCGTTGAAGGAAACAAACTACTAAAATATCCGAGAGAGTTAAATGACACGTTTTGTTCAGAAAACCACATGGTAGCTACAAATAAATATCTGACAGTAAACAACTGTGCAGTTTGACTTTCGACACACACCTCATGTGAAAAGAAGAACATGTTGCCCCGAGCCGGAATCGAACCCGCGTCTCCCCGGTTACTAGTCGTGCGTGATGACCACTACACCATCGGAGCAACCACGCTGGCAACGTGGCCACCTTACGAAGTGGGTAGGATCTTACGAGGGCCATTCCATGGGACGTTTTTCTTTTCGAGGCATACGTGTGTCTCATGGCTTCTAAATCCCTACACGGGATTAGGACAATGTAACAGGATATATTTTCGAAGCCAGGAAAGTCATAGAACAAATACTCGGGGGAACATGTTCTTCTTTTCACATGAGGTGTGTGTCGAAAGTCAAACTGCACAGTTGTTTACTGTCAGATATTTATTTGTATTTGTTCTATGACTTTCCTGGCTTCGAAAATATATCCTGTCACGTGGTAGCTGAAACTGACAAAAAAGGAGAGAGAGATCAGGAAGCCTAACAGAATTAAACAACACAATTTCATGAAAATATTCTGGAGGATTGCCTGAAGGCACCAAAAATAAGCACCAAAATATCGAAACACGGTTAAAGTAAAACTGATGTCCCCTGGAGGGGGGATGGGGTACTCCGTAAATGCACTTTTCGGGAAGGCTCCGCCCAGAAGAGTTGCTTTCTGGGGCTTGCAGTATACGAAAGGGTAGGGAAATATGTTGTTTTATACACCTTAAACTAAAAGACATAGTAGCTAACTCTAAGGACTAAAAAAGTTTGTAACATTTTGGCAGAAACCACAACGCAAAAATATATGAAAGCTTGGTGCGTTCGAGCGCACCAATTCGAATTGAGCACACCATCAGAAACCAGATTTAAAATTAAGTATCTATCTGAGCAACCCATCTTCGCATTTGGAATTTTCCCACTCAACTGGAGATGGTTTATCTTGCAAATGAAAGTAAAAATAGAATTTTCAATGGCAAAAGTTCCTTGTAGATTGGCTAGACGAACGCAGCCGTAAATGGCATGGGAGACAAGAAAAATAACGGACAAGACTATGCTACAATATACTTACAGGTGTGTTTCCCAGTTTGATGAAGGACTCATTAATAAGTTATTAAATTCTTTTTCCTCTAGAAAAGTGTCTTTTATGTTTGATCGGAAGTTTTTTGGTGAAAGATAATTATAGTTTAGTATGCAGTATTGTTTTTGCTTGCTAGAATAGAGTTGAATTATAATGACTCGGATCATGTGTCAATAGCTTTTCTCAGACTTATTTTATTTTTTCACCTTTGCTAATGGGTAAACCATTTTTTATAACTGTACTCATTGGCAAAGGCTAAAAAGTTGCAACCACCTTCTACAGCGCAAAATATTAATAATAATAATAATAATAATAATAATAATAATAATAACAATAATAATAATAATTGTTATTATTATAACAATAATAATAATAATAATAATAATAATAATAATAATAATAATAATAAAAGAAAAAATAAAAAAAAAAACGAAATAAAGCATCAAAGCAAAGTACTGCTTAATGGCTTTCATCAAAAGGTCTTGCATTAATTTCGAATCAATTGAAAAAATTCTGAGAATTTAGTAGATGCAAAATCTGCAATCTTGGAGAGTTAATTAAACCCTTCAGATGCAAAAAGAAGATTACAACAAAAATTTCTGCAGGTGTACAATTTTGTTATTAACAGTAAACCGGCAGATCGCTTCTAAGCCGTCCAAGTCTGAAAGAGTGCTTATCTCTGAAAAATGATTTTTTTCGAAATAGTGATTGGACTTTCCTCTCCTCTCCTATTTCTCTCTCCTCTTCCGGTCCCCAGAGTGAAAGCAGGTCTGTAATGCATATCAATTTTTTTGGCAGCGGAGATGATCAAAATGAAAAACGTATATCAAACAAACAATAAATTTAAAAGTTAATTAAAACTGTGCAGGTTTATGTGGAACATCTTCCCTTCTAGTGAAGTTGGTTCAGTCTCGGAGCTTTCTAAGAGTCAAACTTCATCGTAAACTAAAACGAAAATCTTGTATACTGTAAAATGTTCAACTCGGTATTTCTTACATATTGTGTGATTGCTGCAATCGAAGCAACTTTCATCTGCATTGGGAACGGCTTTACGGTGTTTGTTTTCTGGAATCAAAGAGCTTCCCTAAAACGTGCCTGCTATCTCTTAATCAATCTTGCAGTCGCTGATCTTCTGTTAGGAGCAACAGAACTGATAGTTCTAGGAACATTAATCATTCCTCAAAGAAAGATTATCTTTGCTGGCAATATCACATCCGCCATTGCTTTATTGCTCGCAAGCGTGTCACTGCTGTGCCTGCTTGTGATCTCGCTGGAGCGCGCTTTTGCTGTGCTTTGGCCTTTTCGTCACCGAGCAGCAAGCACTCGAGTTTACATCATCAGCATAATTGTGGTTTGGGGGGCAAGCTTATGTCTAGCAACGGTGGAATTGTTGTCAATTTATACTGACAAAGTCATCGAGTTAATTTCTCGTCTAATCGTAGACTCTGCGTTTTTGATCGCTCTTTGTGTGATTGTGGCGTCTTACATGGCGATTAGAAAGAAGCTAAGGAACACAAATCCTCCGGTTGAAGCTCATAACAGGAAAACAATTGAACAGAACGTTAAATTGTCGAAAACTATGTTCGTTGTTATCGGCTTGTCGTTTGCGTTTTGGCTTCCAGGAATAACGGTGCACACTATCATGGGTATTTGTAACGAATGTGTCAGCGAAATTTTATTGTCAATCGCAGTTATTCTACTGAGGGCGAACTCACTTGTTAATCCCATCGTTTACAGTTATAGAATGCCCATATTTAAAGAAGCGATGAAAAAGTTATTTAAGAACACAGCCTAGGATAAATTAGCCTGTTCCAGGCTCTCAGATAGTCGGGTCGGCGCGAACAGAAGGGGAACGCGAACGTGTTTTCGCCTTCGTTTTCTCTTCGCCCTTTTCCCCACTATCTCGGAGCCTGGAACAGGCTAAGGATAAATTAGAATTGTACCGTTAGTAGACTAGGGGTACAATTTTGTTTATTTTAACGTTTCAATTTAAGATTGATGAGTTCATTTACTGTCTATAGATGTTACCCCGATAGTCAGGTAACTTTGATGAATTTAGCTAAGGACAAGAGTTTGAAAAACTTGATGTTGTTGTATTATTGTTATTGTATACGTAGTTATTTTCTTTGAAACAGTTTTTAAATACATATTGAAGTAAAAAAAATTCCCTCTTATTGCAATTTATAGTCTTAACAACTAGTGACTTAAATTCCTCAAACTTTAAGGATTTCATTATCATTAGAAATTTGCGATTTACTGTCTTTCCGTTTCCTCAGAACATTTCACACCGTTCGATTTATTGTGTCCTGCATCACAAAAAGTACACAAAACTTGTTTGTCCAATCAAGTTGTCATGTCTGGCTGTGAAATGCAGTATTTGATGTAGTCAAAACAGGTTTTTAATTAAAAGAGCACATTCGAAAGTAATTATTAATAACGTCTTTGCTTTGTATAGATGTCAAATGATCGCGTACATGGGTGATTTGGTCATTTTCATATAGTGTTTAGAGTAGTTTAACATAAGTTGACTTTCACCTGGGGAATTGTTCTCTTTTTGAATGACACTTCCAATCTGTAAGAATTACCAGCCCGGGTAAGACAATAATAATAAAAAAAGAAGATAATACCAGTTTGAAAAATACTGAAAAGCAAACAGCACTCGTGGGAAAAAAAATCCATGTTAATAGCGCTATCTCTCATTGAAATGTCACATAAACGGCTGGGGTAACAAGCCCAAAAATTTCTAAAAAGACCAATTATTTGCAGACTTGATGGCCATGATAAAATTGTTTTCAACGTGTTTCCTTTGTGAATTGAACGGAAGGGGATCCCCCAGTCATATTCGTCTACCACAAACTTAGCTTGGGTTCTCATGATCAGGTTAGGAGGAAAAAATTACTTCCTCTTTTATGCTTCCAGTGCGTTTTGTTAGTTACATACACAGATCAGTGGAGGCACTTGATGGCAGGTTCAAGGACAACCAACGAAGTTGTTAAGAAAAATAGATGTCCCGCAACGGTATTTGTCTGTGTTGGCTGGAAAAAATTCTGTTTTCTTTGCGTGAGAGAGATGTTTTTACTGCTGGCCATTGAACCCATGCATGTTGACTGGGAACCCTTCCCAGTAACTTTGCTGGGAAATGGAACTGTATGTTTTTTCCCCTGAAAAGTAGCCTGGCAAATTCTGACCAGTTGGATCGAGTGTCCCTGTAGGTATTGAGTAGCAACTCTCTCTGAGTTTAGTACAAGCGCCTACAAAAAAAATCGTCAGAGAAATTCCTGTTTCAACCTAAACCTGGTTATAGTTTAAATTTTAAGGACGGTGGCCCCTATTGCTAACGCGCACATTTTCTGCGCATCGCGCGTTCATCCCGTGCGATCGCGCGATTCCTGTATGTGCAGTGGTGCGAAAATAAAATTTTAGGTGTATGAATTGTTGTTTTTGTATTTCGCTTCCGCTGTGGGAGTGTTGACCAGCAAATGGGGAACGGGAAACCATAAACGAAATGGTAGGTTAATGAAAGAATCCGGGCCGTCGAAGCGCCAGCGCTTGCACGACAAAAAACAAACATCGACACCGGCTTCCCACAACAAGTGAAACAAGGAACGGCGTAGCGCGGAAGGGACGAAGTTGACTTGGCGAGAAGGTGGACGAACAGTGGATCTCGGCATGTTAGCTGAACAGACTTGTTTTTCAGAGGATATCTGGAAAGCGACCTTCTGAAAAGACCACGAGAGCGTCAACCTTTCGGTTAAATTCTCAAATGCTTCGCTTCCACTTCAACGGTAAAGAAAATTATCAATTTGATTGTGGATTTACGTATTATAAGAATTGTTTAATTGAGAGACTCCCTATGTTGAAAATGATATTCTTAAGATGTTAAAGCGAATGATCGAATGGAATTGCTTCCGAGTAATTTTTTAAATCTTTGGAACAAATAATACAGCAACTGATCGCGAGTTAAACCACTTTGCCGAATAACACTTCGCAGGCGAAAAACTTGTGCCATTTTCCTCCATAATTTACATGTGCTTGGAAGCTTTCAAAAACCTTTTTTGGGTAATTTTTGCCGGTAAACTGCCAGATGCCGCCGGTAGCAATACTATTTATTTTAGCAAAGTTGTTTGATGGTTGACAGAACTTAACAGCCAGCAGGATGCATACGAATCAGTAAGAAATTCATTTTTACATTGACAATTCTATGAAGTCGCTACCGGCAGCAAGTTAAAATGGCATTATTAGAGCAACTATAGTTTCACGAGTACTCGCCTTGAAGTTAATTAGCTTTCCAAAGAATGCTGGAAGAAGAGCTGCCCGTGAAAGTTGTGCTAAAGTCTTGTTTTTGAAGAAAAATAGGTCAACTTCACTGTTTCCTCAGCGGTCCGCATTCTGTTTTTGCTTTTATGTTTTCCCATTGTCGTTTTTCATCTTTTGGCGAATAACGACTGAAGTGTACTGTATTTTAGGGGTCAATGAGTTGAGAAGAATCTTTACAAACCACAAATGCACTCCAGTGTATGAGTGTTTAGCGTGATCAAGATAAAAACGCAGAACAATTAGTAGAAAAGTACGAAGTTTTATGATGGCATGGCCTTCCTCTCTCTCTTTTAGAATGCTTTTAAAACAGTGTTTCAAAATGAAAGTCGTAAAAAGAACTGTCTAGAGGACAAATTTGAAGCAAACTACTTGTCTAGATTGAAACTGTGTCTCACCTAACGCGAAAACCGAAAGTTTCAGACACTTACGAGCAGTATTGTATTTCAGATCTTTTGCAATGAAATAATCACTCCTATTTTTAAGGTACTAACATGTTGTCATTTCCACGTGTGGCATTTTCTTAGCAGAGGGAAAGGAAACGTATCTAAGGCTTACGTCTGATGAAAAATCTTTCCATTTGTCATTTGTTCGTAAGAGATTAGAAAGAGTCAAAAGCGTAAACAAATTGTGAAGCAACTTCTTGAAAGAAAAACAAAAGCGGCACCTAACTGACCCGCCCGATAGTCTATGAAATATTAAAAGAAAACCTACCTCCTCTCGGTCTGGAAAAATGTCGATAGCTGTTATAAACTGCAGCACCCGATGGAATGAAATCAGGTTGACCTGCTGAAGTAGACGAGTAGCCGATTTTGATAACTCCACTGAGCGATCTAGCCGAATGAGAAGGAACAAGTCGAAAACTTGACGAGAAATTTCAACTTTTGATTACAGCTAGGTTAGTTCGCTTCAGAGCTACAGATTCCGATTTAGTGGCATTTCGTGTTTAATATTTGTCAAGATCCGAACGCGATGAAAACCCAAAACAATAAGTTATATTTAGCTGCTGTAGATAAGCGACGTTTCCAGTTCATTCAAACAAACAGCCAAAAAGTCTGAGATGATTTGACACGCCTTGACAGTTAAATGACAGAATATTGAAACATTGTAAAAACCAAGGAACACGGCGCAAGAAGAAGAAAATATTTCATGCAGACAGTTTGAAGCTCGAAAAAAATTAATAACAACAGTAGGGTGACTTTCGAGTTCGATTGTTGTGAAGCAATTCGCGGGAAAATTTTGCTAAAATTTGGGGCGTTGTGCAAACACTTTCGAAAGAACATCGCGCCCGAAACTAGCCCCGCAAAAATTTTGGGCCCGAAGAGTTTTCGGGTTTTTTGAGAAACGAACACCAGCTTATTTATGGGAGCTCCAGGGTTTGGCTAGCTAGCCTAGCTATATATATATATAACAGGCTTGGTCTGACCCCACTGACAATTTGCAGTAGCCTTCTAGAACTTCCAAGCATGTAAGCAGCAATCAAGATTCTCGCTGCACAACATTCATTGAACAATGAAATCGCCTAACGGCACTCCGTTATAGTATGTTCTTTGATAAGGCAATTGTAAAATCCTCATACAGTTGGCAGAGATAAAATCAATCGATGTTTTACGGGGAGTTTGCTTTGCTGCATCCTTTCGCGTCCGCTCCGCCGTCTTCGATTCCCAGCATCCATCACTTCGACTTACATTTTATTCCCCACCGGGGAGGAGAGCGTCAAGAAAATCGTCACTGATGGAAAACATGTCGTGCGTGAGTTAGGAAAAAGTGAAGTTAACTTTTTAAAATGCACGGTTACCCCTAGTTTTTATGTAATCAATCAAAAGCAGGACAACTGTTCGGTATTGTGAAATGCTTTTTTTTCAGAAGAAAAACCGTCTGTCAAAAGTAATTTTACAAAACGTTCCAATCTACTGGGTCAAATAATGGCCCGCCAAGAACAGGAAATTCGCATATAGAATTCGGCAGCATGTTGAGAATTGTATCTTTGTTATTCATTACAAAGCACCTATCAGTTTAGACCTCTTCATCTCCTTCTTAAGTCAAATCATAGCTATCTTTTATTTGAAAAAGTTATTTTTCCTAATTTTTTAAAAATGCCTAATCAGCACTTTTTTTACCATATTTGGGCCTAATTATCTCTGAAAAATGCACGGTAACCCCCCATTTTCTTTTTGGATTTTAACAGCCTTAGGTACGAGGAACAAATCCCACATGGGGACAAATAAGAAAAAATGCCTTCCTATTAGGGGCCACCGTCCTTAATATAAACTGATATTAACTGTTTGTTATCAGATCTCTTTGTGTTAAGGATATCAGGCCGGGTTACGTTTGTTTGTTTATATTCATTCTTCTGTGAGGAGAAGCCCCTTAATTGACATGGGAATTAATCGATTCAGCCACAACCAACTAATTGTAAAGTACCTTTTGTTCCAGCCAGTTATTTAAAAACGGTGCTAATCCCAAACATGGGTTCTACTCACTCGGCCACACTTGTAAATAGCGAACTGGTTTGCCTCCTGCCAGTTGCGATTTTTAACTTGTTATGTTCAGTTTGAAATATTTGTTTCTAAGGTTTCAATGCTCAGCCCCACTAGCACCTTGCTATTAATAATCACTTGCCGAAGGTAAATAAAGGACATTTTATTATTATTATTATTAGTATTATTATTATTGTTATTATTATTATTATTTACTAGGTAAAAAGGATTACGTGTGCAGTGAAAAAATGACCTAGACCATTCACGAAAGTTTTGTCTGTTAAAAATACATCCATTTTAATTTCTACATTATTTTCATTTTATTACTTGCATCTTACAGAAACGTTTTAACTGGAGAGCCAGATAATTTGACGATGTTACAGGTTTAGCACTGATCGAACTTCCCCAAATTATTGTCTTTAGACAATTTTCCTAAACATGCATCGGTATCGAACTCAACTTACATAGAGGGTCCACAATAGGGTTCTCAGATCCCGCCATCCCGCCTATTTTGTACTGTTAATTCCGCCATCCCGCCCTTCTTTGCGTCGAAATCCCGATCCCGCTTAAATTTTAAAATAGTTTTCTACTTTAATGATGAAAACCTCACATACCTTTATACAATGGATAGAAGACAAGTAAAGATGTCTTTATGGTCGACTGTCTCGATACCATCTAAAAATATCGCCACTTTAAATGACGTAACAAGTGTTTCGTTTGTGTTATTCTGTTTTAGACCTGTTTTACCTTTTCTTGTCCAGGTATAAGTGAAAGGTAAAAATTGACAAAGATTGTTTGCTACGATATTCTGCCTACTCTCGGTCCTTCCTTTTTTAGAAGACAACCTACTGAGTATGTAAAAATGAAAGGATGGTAGTTCAAGTGGTGGGGTGGCAAGCACGACTTGGTTTTGATCTGACTGGTCGGCGTTTCCTTAGACACAAACGTTTTTTCCACATTGTTTCTCTACATCCAGCTGTATATAAATGGGTTGTGTCCTTAGACAAGGCTAGGGGCACAAAGGTCCAGAAATGTAACAAAAGATTTATAAAAGTGGACTCACTTAACGTACAGTTTATTTCAAAGCTTTCAGCGTCTTTTATATACTACTCGCTTTCAGTAAATTTCTTCTCGGAAATTTTTTTTTTTTTGAAGAAAGACATTCCTGGTCGCACTCTTTTCATAATATATCAGAGGAACAAAATTTATGATGCCAAATACCTCGTTTTTGACGACCGCCGTTACATTACCGTCCGCCGGCATTTCCATATTGGCTAGACTACCGTAAATGATCGATTAAGCGCCGCGGCGCTTATTTAATTTTCCCTGTTAAACGTGCGGCGCTTATTCGAGAGCGGCGCTTATTCATGATCAAGAGCGGCGCTTATTTCAACTACGAGTAAAACACTGAGGGGAATATAGAGAGAATTCAGTGAGGCGCGTACTAGGTGTGTACAATATAATATAAAATGCAAGAAAAAGGACAAATATGTACACCTCGAACTGTTATATGAACCCGGTTTCAAGAGTTTCCCTACATTAAAACTTTAGAACTCACGAGTTGGTCGTGGTCTTATTTCTCAAGCGATATGGTTTTGATATCTCTTTATATAGAGCGCCGTAACAAAGGTGGGGCGTTTATTTGTAAATACCCAAATTAGCGCCGCGGCGCGTATTCGAGAGCGGCGCTTATTAAATTATTTTCGGTAAAGGTGCGGCGCTTATTCGAGAGCGGCGCTTATTCGAGTAGCGGCGCTTAATCGATTATTTACGGTAACCATAGCTGAAAAAATGGCTGATCATAGCTGCTCCAACAAACGCTCAATGGAAAAGTTAAGAACGCAAACAAGGTCAAGAAATGCAACACGACATGTGACTTGATACCTCTTTCCGAAATCAACACACAACATCACAAAAGGACTCATAATAGCTTGACATGCAGGCTACTCTTCCTTGATAAATTCATTAATTACTAGAAAGCCGATACACTTCATTCACAAACGATCCATTTGCGCTGGTCAAATCATGCAGTCTCGTAAAAATAAAAATACCGTATCCCGCTACTTTCCCCTTGCGATTCTCGCATCCCGACGCCGTAAAAACACAAAATCACGCTCCCGCTCTCAATTGAAATTCCCGCTTCCTGCTCCTGTTTTCAGCTCCCATCCCGAATATCGCCACAAAAATTAGCTAAAATCCCGCATCCCGCCAAACCTATTGTGGACCCTCTACATAAGGTAACTGACAGTATTACATGTTATTAAAACCTGAGCTAATTCTTACTAAACTTATAATTTTAAAATATAATAAAATATTTCCTGACTCAGAGCGCAATAAAAATTTAAAAACTGTTGAAGTGGAATATTTCGTCCGGACCAACCGAACTTCATCAGCCACGGTAGAAATGTGAATATTAAGAAGGGTTATATCACTTCATAAGGGTCTCAAGGGGGCTAAAATAGTGTTATAGATGTTAGCTAATTCGAAGCCATTGTCTCTATTCAAAGAGGGCTTTCGTAACCGGATCTCAATTGCTTCCCTTATGCGGCGTTTGAACGTGTTGCTTTCCGTGGCGAGAACTTTTGTTTTGCTGGAATCCACCGAATGTCCCGTGAGCTGGCAATGTTCGTGAACGGCTGATGAGTCCCTTGAAAGATGTTCCTTAATTCTGGTTTCAAGCACGCGAGAAGTTTCGCCAATGTATTGTTTGTTGCATTGATCACAATGAATGTGATAAACTGTGCCACACTTCTTTAGGTTTTCAGTTTTGTCTTTAACCTGTACCAATTGCGATCTGAGAGAATTGACAGGCTTGTGGACGATTGTGACCTCGTGTGATTTAAATGCTCTTTGTATGCGTTCCGAAATGCCTTTGATGTATGGTACTGAGGCGTATACTCTCTTCTCGTTGGGGGATTCTTTAGACTCTCTCGTGTCGGATTCAGTGTTCGGTATTGTTAGCATCCAATCTGGATAGTTGTTAGTTTTCAAAGCTTGCTTAACGTGCTGAATTTCAAGTACTCTGTCATCTTCTTCAGAAACCAAGGTCTTAGCTCGAAGTAGCAGAGTGTTAACCACAGCTCTTTTATGTTGTAGGTGGTGGTTAGAGTGGAAATTCAGGTACTGATCCGTATGGGTCGGTTTCCGGTACACTGTGACTTTTGTTGAGCCATCTTGGTTCACGTGTAAACAAGTGTCAAGGAATGGGATTGTGCCATTCTTTTCTTCCTCTGAAGTGAACTGGATGTGTTGATCAATGGAATTGAGGTGCTCAGAAAAAGAGCACACTGCGTATTCATGAATTTTAGTCATCGTGTCATCAACATATCGATACCACATAGCTGGAGGGATGGGGGCGGTGTCTAATGCTCTGCTCTCAAAATGTTCCATGTAGAGATTGGCCACAATGGGTGAAATTGGAGACCCCATGGCGGCTCCTCCTCGCCACGGAAAGCAACACGTTCAAACGCCGCATAAGGGAAGCAATTGAGATCCGATTACGAAAGCCCTCTTTGAATAGAGACAATGGCTTCGAATTAGCTAACATCTACAACACTATTTTAGCCCCCTTGAGACCCTTATGAAGTGATATAACCCTTCTTAATATTCGGTTGGTCCGGACGAAATATTCCACTTCAACAGTTTTTAAATTTTTATTGCGCTCTGAGTCAGGAAATATTTTATTATTTTTTAAAATCATGTTTCCAGAGCAGGAAAACAATATTTTTGCTTAAACTTATAATTATTCTATGGGGGACACAGTTCATTATAAACGAACACGAAGAGCTAAAGCGGAGTATCAAAAATCTCCAGTCCACATGTCTCGTTATTCCCAGTACGTTGAGGGAAGTTGAATTAGTTCAAACATATTTTCAGTTCTTCCTTGAAGACTGGCATCCCATAACTGTACACAACTGGGTTGACGATTGAGTTTGCCAGATGTAAAGCTGCTGTTACCAGCATAGGGATTTGTGAAATACAATCCTGGCACACATAGTGAACTGCATACAACAGAGCAGCTGGAACCCAACAAATAAGGGTCAAACTTATTACCATGAACAGCGTTTTGGACAGTTTTAAGTTTCGGTTCATGTCCCTTCTGGTTTGATTATCAAATACGGGAAAAGGGCGTCTTAGGCGTCGTATGATCACGTAACTTGTACAGACAACACAGAGAGATGACAAAATCGTTATGTTGACTGGCACTGCAGTGAATATAGGATCTAAGACTTGAACAATCGATAGCATAAACAACTTTGCATCAAAAATCCCAGCTGCCCAGATGAACGCAAAGCTTGCAAAATACACTCGATCGTTAACTGTTCGATGGCGAAGAGGCCACACCACAGCGTGAACACGTTCCAGTGCAATGGTAGCGAGAGAAAACACCGAAGAACATGAAAATAAAATTAGTAAAGAAGACAAAAGGAAGCTATAGTGATACCTTCTAGAATTATATGTAGAACATCGCAGTGAAGATGTTTCAACCTAAGCGGTTGAAAAGAAGAAACCTGAAAAAATTCAGGCTTGATCGGGAATCGAACCCATGACCTCTGCGATACCGGTGCAGGTATCGCAGGTATCGCAGGTATCCCTCTGCACCGGTATCGCAGAGGTCATGGGTTCGTTTCCCGTTCAAGCCTGAATTTTTTCAGGTTTCTTCTTTTCAACCGCTTAGGTTGAAACATCTTCACTGCGATGATCTACATATAATTCTATCTTTATCCGCAGTTCAAATATATGAATTTCATATATTAATGTTCAGTGATACCTTCTGTCGTTTGGTCCTAAATCAAAAGAGAAACGAAATGGTGCACTTTGAGTTCCAAGTAAAATTAGCTCTACCAACCACAAGCAGTTTTGCAAAAAAGCGAGAATGGACCCCATATTTAAAAAACTTAATTTTGGCAGTTTGTCGATCCAGACAACTCCGAAACACATGTGTGATTTTCAATTTTAAATCTTAATCTTATTAAAACATAATATCGTTTATTTTAGTTTATTACAATGTAATATTAATTTTTCTTAGGTAGGTAGTTAGTCACACGTACACACGACCCCTCAAGCATGTATTTGCTTTAAAACAGATCGTGGTTAAATAAAGGTTTATTATTATTATTATTATTATTATTATTATTAGTAGTAGTAGTAGTAGTAGTAGTAGTAGTAGTAGTAGATCAACAATTGCAAGGTTGATCAGAAGATAATATGCCCTCTGTAAAATTCGTCGCTTTTTCCAAAAACCACAAATAGTAAATTAGTTCCTGATGCAAATAAGGATAGTCTCAGTCGAAAGAAGGACGCAAAATACTACGAAGACTGAAGTTGACATGTCTTGTGAAATACGTTTGTGGCAAGAACAAGTCTAGCTCAATTAACTAAACAGAACAGAAATGAATGTGATAACTACTGGTATTGCATGCTAATTGGGAATTCGCAACGGAAGTTTAGTTTAATTTATTGTTTATATATATATATCATTTGCCTATAAATACCTCTACGTCGAAAAATGAACCCTTGAATTTCGTGTGCATTGAGAGTCAAACAATTTGACGAATAACGAACTCAGTTTTATGAAAAGCGCAATTGATCTTTACCCTTTTATTCACACAACCATCAATGAGATTCCTTTGTAGTTCTAACCTAAGAGAGTCTGTGTACATAGCAGTATTTTGTGTATATTTAAAAGAAGTTTTTAATTAAAAGAGGACGTTCGAAATTAATTATTAAATAAAAAGATGTCCTGCCCTGTATAGGTGTTGTGGTCATTTCAATATATCACGCATAGTCGTTCAATTTATTTGACTTTCACCTGAGTAGTGTACTGTCCTTTTCAGTCTCAAATTGCAATTTAAAGTGTGCCTATTCTGAATTAAAAAAAAAAAACTTTCTTTTTGTAAAACTATCTGAAAAACAATCAGCACCGGACAAGTTTATTAATATGCAGTTCCCGTTCTCAGAAAGGTAACCGTCAGAGTCAAATTTAATGTACACACATCCTTTTCTAACGCATTGTGGCATCAAAAGGGAAGAGGGGAGGGGTGGGCTAGCACACAACAGGAAATGCAAACAACCACGTTTCTATATTAGTGTAGGGTGGTCAAAACTAACACAGTTTTTGACAGCAAGAAAAACATCTCTACAACGTTTCTGTGGAAAAATTTCCGCCAATTTGCCACTATGTTTCCTTATAAATTCTGACCATCTGGTCTGTTGGGTGTCCCTGAAGGTACCGAGTAGCTATTCTGTTTGAGTTTAGTACAAGCTCCAAGGAAAAATGCTGTGGGCCATTACTGTTTCAGGATTAACCTGGTTGACTTACATTAAACATTAAACTCGCATTAACTGTTCGTTATTAGTTTGTTTTGAGGACAATCAGGTCCGGCCGCGTTTGTGATCTATGGAGGGAACTACCCAATTGTGATTAAATTTCAGCCCAGCAAATCTATTTAACTTTATTTCAGCCGTTATTAACCGGCTGTCGCCATGGCGACCGCTGGTTTATGAATTGGGCCGGGTTTCTTGGGTCACTTTTCTCACCTTAGTCTTTATCCGGTTTTGTCTCGGCCAACACAGTCTCCATAAACTTCCTGTTTTCCCCTGACGATTACGTCGAACTTCCGGTTCCGGTTATGACGTCATGCAGTTGTTACGCCATGATTTCGTCACACAAGGTGAACAAAACTGTAGTGTGTCACATCGTACCAACAACGTTACTTCTACGTCGTTACTTCTAATGTCCATACTTATTACACACAGACAAACCGCTGTTAGCCTTGTGGTAGCGATTTAAGTAGCGGTTTCTGTCTTACATACAACGCATGCGCAACAAAAGTATTGCTACTGGATTCTCTCTGCTCGTTACTTATATGACACATAAATTGCTGTTAACAATAATGGCAGCAGTTTAGGTAGTGTATCTTACATACAACACGTGCGCAACTAAGTTCGACTCAATTCTTGCTAATACATTCAAATTTGCCTATAAAAGCAAATAAATATTTCACTGCGTGATAAAGACAGACTCGTCACATCTTGACGCTCGCACGACAGAATAACTTTATGACAGCGGAATCGTTACGTCACAGAGAAGAAGAAAGTACTACTCTGAATTTTGCAATTCTAGCACATATTTAGTTTGTTTCGTTTTACCTTTTTTCGTTTCCAAACCTTTTGTTTGTTTTTAGAAAAGATCCTTTCGATTTTCAATTTAACTAAATCGTTGCGAATTCCGAGTGAACTTGTTTACTTTTTTAAGGGGATTCCCGGGTTAGCAATCTGGATTTAAACATCACGTCATAAGATATTACTGAACGCGTTTGACCGTGAAGTGGTGACTTTGTTTTCCCCAGACTCTGATGATCTGCTCGCGTTTATCAGCCATTGTATTTGATTTAACTGCTATCCTCAATATTTGTATTCAAGGTCTAGGCACAACAGTAAATATTTTCTCGTCTCTGTGTAAGCATTTTCAGTTGTAGGCGAATTTATACCGACGTTCAACGTTTGAGTTAAATTTGCTTTTTTTCAGCAGAATAAATAAAAAAAAGTCATCAGAGTTAAAACATTACGTCATCCAGTAACGCTATAGTAAAACAATTGTGTTACACAGTCACACTTTTCGTCCCGATATTTCGTATTAATACGGGATCGCGCTAACATTTGTTAACCTGGGGGTGGTGTGGGTCAGAACAGCCGGTTAAAATGCCCATTGGGCTTTCATGTATAGAAGAAGGCTGCCAACCGCAACCATGCAACAGTGGACCAATCAGTAACCAAATCAACATGCATTGTTGGGGGTTGGTAAAAAGTAATTCGTATGCCCTAAAAAAATTACCTAGACCCACGCCTGGGACAATTTTCCCCATAACGTTTCCCATCCGAGATCACTTGCAAAATCATCGACAAAAGTTTAAGTTCAGTTAAAAAAACAACAACAACAAGAACAGCAACAACAAGAAAGCCAGAAAATTATCCGGTACAACAGATTTAACACATGATCAGGCTTTCCCAAAAACATGATTGAAATTTTCTCTACGGGCGTCCTCTTTACAATTTTCTTGAACGTGCATCGGCACGATCTAAAATGAAACTAGGTAACTTGATGATATCACATGTCTTAAAACCTGAACTAATTCTGTTAATCACATTCTCTAGGTGACACATAACTTTTTAAACAAACTTCCTCAGCTAGAGTGGGGTATCAAAAATCTCAGGTCCACATGGCTGACATGCATCCTCAGTTCCCAGTACGTTGAAGGAAGTTGCATTTGTTCAAACATCTTTTCAGTTCTTTCTTAAGCATTGGCATCCTATAACTGTATACAACTGGGTTGACGATTGAGATTGCCAGATGCCAAGCCGTTGTTGCCAGCATAACGATTTGTAAAATACAATTCTGGTACACATAGTGAACTGCATACAACAGAGCAGCTGGAATCCAACAAATAAGGGACAAACCTATTACCATGAACAGCGTTTTTGACAGTTTTAAGTTTCCTTCCATGTCCCTCCTGGTTTGGTTATCAAATACGGGAAAAGGGCGCCGTAATTGACGTCCTATGATCACGTAACTTGTACAGACAACACAGAGAGATGACAAAATAGTTACGCTGGTTGGCACTCCAGCGAATATGGGATCTAAAACTTGAACAACTGAAAGTATATACGACACTGCAGCACAAATCCCAGCTGCCCAGATGAATGCAATGCTTCCAAAATATGCTCGATCGTTAACTGTTCGATGGCGAAGTGGCCACACTACAGCGTGAACACGTTCCAGCGAAATGACAGCGAGAGAAAACAACGAAGAACATGAAAATAGAATTTGTAAAGAAAACCAAAGGTAACTTATATTTAATGGTGAAACCTTATGCTTTCTGATGCCAAATCAATAAAAAGAAATGGTACACTTTGAGTTGCAAGTGAAATTATCCCCTGTTTACCCACCATCAGATCAGCAATTGTAAGGTTGATCAGAAGATAATATGCCCTCTGTAAAGTTTGTCGCTTTTTCCAAAAAACACACATAGTAAATGAGTTCCCGATGCAAATAAGGATAGTCTCAGTGGAAAGAAGGACGAAAATTCCAATGAAGACCAAAGTTGACATGTCTTGTGAAATACGTTTGTGGCAAAATCAAGTGCAGCTCAATTAACTGAAACAGAACCGAAATGAATGTCAGTGATAAATATTGGTACTCTTCATGCAAATCGTTGAGTTTACAGAGGGAGGGAGGTAATTGGGAATTCACAAAGGAAGCCCACTTCAATTTATTGTTTATTTATATTATTTGCCTATACATGCCGTTACGTTGGAAAATAACTCCTTGAATTTCGTGTGCACTGCAAACCAATAAATTTGACAAATAACGAATTCAGTTTTATGAAAAGTGGAAAATATCTTTACCCTTTCATTCGCACAACCATCTATGATTAGATTCATTAGTGGATCTAGCTTAAGAGATTCTGTTTATAAAGCAGTATTTTATGTATTCAAAATAAGTTTTTAATGAAAAGAGCTGATTCGAAATTAATTATTAAAAGGCATTTTTGTTCCACCTAGAGGTGATATCCTGGATTGTGTTTTGGTCATTTTCATATACTTTATAGAATAATTAACAATTATTCTACGAGGGCGCGCTGGATATCGAATGATAGATAACCAACGAGGTGCGTAGCGCCGAGATGATTGATTTGATTTGATATCCAGCACGCCCGAGTAGAATAATTGTTTTCTTAAAAACTTCACCTTTATTTAAAAAAGAAATCAAGAAAGAACGGGAAAAATGAGAAAAGAAATTTAAACGGAACAAGAATCGATCACATGACTGAACGAAAAAGGCGCCAAAACCTTGCGAAGTGTTGCAGCGTTTTATTGCAAAGCTGAATGAATCACTGAAAACTGCTCCAAAGTGAACAAAGTAGCACAAGTTTTGGAAAAAAATCTTCTAATCATTGGCTCTGAAATATGGTACATGTTTGATTTTTCCTGAAACATTGTTGTAATCATCGTTCAAAGCAGATTGAAGCTGTACAATTTCCCCATATTAGCTGCTGGAGTTGAAACTGAACAAGTTTGTAATCTGTTCGCACAACGGAGCCATCATGTGCGTGTTCGATCGAACTGAAGACAGAACAAATTTGAACTTGAAGAGGTAATTTCTATGCAGCTCAGAAGCAAGATTACTTTAGCAAGGAACATTAGAATTCACCATCGTAGTTTGTTAAACGCAGAGCGCAAAATGCAGCTGTTCTCGGTTAGAGGTTGCGGACGGAAAGGTAAAAACAACATTCAAACAACTGGAAAAGCGATTCAACTCCGTTTACATGGCATCCGATTTCTATCTGAGCATTTGGACCTGTTGGAACACAGAGCTATAACGAGTGCAGGTAAACCAGTGTCAATTTTGCGTGTTAAGGCCGAAAAAAAATCTCGCCCTTCCTTCCTTCTTGGTAGTTTGCAGCTGTATCTTTTTTAGTACTTGTTTAGACTGCTTCATGATTTTCGCACCGACTCGCCATGAATGTGTGATAGTTTTTATTAAATGCTCCTGCCCCATTTCACTTTGTTTATTTTTTTATGTCTTGCCTTGACATTTTGAAGTGGAAAACCTTCCTGATAAAACCTACCGTTTGTTCAATTTCAATGATCGACGTGACGATTGAAAACACAACGTTTAATGCTTCAATTTCTATTTCTGCACAGTTTCTTCAAACATTTCTGACTTGTGTTAGACGACGCTGTTGGTGATGCTTGTTGGTGACGCTGCTGGAATTTCTGCTTAATTTAAATTCGCTGCCAAGTAATTTTTCTCGTCCATTTTTCTCGCCGGGTTGCTCGCGAGGAAAAAACTTTCAGCTCACTTTGTTGTTGAGTGTTCATTGACCATATTTGGTCGCAGCAGGTATATGAGCTGATAGCCTAGCTCCGTTCAGGCAATCAAAATGCTAGAAATCCAATATACCTAGTCCAGTTTTTAACAATTTAATATATTTTCACTTCCACCCGAGAAATATATTGTCCTTTTTCTAATGACAATTTTAAGAGCGCCCTTTGTGAATAAAAAAAAAACCCACAATTTCATTTTGCAATGCAATTATTGGAAAAACAAACATCATCCAGCGTAGCTTGAAATAATCAATAGAGCTAGCTTTTGGCTGTCATTTGAACTTGGACATCAATCAGAAAAATCAATGAGTTTATTAATATGTATTTCCCCTTCCTAGCAATGTTACTGTAAATATCAAACTCACGATTCCTAGACAATAAACGTAAAACCCACCAAATTTACATTTGTTCTTTTCGAAGGCTTGTGTTACGAGGTGGGGGGGGGGGGGGGGGGAAGGGGAGGGGGCGTTGGCTCAGAACAGGAAGGAGAAACCGACACATTTTCATGTCTGTGTAAGGTGGTCAAATGTAACAGTTTTTGATTGCAAGAAAAATATTTCTACAAAAGTTTCTGCAAAAGTTGTGCCTCCAATTTGCTAATGTGCTTCATAAATTCTGACCAACTAGACTCTTGAGTGTCCCTGTAGGTGTAGAGTAGCTACTTAGTCTGTGTGTAGTGCAAGCTCCGTGAAAAACTCTTGTGGGCCATAACTGTTTTAACCTCAACCTGCAGAACCTAGTTAGTTTAAATTAAATCTTAAACTTATAACTGTTTGCTATTAGAACATCATCATCGTCATCATCATCATCATCGTCATCATCATCGTCATCATCATCATCACCATCATCATCATCATCAACGTCATCATCATCATCATCATCATCAACATCATTATCATCATCATCATCATCATCACCATCACCATCATCATCATCGTCATCATCATCATCACTATCATCATCATCACCATCATCATCATCATCATCATCATCATCATCGTCATTATTATCATCATCATCATCACCATCATCACCATCATCATCATCATCATCGTCATTATCA
The DNA here is from genome assembly GCA_964017195.1 of Siderastrea radians. Classification (NCBI taxonomy): domain Eukaryota; kingdom Metazoa; phylum Cnidaria; class Anthozoa; order Scleractinia; family Rhizangiidae; genus Siderastrea; species Siderastrea radians. Next base: position 1,510,719 of record OZ024893.1, on the reverse strand, counting down.
TCATCATCACCATCATCATCATCATCATCATCATCATCGTCATTATCATCATCATCATCATCATCACCATCACCATCATCATCATCATCATCACATCATCACCATCATCATCATCATCATCATCATCATCACCATCACCATCATCATCATCATCATCATCATCATCACATCATCACCATCATCATCATCATCATCATCATCGTCATTATCATCGAAGTGAGCAGGGGCCACTTGGTTGCATCTTAATTGGTTATTGCGTAGGTCCATTGCCTCGGCTTCGCGTGGGGAGGCCCATCTCTTTGGCTCGAGCTGAGCTTTGGCGGGTTTGCCCTCATCTTTGCTGGAAATAAATCAGGATTTCTCGTTTTCATGTAATTTGGTTTGTTGTTACAAAATAAACGGCCACGAGAGTGGCCAAAATAAGGCAGAATTTTGGTCGCAGTTTTATTGGTTTCCAGCAAACAGAGATCGACCTTGACAATGTACATTATCGGTGTGGGTTAAGCGAACGAGAAGCAAAAAAAAGCTTTGCCAGTTCCAGACATACAACAACAGACCAGTCTAACCCAATCAACATGCACTGTTGGGTGTTAGTAAAAAGTAATTTGTATGCCGTGAAAAGATGATCTAGATCCACACCCTGGAAATATTTTCCCATAACGTTTTCAACCAGCTCGCCTGTATCAATTCACTAAAGTTTAACTTTTATTAAACTACATACTTCAGTTTTAATTTAATTCGTTTTATTACTTTTATCTTACAGGAACCTTTTAAATGGAAAGCCAGACAATGTGGCAGTCCCTGCCATCGTGTTGTTTCCTTAGGAAGCTTTACCCCACATTGTCTCTCTCCACCGAGATGTATAAGATGGGTACTGGTGATATACTGCTGGGGGTCACCCTGCAATGGACTTAGCATCCCCTCCCTTCAGGGGGGAGTAGCAATACTCTCAGTTGCTTCATGCTAAAGAAACTGTGTTAAGCTCCGCCCGTGTGGGCTTCCGTGGCTCATGCGCGACTGTACCTTTTTTTACTGGTTGAACGTACCCAAATTATTGTCTTTACATTATTTTCCTAAACATGCATCGCTATCGATCTCAACTGACATTAAAAACCTGAGCTAATTCTAGTTAAAGGTATTCTCTAGGGGACACGGTTTATTATAAACAGGTTCACAGTGCATTATAAATGAGCTTGCTGTCCTAAAGTGGGGTATCAAAAATCTCAGGTCCACTTGTGTCGTTATCAGCCAGTACGTTGAAGGAAGTTGAATTTATTGAAACATCTTTTTAACTATTAATGGGAACAAACTGCCCCGCATCTAAGGATCGTTTCGACTCAATCGCCTCAGTCGGAGACGGTTTATCTGCAAATGAAAGTAAAAATTGAACTTCCAGTTGCAAAATAGGAATTTAGATTGGCCAAACGAACGCTGCCGTAAATGCCATAGAGGACAAATAAATTAAGGGAAAATACCATGCAACAATATACTTACAGGTGTTAATAGGCAGCATTTTGTTTTGCTGTTCAGGTACAAAAAGTTCGCCAATATGAAGAAGGATTCATTTATAGGTTATTAAGTCTCTTTCCTCGTGAAAGTTGTCTTTTATGTTTCATTAAAGTTCGTTCGTAAGGAGAATTAGTTGTTCCTTCTTCGAATCCTTACTTTATTTTTGATCTCTGTTGTTGGGTAAAACAGTAATAAATATTTCATTCTTCTAATCAGATTCAATTCCCATAACGGCGCAAAAAAGGCGTTTTTGGCGATTCTCTGAAATACCAAGTAACTGTTTATTCTTAACCGTTTTCCCCTAATAAAGCGCACTCAAAAGTGAGAAAAAAAGCATACAAAACGCCATCTTGGAACTTCTTGGAAACCAGCAGAGGCCAGTGGTGCTCAGCCGTAGCTGCTGTTTGAATGGTCACACTTTAGGATTTAATCTACAGACTAAGAAGTTGCGACTACACTGTACGGTGTAATTACTGAAAAATACTAGCCAGAGGAATATGCTGCTTAATAGTTGACATTTGAATGGTCGCTTATTAGAGTCAGTGTTATTGCTAGCAATAGATGTTGCATACTTTTAAAAATCCAGTTGCATAAAGAAAAGTAGAGCACTAACTTTTGGAGATATTCAATTCTGCTGGTAACGATAAACTGACAGATTGCTTTTAAGTCCAAGATTGAAACAGCGTTTATCTATAGAGACTGATTTTGTAGAAAAAGATAATGGATCTTTATTATTTCTCTCTTTTTTTCCGGTCCCCGAAGCCAAAGTAATTCTGTTATGAATGATAACTTTTTGACAGTGGAGATCATTAAAATGAAACAGCGTATGTAAAAGAAACAATAAATTTAAAAGTCAATTTAAAACACTGTGCAATTTTATGTGGAACATCTGCTCTTCTAGTGAAGTTGGTTCAGTCTCGGAGCTTGCTAAGATTCAAACTTGATCGTAAACCGAAACGAAATCTTTTTGATGTGATATGCACTATAAAAAATGTTCAGCACAGTAATTCTTATATATTGTGTGATTGCCACAACCGAAGCAACTTTCGTCTGCATTGGGAACGGCTTTACGGTGTTTGTTTTCTGGAATCAAAGAGTTTCTCTAAAACGTACCTGCTATCTCTTAATCAACCTTGCAGTCACCGATTTTCTTGTAGGAGCGACAGAACTAATAGTTACAACAACATTAACCATTCCTCAACGCAAGATTATCTTTGCTGGCAACGCTACGTCGGCCATTGCTTCCCTATTCGGAAGCGTGTCACTGCTCAGCCTGCTTGTGATCTCACTGGAGCGCGCTTCTGCTGTGCTTTGGCTTTTTCGTCACCGAGTAGCAAGCACTCGAGTTTACATCATCAGCATAATTGTGATTTGGGGAGCAGGCATATGTCTAACAACGGTGGAATTGTTGTCAATTTACACTGACAAAATCAGCGAGTTAATTTCGTTTCTTATCATGAACTCGGTGTGTTTTATCGCTCTTGTTGTGATCTTGGTGTCTTACATGGCGATTAGAAAGAAGCTAAGGAACACAAATCCTGCCGTTGAAGCTCATAACAGGAAATCGATTGAACAGAACGTTAAATTGTCGAAAACTATGTTCGTTGTTATCGGCTTGTCGTTTGTGTTTTGGCTTCCAGGAATAACGATGTACACTATCATGGGGGTTTTGTAACGAATGTGTCAGCGAAATTTTATTGTCAATCGCAGTCGTTCTACTGATGGCGAACTCACTTGTTAATCCCATCGTTTACAGTTATAGAATGCCCATATTCAAAGAAGCGATGAAAAAGTTGTTTAGAAACACAGCCTAGGATAAATTAGAATTGTACCTTCAGTAGACTCAGTAGACATACTTGTTCAGTTATTTTAACATTTTGCCATTTAAGATCTTGATGAGTTCATCTACTATCTATAGATGTTACCCAGTTCATTGTATATTTTCAGTTTTATTGTCGACCTCTGAGGTAACTTTGATGAAGATAGCTATGGACGACAAGAGTTTATGAAAACTTGATGTTGTTGTATTATTGTTATTGTGTACGTAGTTATTTTCTTTTAAACAGTCTTTTAATATATATATTGAAGTAAAAAAATTTCCTCTTGTTGTAATTTATAGTCTTAACAGTTCCTCAAGATTTAAGGATTTCACTATCATTAGAAATTTGCGATTTACTGTCTTTTCGTTGCCTCGATTTCACATCGTTCGATTTATTGTGCCCTGCATCACAAAAAGTACACAAAAACTTGTTTGTACAATCAAGCTGTCATGTCTGGCTGTGAAATACGGTATTTGATGTAGTCAAAACAGGTTTTTAATTAAAAGAGCACATTTGAAATTAATTATTAAATAACGTCTTTGCTCCGTATAGATCTCAAATGATCGTGTGTATGGGTGTTTTGGCCATTTTCGTATATTGTATAGAATATATAGTTCTGAATAAAAGTTGACTTTCACCTGAGGAATTGTTCCGGCTTTTTGAATGACACTCCCAAGAATTATCATCCTAAATGACAAAAATTAGAAAAAACCAAGGTACCCTCTTTTTTGTTTGTTTGTTTTTTAATAAGAACGTCTGATTTTGCGGCTGAGGCTGAACCGAAACTGAATGTTCTTATTTTTTTTCACGTTTTGAGCCTAAAACGTTCTTAGGAGTGTTCTTAAGTTACGTGGTATAGAATTTCAAAAAAATGATATAAACGTGGCCAGAAAACCTTAAAACGCCCATTGTGCGCTATATGCTGTCAAATTTCTTTGACATACATACTGTTGTTGTTGTTGTTTTTTTTCTCAGCGAAAAAGTCACTTTAGTACGGATGTTACTAAAACGCGGAATGGGGAGTGGGGAATGGGGAATGGGGAATGGGGAATGGGGAATGGGGAATGGGGAATGGGGAATGGGGAATGGGGAATGGGGAATGGGGAATGAGAAATAGTGGTCAGCGGTAATGTCTAAAAAATAAGTTGGAGTTTGCGCCGTACGGCAAAGAGACGAGGACTGGATGTGGTAAGCGAAAGATGGAAGGTAAGAATATTTATCTGTCAGTTTTTCCCGAGTTTTTGGAATTATTGAGTTTCTGTTTATCGAAATTAACCAAAACTGTTGATCTGCAGGTAATGTGATTGACGATAATGTTATGGATCACGAGGTTTATATCGTTTATCGACAGGTTGGTGTAAAAAGATTCGTATCACTTTGAGTACAGTCGCTTCGAGTGTTATTATCAAAACTAAGAGTAAATGTTCTGCGTATTTTGACGTTTTAGCGACGAAGCAGCGACAGAAAATGATTCTATGTTTGCAAATGACGAGAATGAATCGTTGTTTAAGGTATGAAAACGCAGAATACGCCTTGAAAATTTAAACTGACCGCGCTGAATTATTTTGGCACTTGCCATCTAATTTTGAATTGATTTTAATTTAATGGCGTTTAAATTTGAGTTACAAAGTCGTTAAAATCTAGATTCATTTATCAGTGGTATTCTCCATGCTTCTTCTCTGGGGTATTTTCTTTTTAATTGAAGAACAGCTTAATATTGCAGTCACTTCACTCAGTTCTTTCTGTAAACCATAAATGAATCTAGGTTGTAACTCAAATGTGAACGCCATTCAAGTCAATTCAAAATTCGATGACACGTCCTAACAGTTAAGCAGCGTTCGGTTTAAATTTTCAAGTCGTATTCTACGTTATCGTACCTTAAATGAAGATTCATTTTCGCCAGTTGCAAACATAGAATCATCCTCTGTCACTGGTTCGTCGCTAAAACATCAAAATACAGAGAACATGTATTTAAAGTTACACTCGAAGCGACTGATGCTCAAAGTGATACGAATCTTTTTACACCAACCCGTCTATAACGATACCCTCATTCACTCTCATTACCTGCAAATCAATAGTTTTCGTTAATTTTAATGAACAGAAACTCAGTAATTCTAAAAACTCAGGAAAAATTGACAGATAAACATTCTTACCTTCCATATTTCGCTTACCACGTGCAGTCCTCGTCTCTTTGCCGTACTGCGCAGACTCAAAGTTACTTTTTTAGGTATTACCGCTGACCACTATTTCTCATTCGCCATTCCCCATTCCCCATTCCCCATTCCCCATTCCCCATTCCCCATTCCCCATTCCCCATTCCCCGTTTTAGTAACATCCCTTTAGTACTCTTCCACAGTTGATAATGACAAGAAAATATAGCCTGAGCTCGACATTAAAAAAAAAACAAAACAAAAACAAACAAAATGTGGTTCGATAGAAATTCATGTACCCTGGGTGCCAGAGGCTTTTCTTGCACGGTTTCTGACATTAGCGAGGAAAAAACCTCTGGTACCCAGGGTAAAATTCGTGTCGTTACTATGTGTTTTTAGCTTGATGCAAAAACCGCTGATGCAGAACTGAATAATATTACTGCTTTGTCTCTTAGTCTCAACCTGGGTACGTTCTTAGTATGTTCTTAAAACTGGGTCAATTTCAGCCTCAACGTTCTTATAAAAAAGGTTCCGTATAAAAGAAAAAGAGTGTAATACCAGTTTGAAAAATACTGAAAAGCAAACAGCACCCGTGGGAAAAACTCCATGTTAACAGCACTATCTCTCATTTAAATGTCATATAGACTGGGGTAAGAAGCCAAAACTTTTAATGAAGCCATTTATATGCAGACTTGATGGTCATGAGAAAATTGAAAAAATGTTTAAAAATTTTAGAATTTTTTATGATAAAATTGTTTTCAACGTGTTTCCTTTGTGAATTGAACGCAAGCGAATCCCCCAGTCATATTCGTCTACCTCAAGCTTAGTTTGGGTTCTGGTTAGGACGAAAAAACTGCCTCCTCGTTTATGCTTCAAGTGTGTTTTGTTAGTTACATACACAGATCAGAGGAGGCACTTGATGACAGGTTCAGGGACAACCAACGAAGTTGTTCCGAAAAATAGATGTCCCGCAAGGGTATTTTTCTGTGTTGGTTGGAAAAAATTGTTATCTTTGTGTGGAGAGATGTTTTCATTGCTCACCAAAATTGTGTTATAATCCACCTTTGAACCCCCTCAAAATAATTGGAAAGATGGCTGTTTACCATGCCTAGGGAAAGTGGTGGCCTTTCGTGACACTGACCATACAAAATAATCAAATCAAATCAAATCAAATCAAAAGACTTTATTTTAAGAGGGTAACACGTGACAGTGGTGAACACTGATGACCCTGTGGCCCTCTATAAAAGAAACAAAAGATATAAAAATGTACAATTATAGAAGGTGCATTACAAAAATGGATGCAAATGTGATTTATGTCTGTTGGCTAGGAACTCTTGCCAGTAACTTTGCTTGGAAATGCAACTGTAGATGTCCCCTGAAAATTAACCACTATATTTCCTGGTAAATTCTGACCACTTGGATCGTTGGGTGTCCCTGTAGGTGTTGAGTAACAACTCTGTCTGAGTTTAGTACAAGCGCCTACAAAAAAATCTTGTGGGAAATTCCTGTTTCAACCTTAACCTGGCTAGTTTAAATTAAATATTAAGCTGATATTAACTGTTTGTTATCAGACCGCTTTAAATTGAGGATATCAGGCCGGGTTACGTTTGTTTATCTATATTCATTCTTCTGTTAGGAGAATCCCCTTAATTGACACGGGGATTAATCAATTCAGCCTAACAAAGCCAACCAATAGATAGGTACCTTTGATTTCAGCCAGTTATTAGAAAACGCTGCCAATCCCAAACATGGGTTCAACTCCTCGACCACACTTGTAAATAGCCAGCTGGTCTTCCTCCTGCCAGTTGGGATTTTTAATTTGTCATGTTCAGTTTGAAATATTTGTTTCTAAGGTTTGAATGCTCGGCCCCACTAGCAACTTGCTATAATCACTTGCCGAGGGTAAATAAAGGACATTTCATGATTTATTTTTTTTACCAGTCTAACCAAATCAACATGCATTGTTGAGGGTTGGTGAAAAGAATTTCGTGTGCCGTGAAAAAAATGACCTAGACCACACCCCGGACATTTTTTCCATAACGTTTCCCATGAGATCGCTTGCAACCATTCACGAAAGTCTGATGTCTGTTAAAAAATACATCCTTTTTAAATTTTACATTATTTTCATTTTATTACTTCCATCTTACAGAAACCTTTTAACTGGAGAGTAAGTGAGGGTTAGCACTGATCTCTTCCCCAAGTTACTGTCTTCTTCCATTTTTTCTTAAACATGTATCGGTATCGATATCAACTGACATTAGGTAACTTGGCAGTAGTACATGTCTTTAAAACCTGAGCTAACTCTTATCAAACTTAGTCTCTAGGAGACACAGTTCATTATCATGCCCAAATCAATGAACTTGTTGAGCTAAAGCGGCGTATCAAAAATCTCAGGTCCACATGCCTCGTTATTCCCAGTACGTTGAAGGAAGTTGAATTTGTTTAAACATCTTTTCAGTTCTTCCTTAAAGACTGGCATCCTATAACTGTACACAACTGGGTTGACGATTGAGTTTGCCAGATGTAGAGCTTCTGTTACCAGCATGAGGATTTGTGAAATACAATCCTGACACACAAACTGAACTGCATACAACAGAGCAGCTGGAGCCCAACAAATAAGAGACAAACCTATTACCATGAACAGCGTTCTTGACAGTTTTAAGGTTCGTGCCATGTCCCTTCGAGTTTGACTATCAAATACGGGAAAAGGGCGTCTTAATCGACGTCGTATTATCACGTAACTTGTACAGACAACACAGAGAGATGACAAAATCGTTATGTTGACTGGCACTGCAGCGAATATAGGATCTAAAACTTGAACAATCGATAGCATAAACAACACTGCAGCACAAATCCCAGCTACCCAGATGAATGTAATGTTTCCAAAATACACTCGATCCTTAACTGTTCGGTGGCGAAGCGGCCACACTACAGCGTAAACACGTTCCAGTGCAATGGCAGCGAGAGAAAACACGGAAGAACATGAAAATAAAATTAGTAAAGAAGACAAAAGGAAACTATAGTGATACCTTCTGTCGTTTGGTCCTAAATCAAAAGTGAAAAGAAATGGTGCACTTTGAGTTCCAAGTGAAATTATCTCCTGTATGCCCACCAGTAAATCAGCAATAGCAAGGTTGGTCAGAAGATAATATGCCTTCTGTAAAATCCGTCGCTTTTTCCAAAAAACACAAATAGTAAATAAGTTCCCGATGCAAATAAGGATAGTCTCAGTGGAAAGAAGGAGGCAAAATACGATGAAGACTGAAGTTGACATGTCTTGTGAGATTCGTTTGTGGCAAAAATAAGTCTAGCTCAATTAACTAAACAGAACAGAAATGAATTTCAGTGATAAATACTGGTACTGCATGCAAATCGTTGAGTTTACAGGGCAGGGCAGGTAATTGAGAATTCACAAAGGAAGCTTACTTTCATTTGTTTTTAATATATATTATTTGCCAATATATGCCACTACGTCGGAAACTGTTTCTTGAGGTCCGTGTACATTGGAAAACAGTCAATTTTAATTGGCAAATGACGAATGAAGTTTTATGAAAAGCGCAATCGATCTTTACCCTTTCATTCGCACAACCGTCTTAGAGATTCATTAGTGGTTCTAACTTAAGAGATTCTGTGTATATAGAACGTCAATTTTATTTCGCAAATATTGCCGGTTGGGATTTGTGCTGCAGTGCTGTATGTGCTATCAGTTGTTTATTTTTTAGGTTGATCAGAAGATAATATGCCTTCTTTAAAATTCGTCGCTTTTTCCAAAAAACAAAAATAGTAAGTGAGTTCCCGATGCAAAAAAGGAAAGTTTAAGTGGAAAGAAGGAGGCAAAATACGATGAAGACTGAAGTTGACATGACTTGTGAATTACGTTTGTGGCAAAAACAAGTCTAGCTCAATTAACTGAAACAGAAAATGAATGTAATAACTACAGGTATTGCATGCAAATCTTTGAGATTATAGAAGAAGGCAGGTAATTGGGAATTCACAAAAGAAGTTTAGTTTAATTTATTGTTTATATATATATCATATGCCCATATATACCTCTACGTCAAAAAATGAGGCCCTTGAATTTCGTGTGCATTGACAGACAATCAATTTGACGAATAACGAACTCAGTTTTATGAAAAGCGCAATTGATCTTTACACACCCATCTATGAGATTTCTTTGTGGTTCTAACCTAAGAGAGTCTGTGTATATAGGAGTATTTTGTGTATATTCAAAGACGTTTTTAATTAAAAAGAGGACGTTCGAAATTAACTATTAAATACATCTGTTCCACAAAGACGTCCCCGTCCCTGTATAGGTGTTGTGGTCATTTCCATATATCACATATAGTTGTTCAATTTATTTGACTTTCACCTGAGTAGTGTACTGTCCTTTTCAGTTCAAATGACAGTTTAAAGGGTGCCTATTTTAAATAAAAAAAAACAATTTCTTTTTGTAAAACTGTCTAATAATAATAATAATAATAATAATAATAATAATAACTTTATTAACGTGTCAAAACTGTAGTAGCTGAGGGGAAAGTCCCCTCTACTAATTGTGGACACCTAACCTGCCTAACTAAAAACGTAATTAAAATATATAAAATGGAAAAATATTTATATACATTTAAAAAGCCTAATTACAACAATTAACTAAGCTAAAAAAACTGTAAAATCTGTTTCTTCAAAATTATGTTATGTAATGTAATGTTGAATTACATCTGAAAAAACAAACAGCACCGGACGCAGGTAAAAAACCAATTTAGCTCTAGCTTGATTGTCATTCAGTTTGAACTGGAACAACAAACTGAAAAATTAATGATTCTATGATTAATGTGCAGTTCTTCTTTCCAGCAAAGAACCGTCAGTGTTAAAGTTTCCCAGCCAGAAAGTATAAAACGCAAATGTATACACATCCTTCTCTAACGCCTGGTGGCATCAAAAGGGGAGAGTGGATGGGTGGGCTAGCACACAACAGGAAATTCAAGCAACCGCATTTCTGTATCAGTGTAGGGTGGTCAAATCTAACACAGTGTTTGACAGCAAGAAAAACATCTCTACCAACGTTTCTGCGGACAAATTTTCCGCCAATTTGCAACTTTGTTTCCCTATAAATTCTGACCGATTGAATTGTTAGGTGTCAGCCCTGAAGGTACAGGGAAGCTATTCTGTCTGAGTTTAGTACAAGCTCCGAGGAAGAATGCTGTGGGCCATTACTGTTTCAGGCTAAACCTGGTTGACTTACATTAAATATTACACTCGCATTAACTGTTCGTTATCAGTTTGTTTTGAGGACAATCAGGTCGGGCCGTGTTTGTGATCTATAGTCAGAACCTCTCAATTAACATGGTGATTAAATTTCAGCCCGGCAAATCTATTTAACTTTATTTCAGCCGTTATATAGAAGAAGGCTGACAACCGCAACCATGCAACAACAGACCAGTCTAACCAAATCAACATGCATTATTGGGGGTTGGTAACAAGTAATTTGTATGCCGTGAAAAATGACCTAGAATAAACCCACGCCCGGGACAATTTTTCCCAATTACGTTTCCAGATCTTTCCAACCCAAGGCCAGGTCGCTTGAAAAATCATCTACAAAATTTTGACTTAAGTTGTTTATTTCTACATCATCTCCATTTTATCTACGTATCTTTATTATCTCCATTTCATTACTCTGTACACAAAACTGTAAAGAAGAAAGCCACAAAATTATACGGTACAACAGGCTTAAGGTTTTCCTAGGTACGATATATAAATAGTCTATAATTGAAATTTTCTCTACGGGCGTCGTCTTTACAATTTTCTTAAACGCTCATCGGCCACGAACTCAACTGAAACTAGATAACCTGACGATATTCATGTCTTAAACCTTAGCCAATTCTTGTTAAGTATATTCTCTAGGTCTCTAGGTGACACATTACAAACGAACTTGCTGAGCTAAAGTGGGATCTCAAAAATCTCAGGTCCACATGTGTCGTCATTCCCAGTGCTTTGAAGAAAGTTGCATTTGTTCAAACATCTCGTCAATTCTTCCTTGAATATTGGAATCCTATAACTGTACAGAACTGGGTTGACGATTGAGTTTGCCTCATGCAAAGCCTTTGTTACCAGCATAACGGTTTGTGATGTACAACCCTGGCACACATAGTAAACTGCGTACAACAGAGAACTTGGAACCCAACAAATAAGGGACAAACCTATTACCATGAACAGCGTTTTTGACAGTTTTAAGTTTCGTGCCATGTCCCTTCGGGTTTGATTATCAAATACGGGGAAAGGGCGTCTTAACCGGCATCGTATGATCACGTAACTTGTACAGACAACACAGAGAGATGACAAAATAGTTATGTTGATTGCCACTGCAGTGAATATAGGACGTAAAAAGGGACCAACTGATAGTATAAACAACACTGCAGCACAAATCCCAGCTACCCAGATGAAAGCAATGCTTCCAAAATACACTCGATAGTTAACTGTTCGATGGCGAAGTGGGCACACTACGGCGTAAACACGTTCCAGCGAAATGTCGGCGAGAGAAAACAACGAAGAACATGAAAATAAAATTAGTAAAGAAAACATTAGGAGATTATAATCAGTGAAAAGAAATGGTACACTTTGAGTTCCAAGTGAAATGATCATCTGTATGCCCACAAGTAAATCAGCAATTGCGAGGTTGATCAGAAGATAATATGCCTTATGTAAAGTTTGCCGCTTTTTAAAAAAAACACAAATAGTAAATGAGTTCCCGATGCAAATAAGGATAGTCTAAGTGGAAAGAAGGACGCAAAATACGATGAAGAGTGAAGTTGACAGGTCTTGTGAAATACGCCAAAACAAGTGCAGCTCCATTAACCAAAACAGAAAACGAATGTGATAACTATTGGTACTGCAATTGAAATCGTTCAGTTTACAGAACGGGGCATGCGCAAGTGACTGGAAGTCCAAAGTAAGTTTATTTAATTTATTGTCTATATATTTTATTTGCGTATGTATACCACTACGTCGGCAAATGACCCCTTGAATTTCGTGTGCTTTGAAAAACATTCAATTTGAAAAATAACGAATTTATTTCATAAAAAGTGGAATCGAGTTTTACCCTTTCATTTGAACAACCGTCGATGTGATTCATTCAGTAGTGGCTCTCACTTAAGAGATTCTGTGGACGAATTCCTATTGCCGGATCAGTACTTTCCCGTGATGTTGTCTTCGTTTTGGGGTATTGCCAGCGTGTGATTCGCGTAAGATTCAGTTTAATTTACTTTCAGTTTTCCGTTCCTCTCTGTCATTTTCATAACTCTATTCTTTGTGCTTCACGTCATAATCAAACACGAATTTTCATAAACAATGGTTCCTTTGAATAGCTCTACAGAATAAACAGAGTAAGCCTCCTTTAATGTATTGCCAAGTTACTGTATGGAACGCCCACTTGCTATATCCAGTGGCGACAAAAGACGTCACCAACTTTTGTTTTTTGTTTGTTTGTTGTCGTTTTTCTGTTGTATGTCTGATGTAAAGAACTGATCCGGGGAAGTGTGCATCTACTTTTCACAAGTCTTCTTTATTCTGTATTCGGGAATGAAGAGGGGTAAAACCGATAATTGTTTATAGTAACGCCATATATATGTTCTTCTTCCGCGCCTGACACCGTGACGTTAGATAGCCAGTTAATTTGTTTTATTAAAAATGATTTTAAAAGAGTAAAATTACCTCCTCATAAAGAGTTGGTTTTAAAGTGTTTTTGTTAGTTCCATTTAAGACCGTTCCCCTATGCTTGTTTGGAGAGTCCTTAGACAGCTGACAGAAAAAGTGGTACAACTGAAAGAACAAAATCTTAAAAGATTTTGCGTTGATTTGACCAGTTTTCCACTTGAATGACATGTTACATCTGAGTTCCATGCTCAGCCTTTTGGTGTTAATGATAATAGAACATTAAAATACAATGTTAGTTGACAAACCTTACTCAATGAAGCCAAAATCTACTTGTCAGGATATTTTGAATTTCCCATTACTATAGATAAATGAATGACATTACCACGATGAATCCTTACGACATTCTGTAGTGGACGACGAAGCCTAACTTAGTTCTAAAGGCGAGAAAAAGGTTGATATTATTGCCCTGCTAGTAAGATAAAGAATATTCTCACTTACTTTATTTTATGGTCTTACACTATAATAGCAAATAAAGACTAAAATTTCGGAAAACTTGTGTTCGCTACATGTATGATAAAAACAAAAATTCTTTCTACAAACAAGGCATCAAATCTGGCTGTGAAAAGGATACCGAAGTTTATGTACTGGAAAAAAAGATTTTTAAGTAACGCTTCGCGTAAGAACTATAGTAGAGAACAATAGACCGCGGCAATGGGAGCCGTTATTTCCTACCGTGAGGAAACGTGTTAATAAGCCTCAAATTAGCTTTCTCATTGGATAAAAAGCTATTACCGCGAAATTCAAATGGTTTCAGGAAAATTACAAAAGCCTAGAATTCGAAGGAAGCGTTGAAATTAGCTAAGAAGTTTCTTTAAAAATAGATCTTTATGGACGTAAAGTTTAAGAGAAATTGTATGTGGGGAACTACGAGTTTCCGAAGATGATGAGATCGAAAGCGATATTTTGCCTTGTTTTCGTCGTAACTTTGACAGTTTCATCAATCATTTACCCCCATTTCATTGTTTTGTGCAATACGCGGCATCTATTTTGGATCTGGTTCACACGCAAAACCACGCAATGAAATATGACAAACATCGTGACATTTTGACTTCGCAGTTCGTAAATAAAGTCTGCTAGCTAGCTATTTCTTCGTTACCTGGTTTTATAATCTTTAGTTACTCTTTGACATTTTTGCCGATGCCAAAACATAAGAACTTAAAGCTTGTACAAAAACGGTAACCGGGTATTGTGAAAACCCCCGGAAAATCTTAACAAGAGACCGCAAGCAATGTTGCTTTATACTCAGTACGCAACGCCTTAGGCCATAAAGTTTCTGGTAATAAAATTCGTTTGACCTTGTGTAACTGGTGCTATTACAGTCCGATTTTCCCACTCCCCGAGATCACGAAGGAAGGGATACGCTCCAAGGCACCGAAAGTCTAATTTACTTGACGGCGATCAACCGGCGAGCAAATGATCATCCTAAACATCTCTAGAGACTCGGAAAAGTGACGAAAATACATAAGATACACAATAGAATTTGTTTTTCAAATTTTATTTAGACGTTCACTGTTTCGAAAAGGAGAACTGAGATTATTTGGACCTCATTTCAGAACATTCGAACCCCGGGATTCGAACTCTCATATTACTCTTTGGTTTATACAGTTCATACCAGTGCTCCAAAATAAAACAAAAGCTACTGACCTGTGCATTCGTTCGATATTTACAAGTTGAACCTTTAAATTCGATTCTGTATGCACGCTACACACAAAGATTTCGCTTCCGATCATTGCGTTTTCCTCCACATTGCACAATCCCACAAAACGATAAGCCCAAATGGAACTCGATCGCTTTCTCAGCTTTCTACACGGTGCGAGGACTTCGAGATCACCAAAACCCTATTTAGAATAGAACGAACGACAAAGCACTGCTGCAAAAGGCATCCTCCAGCAGAGTTGCTCACGTAATACGAAAAGACAAAGAAATTTGAACCAAGATGACTAGCTGCGGTGAAGAAATGGACGCGAACTCGTCAAATCCAAGATGGCGGCTACAGATCGAGCACATGTTCTTCTGTCGTTACCATGGTTCCCCACATACGATCGTGACCAAACTTTCGTGACAGAAAGAACAATAGGTATAGTCCATATTTGGACCATAAAAATGTATTTTCTGCATATTTTTGGCCTATTTATCACTACTTTTCTAATTTCAGCCAATCACGTAGCCGTATTTTAATTACTTAATTGGAAACAGACACCGGATGACTTCCTGCCGCGTTGCCAAATTTTCTATAGTTCTTACGCGAAGCGTTACTTAATTAAAAGAGCACATTCGAAATTAATTGCTAAATAATATTTTTGTTCCTCCTAGACTCCTGGATATTTTTTTTGGTCGTTTTCATATTTATTACACATAGCGGTTCAATATATTTAGACTTTCCCCTGAATATTTTTTCTAACGACAATTCCAAGTCCGGCAATCCGGCAATTTCGGTGCAAATTAACACAAGCTTACCCGGCGTAACTTCAAGTAATCAATAGAGCTTCTTGCAGCTTTCACGTGACTGTCTCTTAAAATGGGACAACAAATTTAAAAGTGAGTCTATTCATACACAGTTTCCCCAACCCAATATGTTCCCTGAAAAATTCTGACCGGTTGGCCAGCTGGGTGTACCTGTAATTAAAAAGTAGCTACTTTGTCTGTATTTAGTACAAGCTCCAAGGAAAAATGTTGTACACTTAATTTAATTTATAAATTTTATAGTGCGCGGGTATCAACTAGGAGTTTTCTAATGCGCATTACAATACTTAAGTCAAAAATACCAGTAAAACTTTTAGGGCATCAACTATAAAAAAGAACTTCTGTTCCAAACCTTATAACCTGGTTAGTTTAAATTGAATATTAGACTGATATCAACTGTTTGACATCAAACCGCTTTGTATTGAGGACAATAAGTCTGGGTCGCGTTTGTTATTTATAGGAAGAACATCTTTATTGATATAAATGTGATGGTGAATTTTGATGCCCCGCATCTAAGGATCGTTTCGACTCAATCGCCTCAGTCGGAGACGGTTTATCTGCAAATGAAAGTAAAAATTGAACTTCCAGTTGCAAAATAGGAATTTAGATTGGCCAAACGAACGCTGCCGTAAATGCCATAGAGGACAAGTAAATTAAGGGAAAATACCATGCAACAATATACTTTCAGGTGTTAATAGGCAGCATTTTGTTTTACTGTTCAGGTACAAAAAGTTCGCCAATATGAAAAAGGATTCATTTATAGGTTATTAAGTCTCTTTCCTCGTGAAAGTTGTCTTTTATGTTTCATTGAAGTTCGTTCGTAAGGAGAATTAGTTGTGTTCCTTCCTCGAATCCTTATTATTAAGTCTCTTTCCTCGTGAAAGTTGTCTTTTATGTTTCATTGAAGTTCTTTCGTAATTGGAGAATTAGTTGTTCCTTCTTCGAATCCTTACTTTATTTTTGATCTCTGTTGTTGGGTAAAACAGTAATAAATATTTCATTCTTCTAATCAGATTCAATTACCATAACGGCGCAAAAAAGGCGTTTTTGGCGATTCTCTGAAATACCAAGTAACTGTTTATTCTTAACCGTTTTCCCCTAATAAAGCGCACTCAAAAGTGAGAAAAAAAGCATACAAAATGCCATCTTGGAACCTACTGGAAACCAGCAGAGGCCATTGGTGCTCAGTCGTAGCTGCCGTTTGAATGGTCACACTTTGGGATTTAATCTACAGACTAAGAGGTTGCGACCACACTGTACGGTGTAATTACTGAAAAATACTAGCCAGAGGAATATGCTGCTTAATAGTTGACATTTGAATGGTCGCTTATTAGAGTCAGTGTTATTGCTAGCAATAGATGTTGCATACTTTTAAAAATCCAGTTGCATAAAGAAAAGAAGAGCACTAACTTTTGGAGATATTCAATTCTGCTGGTACGTAGCGATAAACTGACAGATTGCTTTTAAGTCCAAGATTGAAACAGCGTTTGTCTATAGAGACTGATTTTGTAGAAAAAGAGAATGGATCTTTATTATTTCTCTCTCTTTTTCCGGTCCCCGAAGCGAAAGTAATTCTGTTATGCATAATAACTTTTTGACAGTGAAGATCATTAAAATGAAACAGCGTATGTAAAACAAACAGTAAATTTAAAAGTCAATTCAAAATACTGTGCAATTTTATGTGGAACATCTGCTCTTCTAGTGAAGTTGGTTCAGTCTGGGAGCTTGCTAAGATTCAAACTTGATCGTAAACCGAAACGAAATCTTTTTGATGTGATATGCACTATAAAAAATGTTCAGCACAGTAATTCTTATATATTGTGTGATTGCCACAACCGAAGCAACTTTCGTCTGCATTGGGAACGGCTTTACGATGTTTGTTTTCTGGAATCAAAGAGTTTCTCTAAAACGTACCTGCTATCTCTTAATCAACCTTGCAGTCACCGATTTTCTTGTAGGAGCGACAGAGCTAATAGTTACAGCAACATTAACCATTCCTCAGCGCAAGATTATCTTTGCTGGCAACGCTACGTCGGCCATTGCTTTCCTATTCAGTAGCGTGTCACTGCTCAGCCTGCTTGTGATCTCACTGGAGCGCGCTTTTGCTGTGCTTTGGCCTTTTCGTCACCGAGTAGCAAGCACTCGAGTTTACATCATCAGCATAATTGTGATTTGGGGAGCAGGCTTATGTCTAACAACGGTGGAATTGTTGTCAATTTACACTGACAAAATCAGCGAGTTAATTTCGTTTCTAATCATGAACTCGGTGTGTTTTATCGCTCTTGTTGTGATCTTGGTGTCTTACATGGCGATTAGAAAGAAGCTAAGGAACACAAATCCTGCCGTTGAGGCTCATAACAGGAAAACGATTGAACAAAACGTTAAATTGTCGAAAACTATGTTCGTTGTTATCGGCTTGTCGTTTGTGTTTTGGCTTCCAGGAATAACGATGTTCACTATCATGGGGTTTTGTAACGAATGTGTCAGCGAAATTGTATTGTCAATCGCAGTCGCTCTACTGATGGCGAACTCACTTGTTAATCCCATCGTTTACAGTTATAGAATGCCCATATTTAAAGAAGCGATGAAAAAGTTGTTTAAAAACACAGCCTAGGATAAATTAGAATTGTACCTTCAGTAGACTCAGTAGACATACTTGTTCGGTTGTTTTAACATTTTACCATTTAAGATCAGTCTTGATGAGTTCATTTACTATCTATAGATGTTACCCCGATAGTTGTATATTTTCAGTTTTATTGTCGACCTCGGAGGTAACTTTGATGATGTTAGCTATGGACGAGAAGATTTTATGAAAACTTGATGTTGTTGTATTATTGTTATTGTGTACGTAGTTATTTTCTTTTAAACAGTCTTTTAATATATACATTGAAGTAAAAAAATTTCCTCTTATTGTAATTTATAGTCTTAACAATTCCTCAAAATTTAAGGATTTCACTACCATTAGAAATTTGCGATTTACTGTCTTTTCGTTGCCTCGATTTCACATCGTTCGATTCATTGTGCCCTGCATCACAAAAAGTACACAAAAACTTGTTTGTACAATCAAGCTGTCATGTCTGAAATACGGTATTTGATGTAGTCAAAACAGTTTTTAATTAAAAGAGCACATTTGAAATTAATTATTAAATAACGTCTTTGCTCCGTATAGATGTCAAATGATCGTGTGTATGGGTGTTTTGGCCATTTTCATATATTGTATGGAATATATAGTTTAATAAAAGTTGACTTTCACCTGAGGAATTGTTGCGGCTTTTTGAATGACACTCCCAAGAATTACCAGCCTGAATGACAAAAATTAGAAAAAGCCAAGGCCCCTCTTTTATTATTATTATTATTATTATTTTTAATAAGAACGTCTAATTTTGCGGCTGAGGCTGAACCGAAACTGAATGTTCTTATTTTTGTCACGTTTTCAGCCTAAAACGTTCTTAGCATGTTCTTAAGTTGCGTGGTGTAGAATTTAAAAAAACTGACATAAACGTGACCAGAAAACCTTAAAACGCCCATTGTGCGCTGTATCATGTCAAATTTCTTTGACATACATACTGTTGTTGTTTTTTTTTCTCAGCGAAAAATTCACTTTATTACTTTTCCACAGTTGATAATGACAAGAAAATATAGCCTGAGCTCGACATTAAAAAGATAAAACAAAAAGAAATGTGGTTCGATAGAAATTCATGTACACTGGGTGTCAGAGGCTTTTCTTGCGCGGTTTCTAACATTAGCGAGGAAAAAACCTCTGGTACCCAGGGTAAAATTCATGTCGTTACTATGTGTCTTTAGCTTGATGCAAAAACCGCTGATGCAGAACTGAATAATATTACTGCTTTGTCTCTTAGTCTCAACCTGGGTACGTTCTTAGTACGTTCTTAAAATCTGGGTCAGTTTCAGCCTCAACGTTCTTATAAAAAAGGTTCCGTATAAAAGAAAAAGAGTGCCAGTTTGAAAAATACTTAAAAGCAAACAGCACCCGTGGGAAAAACTCCATGTTAACAGCACTATCTCTCATTTAAATGTCATATAGACTGGGTAAGAAGCCAAAACTTTTAATGAAGCCATTTACATGCAGACTTGATGGTCATGATAAAATTGAAAAAAATGATAAAAAATTTTAGAACTTTTTATGATAAAATTGTTTTCAACGTGTTTCCTTTGTGAATTGAACGCAAGCGAATCCCCCAGTCATATTCGTCTACCTCAAGCTTAGTTTGGGTTCTGGTTAGGACGAAAAAAACGGCCTCCTCGTTAATGCTTCCCGGTGTGTTTTGTTAGTTACATACACAGATCAGAGGAGGCACTTGATGACAGGTTCAGGAACAACCAACGAAGTTGTTCCGAAAAATAGATGTCCTTCAACGGTATTTTTCTGTGTTGGTTGGAAAAAATTGTTATTTTGTGTGGAGAGATGTTTTCATTGCTCACCAAAATTGTGTTATATTCCACCTTTGAACCCCCTCAAAATAATTGGAAAGATGGCTGTTTACCATGCCTAGGGAAAGTGGTGGCCTTTCGTGACACTGACCATACAAAATAATCAAATCAAATCAAATCAAATCAAAAGACTTTATTTTAAGAGGGTAACACGTGACAGCGGTGAACACTGATGACACTATAAAATAAACAAAAGATATAAAAATGTAAAATTATATAAGGTGCATTACAAAAATGGATGTAAATGTGATTTATGTCTGTTGGCTAGGAACTCTTGCCAGTAACTTTGCTTGGAAATTCAACTGTAGCTGTCCCCTGAAAATTAACCACTGTATTTCCTGGTAAATTCTGACCACTTGGATCGTTGGGTGTCCCTGTAGGTATTGAGTAGCAACTCTGTCTGAGTTTAGTACAAGCGCCTACAAAAAAATCTTGTGGGAAATTCCTGTTTCAACCTTAACCTGGCTAGTTTAAATTAAATATTAACCTGATATTAACTGTTTGTTATCAGACTGCTTTAAATTGAGGATATCAGGCCGGGTTACGTTTGTTTATCTATATTCATTCTTCTGTTAGGAGAATCCCCTTAATTGACACGGGGATTAATCGATTCAGCCTAACAAAGCCAGCCAATAGATAGGTACCTTTGATTTCAGCCAGTTATTAGAAAACGCTGCCAATCCCATACAGGGGTTCAACTCCTCGGCCACACTTGTAAATAGCCAACTGGTCTTCCTCCTGCCAGTTGGGATTTTTAATTTGTCATGTTCAGTTTGAAATATTTGTTTCTAAGGTTTGAATGCTCGGCCCCACTAGCAACTTGCTATAATCACTTGCCGAGGATAAATAAAGGGCATTTCATGATTTTTTTTTTTACCAGTCTAACCAAATCAACATGCATTGTTGAGGGTTGATGAAAGGAATTTCGTGTGCCGTGAAAAAAATGACCTAGACCACACCCCGGACATTTTTTCCATAACGTTTCCCATGAGATCGCTTGCAACCATTCACGAAAGTCTGATGTCTGTTAAAAAATACATCCATTTTAAATTTTACATTATTTTCATTTTATTACTTCCATCTTGCAAAAACCTTTTAACTGGAGAGTAAGTGAGAATTTGACGATAATACAGGGTTAGCACTGATCTCTTCCCCAAGTTACTGTCTTCTTCCATTTTTTCTTAAACATGCATCGGTATCGATATCAACTGACATTAGGTAACTTGGCAGTAGTACATGTCTTTAAAACCTGAGCTGACTCTTATTTAAACTTATTCTCTAGGAGACACAGCTCATTATCATGCCCAAATCAATGAACTTGTTGAGCTAAAGCGGCGTATCAAAAATCTCAGGTCCACATGCCTCGTTATTCCCAGTACGTTGAAGGAAGTTGAATTTGTTTAAACATCTTTTCAGTTCTTCCTTAAAGACTGGCATCCTATAACTGTACACAACTGGGTTGACGATTGAGTTTGCCAGATGTAAAGCTTCTGTTACCAGCATAAGGATTTGTGAAATACAATCCTGGCACACAAAGTGAACTGCATACAACAGAGCAGCTGGAACCCAACAAATAAGAGACAAACCTATTACCATGAACAACGTTTTTGACAGTTTTAAGTTTCGGTTCATGTCCCTCCTTGTTTGATTATCAAATACGGGAAAAAGGCGTCTTAATCGACATCGTATTATCACGTAACTTGTACAGACAACACAGAGAGATGACAAAATCGTTATGTTGACTGGCACTGCAGCGAATATAGGATCTAAAACTTGAACAATTGATAGTATAAACAACACTGCAGCACAAATCCCAGCTGCCCAGATGAATGCAATGCTTCCAAAATACACTCGATCGTTAACTGTTCGATGGCGAAGCGACCACACTACAGCGTAAACACGTTCCAGTGCAATGGCAGCGAGAGAAAACACGGAAGAACATGAAAATAAAATTAGTAAAGAAGACAAAAGGAAACTATAGTGATACTTTCTGTCGTTTGGTCCTAAATCAAAAGTGAAAAGAAATGGTGCACTTTGAGTTCCAAGTGAAATTATCTCCTTTATGCCCACCAGTAAATCAGCAATAGCAAGGTTGGTCAGAAGATAATATGCCTTCTGTAAAACCTGTCGCTTTTTCCAAAAAACACAAATAGTAAATAAGTTCCCGATGCAAATAAGGATAGTCTCAGTAGAAAGAAGGACGCAAAATACGATGAAGACTGAAGTTGACAGGTCTTGTGAAATTCGTTTGTGGCAAAAGTAAGTCTAGCTCAAGTAACTAAACAGAACAGAAATGAATTTCAGTGATAAATACTGGTACTGCATGCAAATCGTTGAGTTTACAGGGCAGGGCAGGTAATTGAGAATTCACAAAGGAAGCTTACTTTCATTTGTTTTTAATATATATTATTTGCCAATATATGCCACTATGTCGGAAACTGTTTCTTGAGGTCCGTGTACATTGGAAAACAGTCAATTTTAATTGGCAAATGATGAATGAAGTTTTATGAAAAGCGCAATTGATCTTGACCCTTTCATTCGCACAACGGTCTTAGAGATTCATTAGTGGTTCCAACTTAAGAGATTCTGTGTATATAGAACGTCAATTTTATTTTGCAAATATTGCCGGTTGGGATTTGTGCTGCAGTGCTGTATGTGCTATCAGTTGTTTATTTTTTAGGTTGATCAGAAGATAATATGCCTTCTTTAAAGTTCGTCGCTTTTTGCAAAAAACAAAAATAGTAAGTGAGTTCCCGATGCAATAAAGGATAGTTTAAGTGGAAAGAAGGAGGCAAAATACGATGAAGACTGAAGTTGACACGTCTTGTCAAATACGTTTGTGGCAAAAACAAGTCTAGTTCAATTAACTGAAACAGAAAATGAATGTAATAACTACAGGTATTGCATGCAAATCTTTGAGATTATAGAAGGAGGCAGGTAATTGGGAATTCACAAAGGAAGTTTAGTTTAATTTATTGTTTACATATACATCATTTGCCCATATATACCTCTACGTCAAAAAATGAAGCCCTTGAATTTCGTGTGCATTGACAGATAATCAATTTGACGAATAACGAACTCAGTTTTATGAAAAGCGCAATTGATCTTTACCCTTTTATTTACTCACCCAGCAATGAGATTCCTTTGTGGTTCTAACCTAAGAGAGTCTGTGTATATAGGAGTATTTTCTGTATATTCAAAAGAAGTTTATAATTAAAAGAGGACGTTCGAAATTAATTATTAAATACATCTGTTCCACAAAGGTGTCCTGCCCTGTATAGGTGTTGTGGTCATTTCCATATATCACATATAGTTGTTCAATTTATTTGACTTTCACCTGAGTAGTGTACTGTCCTTTTCAGTTCAAATGGCAATTTAAAGGGTGCCTATTCCAAATTAAAAAAAATATATTCTTTTTGTAAAACTGTCTGAAAAAACAAACAGCACCGGACGCAGGTAAGAACCAATTTAGCTCTAGCTTGATTGTCATTCCGTTTGAACTGGGACAACAAACTGAAAAATTAATGATTCTATGGTTAATGTGCAGTTCTTCTTTCCAGCAAAGAACCGTCAGTGTTAAAGTTTCCCAGCCAGCAAGTATAAAATCCAAATGTATACACATCCTTCTCTAACGCCTGGTGGCATCAAAAGGGGAGAGTGGATGGGTGGGCTAGCACACAACAGGAAATGCAAACAACCACATTTCTATATCAGTGTAGGGTGGTCAAATCTAACACAGTGTTTGACAGCAAGAAAAACATCTCTACCAACGTTTCTGCGGACAAATTTTCCGCCAATTTGCAACTTTGTTTCCTTATAAATGCTGACCGATTGAATTGTTGGGTGTCAGCTCTGAAGGTACAGGGAAGCCATTCTGTCCGAGTTTAGTACAAGCTCCGAGGAAGAATGCTGTGGGCCATTACTGTTTCAGGCTAAACCTGGTTGACTTACATTAAATATTACACTCGCATTAACTGTTCGTTATCAGTTTGTTTTGAGGACAATCAGGTCGGGCCGTGTTTGTGATCTATAGTCAGAACCTCTCAATTAACATGGTGATTAAATTTCAGCCCGGCAAATCTATTTAACTTTATTTCAGCCGTTATATAGAAGAAGGCTGACAACCGCAACCATGCAACAACAGACCAGTCTAACCAAATCAACATGCATTATTGGGGGTTGGTAACAAGTAATTTGTATGCCGTGAAAAATGACCTAGTATAGACCCACGCCCGGGACAATTTTTCCCAATTACGTTTCCAGATCTTTCCAACCCGAGGCCAGGTCGCTTGAAAAATCATCTACAAAATTTTGACTTAAGTTAAAACAACTTCCATGTTTATTTCTACATCATCTCCATTTTATCTACGTATCTTTATTATCTCCATTTCATTACTCTGTACACAAAACTGTTAAGAAGAAAGCCACAAAATTATACGGTACAACAGGCTTAAGGTTTTCCCAGGTACGATATATAAATAGTCTATAATTGAAATTTTCTCTACGGGCGTCGTCTTTACAATTTTCTTAAACGCTCATCGGCCACGATCTCAACTGAAACTAGATAACCTGACGATATTCATGTCTTAAACCTTAGCCAATTCTTGTTAAGTATATTCTCTAGGTCTCTAGGTGACACATTACAAACGAACTTGCTGAGCTAAAGTGGGATCTCAAAAATCTCAGGTCCACATGTGTCGTCATTCCCAGTACTTTGAAGAAAGTTGCATTTGTTCAAACATCTCCTCAATTCTTCCTTGAATATTGGCATCCTATAACTGTACACAACTGGGTTGACGATTGAGTTTGCCTCATGCAAAGCCTTTGTTACCAGCATAACGGTTTGTGAAATACAATCCTGGCACACATAGTAAACTGCGTACAACAGAGAACTTGGAACCGAACAAATAAGGGGCAAATTATTACCATGAACAGCGTTTTTGACAGTTTTAAGTTTCGTGCCATGTCCCTTCGGGTTTGATTATCAAATACGGGGAAAGGGCGTCTTAACCGGCATCGTATGATCACGTAACTTGTACAGACAACAGAGAGATGACAAAATAGTTATGTTGATTGCCACTGCAGTGAATATAGGACGTAAAAAGGGACCAATTGATAGTATAAACAACACTGCAGCACAAATCCCAGCTGCCCAGATGAAAGCACTGCTTCCAAAATACACTCGATAGTTAACTGTTCGATGGCGAAGTGGCCACACTACGGCGTAAACACGTTCCAGCGAAATGTCGGCGAGAGAAAACAACGAAGAACATGAAAATAAAATTAGTAAAGAAAACATTAGGAGATTATAATCAGTGAAACGAAATGGTACACTTTGAGTTCCAAGTGAAATGATCATCTGTATGCCCACAAGTAAATCAGCAATTGCGAGGTTGATCAGAAGATAATATGCCTTATGTAAAGTTTGCCGCTTTTTCAAAAAAAAACACAAATAGTAAATGAGTTCCCGATGCAAATAAGGATAGTCTAAGTGGAAAGAAGGACGCAAAATACGATGAAGAGTGAAGTTGACATGTCTTGTGAAATACGCCAAAACAAGTGCAGCTCCATTAACCGAAACAGAAAACGAATGTGATAACCAATGGTACTGCAATTGAAATCGTTCAGTTTACAGAACGGGGCATGCGCAAGTGACTGGAAGTCCAAAGTAAGTTTATTCAATTTATTGTCTATATATTTTATTTGCCTATGTATACCACTACGTCGGCAAATGACCCCTTGAATTTCGTGTGCTTTGAAAAACATTCAATTTGAAAAATAACGAATTTATTTTATAAAAAGTGGAATCGAGTTTTACCCTTTCATTTGAACAACCGTCGATGTGATTCATTCAGTAGTGGCTCTAACTTAAGAGATTCTGTGGACGAATTCCTATTGCCGGATCAGTACTTTCCCCTGACGTTGTCTTCGTTTTGGGGTATTGCCAGCGTGTGATTCGCGTAAGATTCAGTTTAATTTACTTTCAGTTTTATTACGTTTCCGTTCCTCTCTTTCATTTTCATAACTCTATTCTTTGTGTTTCACGTCATAATTAAACACGAATTTTCATAAACAATGGTTCCTTTGAATAGCTCTACAGAATAAACAGAGTAAGCCTCCTTTAATGTATTGCCAAGTTACTGTATGGAACGCCCACTTGCTATATCCAGTGGCGACAAAAGACGTCACCAACTTTTGTTTTTTGTTTGTTTGTTTGTTTGTTTGTTTGTTGTTGTTTTTCTGTTGTATGTCTGATGTAAAGAACTGATCCGGGGAAGTGTGCATCTACTTTTCACAAGTCTTCTTTATTCTGTATTCGGGAATGAAGAGGGGTAAAACCGATAATTGTTTATAGTAACGCCATATATATGTTCTTCTTCCGCGCCTGACACCGTGACGTTAGATAGCCAGTTAATTTGTTTTATTAAAAATGATTTTAAAAGAGTAAAATTACCTCCTCATAAAGAGTTGGTTTTAAAGTGTTTTTGTTAGTTCCATTTAAGACCGTTCCCCTATGCTTGTTTGGAGAGTCCTTAGACAGCTGACAGAAAAAGTGGTACAACTGAAAGAACAAATTCTTAAAAGATTTTGCGTTGACTTGACCAGTTTTCCACTTGAATGACATGTTACATCTGAGTTCCATGCTCAGCCTTTTGGTGTTAATGATAACAGAACATTAAAATACAATGTTAGTTGACAAACCTTACTCAATGAAGCCAAAATCTACTTGTCAGGATATTTTGAATTTCCCATTACTATAGATAAATGAATGACATTACCACGATGAATCCTTACGACATTCTGTAGTGGACGACGAAGCCTAACTTAGTTCTAAAGGCGAGAAAAAGGTTGATATTATTGCACTGCTAGTAAGATAAAGAATATTCTCACTTACTTTATTTTATGGTCTTACACTATAATAGCAAATAAAGACTAAAATTTCGGAAAATTTGCGTTCGCTACATGTATGATAAAAACAAAAATTCTTTTTACAAACAAGGCATCAAATCTGGCTGTGAAAAGGATACCGAAGTTTATGTACTGGAAAAAAAGATTTTTAATTAAAAGAGCACATTCGAAATTAATTGCTAAATAATATTTTTGTTCCTCCTAGACTCCTGGATATTTTGTTGGTCGTTTTCATATTTATTACACATAGCGGTTCAATATATTTAGACTTTCACCTGAATAATATATATTGTATTTTTTCTAACGACAATTCCAAGTCCGGCAATCCGGCAATTTCGGTGCAAATTAACACAAGCTTACCCGGCGTAGCTTCAAGTAATCAATAGAGCTTCTTGCAGCTTTCACGTGACTGTCTCTTAAAATGGGACAACAAATTAAAAAGTGAGTCTATTCATACACAGTTTCCCCAACCCAATATGTTCCCTGAAAAATTCTGACCGGTCGGTCAGCTGGGTGTACCTGTAATTAAAAAGTAGCTACTTTGTCTGTATTTAGTACAAGCTCCAAGGAAAAATGTTGTACACTTAATTTAATTTATAAATTTTATAGTGCGCGGGTATCAACTAGGAGTTTTCTAATGCGCATTACAATACTTAAGTCAAAAATACCAGTAAAACTTTTAGGGCATCAACTATAAAAAAGAACTTCTGTTCCAAAACTTATAACCTGGTTAGTTTAAATTGAATATTAGACTGATATCAACTGTTTGACATCAAACCGCTTTGTATTGAGGACAATAAGTCTGGGTCGCGTTTGTTATTTATAGGAAGAACATCTTTATTGATATAAATGTGATGGTGAATTTTGATGCCCCGCATCTAAGGTTCGTTTCGACTCAATCGCCTCAGTCGGAGACGGTTTATCTGCAAATGAAAGTAAAAATTGAACTTCCAGTTGCAAAATAGGAATTTAGATTGGCCAAACGAACGCTGCCGTAAATGCCATAGAGGACAAATAAATTAAGGGAAAATACCATGCAACAATATACTTACAGGTGTTAATAGGCAGCATTTTGTTTTGCTGTTCAGGTACAAAAAGTTCGCCAATATGAAGAAGGATTAATTTATAGGTTATTAAGTCTCTTTCCTAGTGAAAGTTGTCTTTTATGTTTCATTGAAGTTCGTTCGTAAGGAGAATTAGTTGTGTTCCTTCCTCGAATCCTTATTATTAAGTCTCTTTCCTCGTGAAAGTTGTCTTTTATGTTTCATTGAAGTTCTTTCGTAATTGGAGAATTAGTTGTTCCTTCTTCGAATCCTTACTTTATTTTTGATCTCTGTTGTTGGGTAAAACAGTAATAAATATTTCATTCTTCTAATCAGATTCAATTACCATAACGGCGCAAAAAAGGCGTTTTTGGCGATTCTCTGAAATACCAAGTAACTGTTTATTCTTAACCGTTTTCCCCTAATAAAGCGCACTCAAAAGTGAGAAAAAAAGCATACAAAATGCCATCTTGGAACCTACTGGAAACCAGCAGAGGCCATTGGTGCTCAGTCGTAGCTGCCGTTTGAATGGTCACACTTTGGGATTTAATCTACAGACTAAGAGGTTGCGACCACACTGTACGGTGTAATTACTGAAAAATACTAGCCAGAGGAATATGCTGCTTAATAGTTGACATTTGAATGGTCGCTTATTAGAGTCAGTGTTATTGCTAGCAATAGATGTTGCATACTTTTAAAAATCCAGTTGCATAAAGAAAAGAAGAGCACTAACTTTTGGAGATATTCAATTCTGCTGGTACGTAGCGATAAACTGACAGATTGCTTTTAAGTCCAAGATTGAAACAGCTTTTGTCTATAGAGACTGATTTTGTAGAAAAAGAGAATGGATCTTTATTATTTCTCTCTCTTTTTCCGGTCCCCGAAGCGAAAGTAATTCTGTTATGCATAATAACTTTTTGACAGTGGAGATCATTAAAATGAAACAGCGTATGTAAAAGAAACAATAAATTTAAAAGTCAATTTAAAACACTGTGCAATTTTATGTGGAACATCTGCTCTTCTAGTGAAGTTGGTTCAGTCTCGGAGCTTGCTAAGATTCAAACTTGATCGTAAACCGAAACAAAATTTTTTTGATGTGATATGCACTATAAAAAATGTTCAGCACAGTAATTCTTATATATTGTGTGATTGCCACAACCGAAGCAACTTTCGTCTGCATTGGGAACGGCTTTACGATGTTTGTTTTCTGGAATCAAAGAGTTTCTCTAAAACGTACCTGCTGTCTCTTAATCAACCTTGCAGTCACCGATTTTCTTGTAGGAGCGACAGAGCTAATAGTTACAGCAACATTAACCATTCCTCAACGCAAGATTATCTTTGCTGGCAACGCTACGTCGGCCATTGCTTCCCTATTCGGAAGCGTGTCACTGCTCAGCCTGCTTGTGATCTCACTGGAGCGCGCTTTTGCTGTGCTTTGGCCTTTTCGTCACCGAGTAGCAAGCACTCGAGTTTACATCATCAGCATAATTGTGATTTGGGGAGCAGGCTTATGTCTAACAACGGTGGAATTGTTGTCAATTTACACTGACAAAATCAGCGAGTTAATTTCGTTTCTAATCATGAACTCGGTGTGTTTTATCGCTCTTGTTGTGATCTTGGTGTCTTACATGGCGATTAGAAAGAAGCTAAGGAACACAAATCCTGCCGTTGAGGCTCATAACAGGAAAACGATTGAACAAAACGTTAAATTGTCGAAAACTATGTTCGTTGTTATCGGCTTGTCGTTTGTGTTTTGGCTTCCAGGAATAACGATGTTCACTAT
Organism: Siderastrea radians; assembly: GCA_964017195.1. Taxonomy (NCBI): domain Eukaryota; kingdom Metazoa; phylum Cnidaria; class Anthozoa; order Scleractinia; family Rhizangiidae; genus Siderastrea; species Siderastrea radians. The sequence continues at coordinate 1,480,883 of OZ024893.1, read as the reverse complement.
CATGGGGTTTTGTAACGAATGTGTCAGCGAAATTGTATTGTCAATCGCAGTCGTTCTACTGATGGCGAACTCACTTGTTAATCCCATCGTTTACAGTTATAGAATGCCCATATTTAAAGAAGCGATGAAAAAGTTGTTTAAAAACACAGCCTAGGATAAATTAGAATTGTACCTTCAGTAGACTCAGTAGACATACTTGTTCGGTTGTTTTAACATTTTACCATTTAAGATCAGTCTTGATGAGTTCATTTACTATCTATAGATGTTACCTCGGAGGTAACTTTGATGATGTTAGCTATGGACGAGAAGATTTTATGAAAACTTGATGTTGTTGTATTATTGTTATTGTGTACGTAGTTGTTTTCTTTTAAACAGTCTTTTAATATATACATTGAAGTAAAAAAATTTCCTCTTATTGTAATTTATAGTCTTAACAATTCCTCAAAATTTAAGGATTTCACTATCATTAGAAATTTGCGATTTACTGTCTTTTCGTTGCCTCGATTTCACATCGTTCGATTCATTGTGCCCTGCATCACAAAAAGTACACAAAAACTTGTTTGTACAATCAAGCTGTCATGTCTGAAATACGGTATTTGATGTAGTCAAAACAGTTTTTAATTAAAAGAGCACATTTGAAATTAATTATTAAATAACGTCTTTACTCCGTATAGATGTCAAATGATCGTGTGTATGGGTGTTTTGGCCATTTTCATATATTGTATGGAATATATAGTTTAATAAAAGTTGACTTTCACCTGAGGAATTGTTGCGGCTTTTTGAATGACACTCCCAAGAATTACCAGCCTGAATGACAAAAATTAGAAAAAAACCAAGGTACCCTCTTTTTTTATTATTATTAAGAACGTCTAATTTTGCGGCTGAGGCTGAACCGAAACTGAATGTTCTTATTTTTGTCACATTTTCAGCCTAAAACGTTCTTAGCATGTTCTTAAGTTGCGTGGTGTAGAATTTAAAAAAACTGACATAAACGGACCAGAAAACCTTAAAACGCCCATTGTGCGCTGTATCATGTCAAATTTCTTTGACATACATACTGTTGTTGTTTTTTTTTCTCAGCGAAAAATTCACTTTATTACTTTTCCACAGTTGATAATGACAAGAAAATATATCCTCAGCTTGACATTAAAAAGACAAAACAAAAAGAAATGTGGTTCGATAGAAATTCATGTACACTGGGTGCCAGAGGCTTTTCTTGCGCGGTTTCTGACATTAGCGAGGAAAAAACCTCTGGTACCCAGGGTAAAATTCATGTCGTTACTATGTGTCTTTAGCTTGATGCAAAAACCGCTGATGCAGAACTGAATAATATTACTGCTTTGTCTCTTAGTCTCAACCTGGGTGCGTTCTTAGTATGTTCTTAAAATCTGGGTCAGTTTCAGCCTCAACGTTCTTATAAAAAAGGTTCCGTATAAAAGAAAAAGAGTGTAATACCAATTTGAAAAATACTTAAAAGCAAACAGCACCCGTGGGAAAAACTCCATGTTAACAGCACTATCTCTCATTTAAATGTCATATAGACTGGGTAAGAAGCCAAAACTTTTAATGAAGCCATTTATATGCAGACTTGATGGTCATGATAAAATTGAAAAAAATGATAAAAAATTTTAGAACTTTTTATGATAAAATTGTTTTCAACGTGTTTCCTTTGTGAATTGAACGCAAGCAAATCCCCCAGTCATATTCGTCTACCTCAAGCTTAGTTTGGGTTCTGGTTAGGACGAAAAAAACGGCCTCCTCGTTAATGCTTCCCGGTGTGTTTTGTTAGTTACATACACAGATCAGAGGAGGCACTTGATAACAGGTTCAGGAATAACCAACGAAGTTGTTCCGAAAAATAGATGTCCTTCAAGGGTATTTTTCTGTGTTGGTTGGAAAAAATTGTTATCTTTGTGTGGAGAGATGTTTTCATTGCTCACCAAAATTGTGTTATATTCCACCTTTGAACCCCCTCAAAATAATTGGAAAGATGGCTGTTTACCATGCCTAGGGAAAGTGGTGGCCTTTCGTGACACTCACCATACAAAATAATCAAATCAAATCAAATCAAATCAAAAGACTTTATTTTAAGAGGGTAACACGTGACAGTGGTGAACACAGATGGCCCTGTGGCCCTCCATAAAATAAACAAAAGATATAAAAAAGTAAAATTATCTAAGGTGCATTACAAAAATGGATGCAAATGTGATTTATGTCTGTTGGCTAGGAACTCTTGCCAGTAACTTTGCTTGGAATGCAACTGTAGATGTCCCCTGAAAATTAACCACTGTATTTCCTGGTAAATTCTGACCACTTAGATCGTTGGGTGTCCCTGTAGGTATTGAGTAGCAACTCTGTCTGAGTTTAGTACAAGCGCCTACAAAAAAATCTTGTGGGAAATTCCTGTTTCAACCTTAACCTGGCTAGTTTAAATTAAATATTAACCTGATATTAACTGTTTGTTATCAGACCGCTTTAAATTGAGGATATCAGGCCGGGTTACGTTTGTTTATCTATATTCATTCTTCTGTTAGGAGAATCCCCTTAATTGACACGGGGATTAATCGATTCAGCCTAACAAAGCCAGCCAATAGATAGGTACCTTTGATTTCAGCCAGTTATTAGAAAACGCTGCCAATCCCATACATGGGTTCAACTCCTCGGCCACACTTGTAAATAGCCAGCTGGTCTTCCTCCTGCCAGTTGGGATTTTTTCATTCGTCATGTTCAGTTTGAAATATTTGTTTCTAAGGTTTGAATGCTCGGCCCCACTAGCAACTTGCTATAATCACTTGCCGAGGGTAAATAAAGGACATTTCATGATTTATTTTTTTTACCAGTCTAACCAAATCAACATGCATTGTTGAGGGTCGGTGAAAAGAATTTCGTGTGACGTGAAAAAAATGACCTAGACCACACCCCGGACATTTTTTCCATAACGTTTCCCACGAGATCGCTTGCAACCATTCACGAAAGTCTGATGTCTGTTAAAAAATACATCCATTTTAAATTTTACATTATTTTCATTTTATTACTTCCATCTTACAGAAACCTTTTAACTGGAGAGTAAGTGAGGGTTAGCACTGATCTCTTCCCCAAGTTACTGTCTTCTTCCATTTTTTCTTAAACATGTATCGGTATCGATATCAACTGACATTAGGTAACTTGGCAGTAGTACATGTCTTTAAAACCTGAGCTAACTCTTATTAAACTTAGTCTCTAGGAGACACAGTTCATTATCATGCCCAAATCAATGAACTTGTTGAGCTAAAGCGGCGTATCAAAAATCTCAGGTCCACATGCCTCGTTATTCCCAGTACGTTGAAGGAAGTTGAATTTGTTTAAACATCTTTTCAGTTCTTCCTTAAAGACTGGCATCCTATAACTGTACACAACTGGGTTGACGATTGAGTTTGCCAGATGTAAAGCTTCTGTTACCAGCATAAGGATTTGTGAAATACAATCCTGGCACACAAAGTGAACTGCATACAACAGAGCAGCTGGAACCCAACAAATAAGAGACAAACCTATAACCATGAACAGCGTTTTTGACATTTTCAAGTTTCGGTTCATGTCCCTCCTTGTTTGATTATCAAATACGGGAAAAAGGCGTCTTAATCGACATCGTATGATCACTTGTACAGACAACACAGAGAGATGACAAAATCGTTATGTTGACTGGCACTGCAGCGAATATAGGATCTAAAACTTGAACAATTGATAGTATAAACAACACTGCAGCACAAATCCCAGCTGCCCAGATGAATGCAATGCTTCCAAAATACACTCGATCGTTAACTGTTCGATGGCGAAGCGGCCACACTACAGCGTAAACACGTTCCAGTGCAACGGCAGCGAGAGAAAACACGGAAGAACATGAAAATAAATTTAGTAAAGAAAACAAAAGGAAACTTTCTGTCGTTTGGTCCTAAATCAAAAGTGAAAAGAAACGGTGCACTTTGAGTTCCAATTGAAATTATCTCCTGTATGCCCACCAGTAAATCAGCAATAGCAAGGTTGGTCAGAAGATAATATGCCTTCTGTAAAATCTGTCGCTTTTTCCAAAAAACACAAATAGTAAATAGGTTCCCGATGCAAATAAGGATAGTCTCAGTGGAAAGAAGGAGGCAAAATACGATGAAGACTGAAGTTGACATGTCTTGTGAAATTCGTTTGTGGCAAAAATAAGTCTAGCTCAAGTAACTAAACAGAACAGAAATGAATTTCAGTGATAAATACTGGTACTGCCTGCAAATCGTTGAGTTTACAGAGCAGGGCAGGAAATTGAGAATTCACAAAGGAAGCTTACTTTCATTTGTTTTTAATATATATTATTTGCCAATATATGCCACTACGTCGAAAACTTTTTCTTGAGGTCCGTGTACATTGGAAAACAGTCAATTTTAATTGGCAAATGACGAATAAAGTTTTATGAAAAGCGCAATTGATCTTTACCCTTTCATTCGCACAACGGTCTTAGAGATTCATTAGTGGTTCTAACTTAAGAGATTCTGTCTACATAGAACGTCAATTTTATTTCGCAAATATTGCCGGTTGGGATTTGTGCTGCAGTGGCTGTATGTGCTATCAGTTGTTTATTTTTTAGGTTGATCAGAATATAATATGCCTTCTTTAAAATTCGTCGCTTTTTGTAAAAAACAAAAATAGTAAGTGAGTTCCCGATGCAAAAAAGGATAGTTTAAGTGGAAAGAAGGAGGCAAAATACGATGAAGACTGAAGTTGACATGACTTGTGAATTACGTTTGTGGCAAAAAAAAAGTCTAGCTCAATTAACTGAAACAGAAAATGAATGTAATAACTACAGGTATTGCATGCAAATCTTTGAGATTATAGAAGAAGGCAGGTAATTGGGAATTCACAAAAGAAGTTTAGTTTAATTTATTGTTTATATATATATCATTTGCCCATATATACCTATACGTCAAAAAATGAAGCCCTTGAATTTCGTGTGCATTGACAGACAATCAATTTGACGAATAACGAACTCAGTTTTATGAAAAGCGCAATTGATCTTTACCCTTTTATTTACACACCCATCTATGAGATTCCTTCCTAAGAGAGTCTGTGTATATAGGAGTATTTTGTGTATATTCAAAGAACGTTCGAAATTAATTATTAGATACATCTGTTCCACAAAGACGTCCCCGTCCCTGTATAGGTGTTGTGGTCATTTCCATCCATCACATATAGTTGTTCAATTTATTTGACTTTCACCTGAGTAGTGTACTGTCCTTTTCAGTTCAAATGGCAATTTAAAGGGTGCCTATTCTAAATTTAAAAAAAAACAATTTCTTTTTGTAAAACTGTCTGAAAAAACAAACAGCACCGGACGCAGGTAAAAAACCAATTTAGCTCTAGCTTGATTGTCATTCAGTTTGAACTGGAACAACAAACTGAAAAATTAATGATTCTATGATTAATGTGCAGTTCTTCTTTCCAGCAAAGAACCGTCAGTGTTAAAGTTTCCCAGCCAGCAAGTATAAAACGCAAATGTATACACATCCTTCTCTAACGCCTGGTGGCATCAAAAGGGGAGAGTGGATGGGTGGACTAGCACACAACAGGAAATTCAAACAACCACATTTCTATATCAGTGTAGGGTGGTCAAATCTAACACAGTGTTTGACAGCAAGAAAAACATCTCTACCAACGTTTCTGCGGACAAATTTTCCGCCAATTTGCAACTTTGTTTCCCTATAAATTCTGACCGATTGAATTGTTGGGTGTCAGCCCTGAAGTTACAGGGAAGCTATTCTGTCTGAGTTTAGTACAAGCTAAGAATGCTGTGGGCCATTACTGTTTCAGGCTTAGCCTGGTTGACTTACATTAAATATTACACTCGCATTAACTGTTCGTTATCAGTTTGTTTTGAAGGACAATAAGGTCGGGCCGTGTTTGTGATCTATAGTTGGAACCTCTCAATTAACATAGTGATTAAATTTCAGCCCGGCAAATCTATTTAGCTTTATTTCAGCCGTTCTATAGAAGAAGGCTGACAACCGCAACCATGCAACAACAGACCAGTCTAACCATATCAACATGCATTATTGGGGGTTGGTAACAAGTAATTTGTATGCCGTGAAATATGACCTAGTATAGACCCACGCCCGGGACAATTTTTCCCAATTACGTTTCCAGATCTTTCCAACCCGAGGCCAGGTCGCTTGAAAAATCATCTACAAAAGTTTAACTTAAGTTAAAAAAACTTCCATGTTTATTTCTACATCATCTCCATTTTATCTACATATCTTTATTATCTCCATTTATTATTCTGTACAAAAAACTTTAAAGAAGAAAGCCACAAAATTATACGGTACAAAAGGCTTAACGCTTTCCCACGTACGATATATCAATAGTCTATAATTGAAATTTTCTCTACGGGCGTCGTCTTTCAGCAAGTTTCTTAAACGCTCATCGGCCACGATCTCAACTGAAACTAGATAACCTGACGATATTTCATGTCTTAAACCTTAGCCAATTCTTGTTAAGTATATTCTCTAGGTCTCTAGGTGACACATTACATTGTAAACGAACTTGCTGAGCTAAAGTGGGATCTCAAAAATCTCAGGTCCACATGTGTCGTCATTCCTAGTACTTTGAAGAAAGTTGCATTTGTTCAAACATCTCGTCAATTCTTCCTTGAATATTGGCATCCTATAACTGTACACAACTGGGTTGACGATTGAGTTTGCCATACAAAGCCTTTGTTACCAACATAACGGTTTGTGAAATACAATCCTGGCACACAAAGTGAACAGTGTACAACAGAGCAGCTGGAACCCAACAAATAAGAGACAAACCTATTACCGTGAACAGCGTTTTTGACAGTTTTAGGTTTCGTGCTATGTCCCTTCGGGTTTGATTATCAAATACTAGAAAAGGGGCGTCTTAACCGGCATCGTATGATCACATAACTTGTACAGACAACACAGAGAGATGACAAAATAGTTATGTTGATTGCCACTGCAGTGAACATAGGACGTAAAAAGGGACCAATTGATAGTATAAACAACACTGCAGCACAAATCCCAGCTGCCCAGATGAAAGCGATGCTTCCAAAATACACTCGATAGTTAACTGTTCGATGGCGAAGTGGCCACACTACGGCGTAAACACGTTCAGCGAAATGTCGGGGAGAGAAAACAACGAAGAACATGAAAATAAAATTAGTAAAGAAAACATTAGGAGATTATAATCAGTGAAACGAAATGTACACTTTGAGTTCCAAGTGAAATGATCATCTGTATGCCCACAAGTAAATCAGCAATTGCGAGGTTGATCAGAAGATAATATGCCTTATGTAAAGTTCGCCGCTTTTTCAAAAAAGCACAAATAGTAAATGAGTTCCCGATGCAAATAAGGATAGTCTCAGTCGAAAGAAGGAGGCAAAATACGATGAAGAGTGAAGTTGACATGTCTTGTGAAATACGCCAAAACAAGTGCAGCTCGATTAACTGAAACAGAAAACGAATGTGATAACCAATGGTACTGCAATTGAAATCGTTCAATTTACAGAACGGGGCATGCGCAGGTGATTGGAAGCCCAAAGTAAGTTTTCTATATATTTTATTTGCCTATGTATACCATTACGTCGGCAAATGACCCCTTGAATTTCGTGTGCTTTGAAAAACATTCACTGTTTGACAAATAATGAATTTATTTTGTAAAAAGTGGAATTGATCTTTACCCTTTCATTTGAACAACCATCGATGAGATTCATTCAGTAGTGGCTCTAACTTAAGGTCATTGCCCTGTGTTGCATTGCGCGTCCTTACTGCGCACGATTTGTTGCGTCATTAGCGCGCGCACGTCCAGGGAGTAATAGGTCTCCTATGAGGCTAAGCTCACCATAGAAAAGAAAAGTTATTTACTCTTAAACAAGCATGGTGACCTATCTTTTTTTTCACATATTTTTGACCCACCATTCGTCCTCTTTTTGTTTAAAGAGTTAGAAAAAAAAAACATGTTCGAAAAAAAAATTATTCCTAGAAACGCGTTGCTCACGGAGATGAAATGACGACCTTCAGAACACGCACGTGAGGAAGGTTTTAAGTTAATTTCGTCTAATGCTTCGAGCATCCACCATTAAACATCTAGTAAATTGTTCCTTGTTATCGATATTTTACAACTAGTACATTGTTTCAAGATTTGCTTTAATTATGTGCTTCCTGTTCCTACGGAAAGTAGTGTAAACTGATGAAATAAACATGTCTTTGTTAAGCGAAATTGCATGGAATTATGGGTAACTTGAGACGCTAAACGGACATGGTGACCTATTCTTTTTATTTGATATTTCAAAGCATTGCATGAAAGATAACAACTTATGAAAGTTTGACAAAAATCCTATGTTTAATTTTATTTCGGGGTAATGACCTTAAGAGATTCTGTGGACGAATTCCCTATTGCCGGATCAGTACTTTCCCCTGATGTTGTCTTCGTTTTGGGGTATTGCCAGCGTGTGATTCGCGTAAGATTCAGTTAAATTTACTTTCAGTTTTATTACGTTTCCGTTCCTCTCTGTCATTTTCGTAACTCTATTCTTTGTGTTTCACGTCCTAATCAAACAGGAATTTTCATAAACAATGGTTCCTTTGAATAGCTCTACAGAATAAGCAGAGTAAGCCTCCTTTACTGTATTGCCAAGTTACTGTATGGAACGCCCACTTGCTATATCCAGTGGCGACAAAAGACGTCGCCAACTTTTGCTTTTGTTTGTTTGTTTGTTGTTGTTTTTCTCAGATGACTGTTATGTCTGATGTAAAGAACTGATCCGGGGAAGTGTGCATCTACTTTTCACAAGTCTTCTTTATTCTGTAGCGTCTTCGGGAATGAAGAGGGCCGATAATTGTTTATAGTAACGCCATAAGTATGTTCTTCTTCCGCGCCTGACAACGTGACGTTAGATAGCCAGTTAATTTGTTTTATTAAAAATGATTTTAAAAGAGTAAAATTACCTCCTCATAAAGAGTTGGTTTTAAAGTGTTTTTGTTAGTTCCATTTAAGACCGTTCCCCCATGCTTGTTTGGAGAGTCCTTAGACAGCTGACAGAAAAAGTGGTACAACTGAAAGAACAAAATCTTAAAAGATTTTGCGTTGATTTGACCAGTTTCCCACTTGAATGACATGTTACATCTGAGTTCCATGCTCAGCCTTTTGGTGTTAATGATAATAGAAGATTAAAATACAATGTGAGTTGACAAACCTTACTCAATGAAGCCAAAATCTACATGTCAGGATATTTTGAATTTCCCATTACTATAGATAAATGAATGATATTACCGCGATGAATCCTTACGACATTCTGTAGCGGACGACGAAGCCTAACTTAGTTCCAAAGGCGAGAAAAAAGAGTGATATTATTGCACTGCTAGTGAGATAAAGAATATTCTCACTTACTGTATTTTACGGTCTTACACTATAATAGCAAATAAAGACTAAAATTTCGGAAATTTGCGTTCGCTACATGTATGATAAAAAAACAAAAAACAAAAATTCTTTCTACAAACAAGGCATCAAATCTGGCTGTGAAATGGATACCGTAGTTTATGTACTGGAAAAAAAGATTCTTAATCAAAAAAGCACATTCGATATTAATTGCTAAATAATATTTTTGTTCCTCCTAGACTCCTGGATATTTGTTTTGGTCGTTTTCATATTTATTACACATAGCGGTTCAATATATTTAGACTTTCACCTGAATAATATATATTGTATTTTTTCTAACGACAATTCCAAGTCCGGCAATCCGGCAATTTCAGTGCAAATTAACACAAGCTTACCCGGCGTAGCTTCAAGTAATCAATAGAGCTTCTTGCTGCTTTCACGTGACTGTCTCTTAAAATGGGACAACAAATAAAAAAGTGAGTCCATTAAGGTGTTTGAAGTGCTTGAAGGTGAAAAATAAACCCTATCCAAAAGTTCGATTACTTGAAAGATAATACAAAATTTAACAAAACTGCAAAAGATGAGAGCTTTATTCCTATTAGAAGCGGAGAAAATAAAGGATGAATTTGGTTGTTATGCGTGTTATTTTCCTTCGATTTGTGAAATTTGAAATGATACGATCGCGTGTTGACAGCTACGTTACGTTCACTCAAATTCGAACATGCGATCATTAAGTGAGCATTGCGGGTGAAATTCGACAAAAGGACCGTGAAATACTTTCGCATTACATTTCTAAAAGCAGTTGTTGACCATTCTTTTAGCAGACCTTAACCACCAAGAAACCGATTTGATATCTGAGCTTCATGCAGCGCAGACAAAACTTAGCGTGGAACTTGTGACATTCGCATTTGTTTACGCCGCCACTTTTTTTCCGATGGTGAGCGGAAAAATTCGGCGCTTTTCGACCGCTTTCGTGCTTGAATCGGTAAGTTTCTTCCTCAGACATATTGAACAGCGGCTTACACATAAAAATCGAACATGGCGCCGCTGAATGAGCTGCTTGCGAGAAGATTTCGGCGATAAATTGGCGTATTTTAAGGACCCACACAAACCGCACTGAAAGGTATTTAAAGAATAAAGACGTAGATTTAACATCTGGTTGAAATTTGCGCTGGTTTTTCTTTTTAGTTGGAATAAACTTTTGACAGGAGCCCGGAACGAAAGAAGATTTCTACTCGATATTATGGCCGCTTAAAGTGACGACTCATGCTGTTTTCTTTACAACACAATACTGATCTGAAGAAAGAAGCGGGCTTCATGTCCGGGCTCCTGTGAGTTTCTTTCTTTTCTGTATACAAATATATTCCCGCATTTCTTTTCAATCTCTCTTTAAAATAAAGCCGTAAAACGAAAAACTCTTATTTTTGAGCCCGCAATTCAAATGGCATTTTTCACCTTAGGTGTGAAATTTGTCACCTCGGACATCTATTTTTTTGAAGCGTAACTTTAAAAATTTACATTGCGCGGGTATCAACTAGGAGTTTTCTAATGCGCATTACAATACTTAAGTCAAAAATACCAGTAAAACTTGTAGGGCATCAACTATAAAAAAGAACTTCTGTTCCAAACCTTAACCTGGTTAGTTTAAATTGTATGTTAGACTGATATCAACTGTTTGTCATCAAACCGCTTTGTATTGAGGACAATAAGTCTGGGTCGCGTTTGTTATTTATAGGAAGAACATCTTTATTGATATAAATGTGATGGTGAATTTTAACCCTGGTGAATATATGAGAAAGATGTTTATTCAGTCAGCGACACAGGCGACTCGGAAGAAAATCCAAGTTCTACCAAAAGGAGCCGAACCTTAATAACCTTCTGGTTACAAGTCCAGGCCCCAGTTGTTCAAAAGTTGGATAGCGCTATCCACCGGATAAATCACTATCCAGTGGATAAGTGTTAGGGAAAGCATTATTGGTTATCCACTAGACAGTTATTTATCCGGTGGATAGCGCTATCCAACTTTTGAACAACTGGGGCCTGATTCTCTACCAGTGCAGAGCTATAGGATCTCCTGTACATAGCTCAGTGGTAGAGCTGATCTAGACTAGTAACCAGAAGGTCATAGGTTCGACTCCTGTTATGGGACAACTCGGATTTTTTTTCCGAGCCGCCTGTGTCACTGACTCATCTTGATTGACACAGTGATTAAATCTCAGCCGGGCAAATCTATCCAACTTGATTTCAGCCGTTATTTAGAAGAAGGCTGCCAACCGCAACCATGCAACAATAGACCAGTCTAACCAAATCAACATGCATTCTTGGTGGTTGGTAAAAGTAATTCGTATGCGGTAAAAAATAACCTAGACCCACGCCCGGGAAAATTTTTCCCATTACGTTTCCCATCCGAGATCACTTCAAAATCATCCACAAAAGTTTAACACCAGTTAAAAAACCTTCCATGTTTATTTCTACATTATCTCCATTTTATTACCCTGTACAAAACTTTAAACAAGAAAGCCAAAAATTATCCGGTACAACAGGTTTAACACATGATCAGGCTTCCCAAACACATGATTGAAATTTTCTCTACGAGCGTCCTCTTTACAATTTTCTTAAACATGGATCAGCTACGATCTCAAATGAAACTAGGTACCTTGATAATATCTCATGTCTTAAAACCTGAACCAATTCTTGTTAAATATATTCTCTAGATGACACATAACTTTGTAAACGAACTTGTTGAACTAAAGTGGGGTCTCATAAATCTCACATGTATCCTCATTCCCATGCTGTTGAAGGAAGTTGCATTTCATTTTGTTCAAACATTTCCTCAATTCGTCCTGGAATATTGGCATCCTATAACTGTACACAACTGGATTGACGATTGAGTTTGCCAGATGCAAAGCTGCTGTTACCAGCACAACGATTTGTGAAATACAATCCTGACACACATAGTGAACTACATACAACAGAGCAGCTGGAACCCAACAAATAAGAGACGAACCTATTACCATGAACAGCGTTTTTGACAGTTTTAAGTTTCGTTCCATGACCCTTCTGGTTTGATTGTCAAATACGGGAAAAGGGCGTCTTAACCGACATCGCATAATCACGTAACTTGTGCAGACAACACAGAGAGATGACAAAATCGTCATGGTGACTAGCACTTCAGCCAATATAGGATCTAAAACTTGAATAGTTGATAGTATAAATAACACTGCAGCACAAATCCCAGTTGCCCAGATGAAAGCAATGCCTCCAAAATACACTTGGTCGTTAACTGTTCGGTGGCGAAGTGGCCACACCACAGCGTGAACACGTTCCAGCGAAATGACAGCGAGAGAAAACACCGAAGAACATGAAAATAAAACGAGTAAAGAAGACCAAAGGTAACTATAGTGAAACCTTCTGCCGTTTGACACAGAATCAGTGAAAAGATAGGGTAAACTTTGAGTTCCAAGTGAAATGATCATCTGTATTCCCACAAGTAGATCAGCAATTGCAAGGTTGATCAGAAGATAATATGCCTTCTGTAAAGTTTGTCGCTTTTTCCAAAACACACAAATAGTAAATGAGTTCCCGACGCAAATAAGGATAGTCTCAGTGCAAAGAAGGACACAAAATACAACGAAGACCAAAGTTGACATGTTTTGTGAAATACGTTTGTGGGAAAAACAAAGCCAGCTCAATAAACTGAAACAGAACAGAAATGCATGTCAGTGATAAATATTGGTACTGCATGCAAATCGCTGAGTTTACAGAGGGAGGTAGGTAATTGGAAATCGACTAAAGGAAGCTTACTTTAATTTATTGTTAATCTATATTGTTTGCCCATACCTGCCACCACGTTGGTGTGCATTGCAAACCAATCAATTTGACAAATAACGAATTCAGTTTTATGAAAAGCGGAATTCGCACAGCCATCTAGAAGATTTTTTAGTGGTTCTAACTTAATTAAGAGATTCTGTGTATATAGCTTGCAGTATCTTATGTATTCATAAGAGGTTTTTAATTAAAAGAGCTCCTTCGAAATTAATTATTAAATGATGTTTTTGTTCCACCTAGATGTGACATCCTGGATATGTGTTTTGGTCATTTTCATATAATATGTTTTCACTTCCACCTGAGGAATATATTGTCCTTTTTCTAATGACAAGTGTGACCATCCAGCGCAGCTTGAAATAGTCAATAGAGCTACGTAGCTTTCATTTGAACTTGGACATCGATCAGAAAAACTAATGGCTTTATTAATATGCACTTCCTCTTCCCAGTAATATTACCGTAAAAGTCGAACGCATGCTTCCTAGACCTTTTTTAAGGCTGGCATTACGAACGGGAGAGGGTAGGGGGTTGGCTCAGAACAGGTCTGGCAAACGGACGCTTTTCCATATCCGTGTAAGGTGGTTATATGTAACGAAGTTTCTGCAAATCGGTTCGTGCTGAAAATTTGAACCAATTTCCCAATATGCTTTATAAAGTCTGACCAACTGGACTGTTGAGTGTCCCTGTAGGTATAGAGTAATTACTTAGTCTGTGTGTAGTTCAAGCTCCACGGAAAACTCTTGTGAGCCATTACCGTTTCAACCTAAACCTACTGCACCTGAGTAGTTTAATTAAAAATCATAAGCTTTTAACTGTTTGCTATAAGACGCTTTATATTGAGGACAACCAGGCCGGTTTGGGTTTGTTTATCAGTTTAATATATTATTCGTCTGTTTGAAGGGACCCTTTAATGGACATGGTGATTAATCGTCTCAGCCCGGCAAAACCAATTTATTGAAACTTACCTCAGTCCTTTGATTCCAGCCGTCCGTTAAGAAAACCCTGCGAATCCCAACCATGCAACAAAAGACCAGTCTCATCAATATGCATTGTTCAACGATAGTTGGTGAAAAGTAATTCGTATGCCGTGAAAAAATGGTCTAGACCCACAACCCGGACATTTATTCCAATAACGTATCCAATCTTTTCATAAATTACGGCTGAAATCAAAGGTAAGTTTCAATACCTTGGTTTTGCCGGGCTGAAAAGATTAACCGATGCAACAATGCAACAATAGACCAGTCTAAACAAATCAACCTGCATTGTTCAGTGAGAAATGGTAATTCGTATGCCGTATAATGATCTAGACCGACATCCCGGGCATTTTTTTCCATAACGTATCCAACCTTGTCGCTTGCAACCAATCTGTTCAAAAAACTGCCATGATTATTTCTACATTATCAGGCTCCATTATATTACTTCCATCTCACAGGAAACTTTGAACTACAAAGCCAGAAAATTACACGATACTACGTTTGCAGGACTGATTAACACTGATCGAGCTCTCCCAGATAACTGAAATTTTCTCTTCGACCACTTTACAGTTTTCTTAAGTGTATCGGCCACGAACTCAACTGACACTAGGTAGGTAACTTGAGGATATTTCCTGTCTTAATACCTGAGCCACTTCTTATTAAATATATTCTCTCGAACTTGCTGAACTAAAGTGGGGCATCAAAAATCTTAGGTCCACATGTATCCTCATTCCCATGCTGTTGAAGGAAGTTGCATTTCATTTTGTTCAAACGTCTCCTCAATTCTTCCTTGAATACTGTACACAACTGGATTGACCGGATGGAGTTTGCCAGATGCAAAGCTGTAGCTACCAGCACAACGATTTGTAAAGTACAATCCTTGCACAAATGAGTAGCAGTGTACAACAGAGCAGCTGGAACCAAACAACTGACAAGAGACAAACCTTTTACCATAAACAGCGTTTTTGACAGTTTTACTGAGTTTCGTTCCATGTCCCTTCTGGTTTGATTATCAAATATGGGAAAAGAACGTCTTAATCGACATCGTACGATCAAGTAACGTGTACAGACAACACAGAGAGATGAGAAAGTAGTTATGCTGTTTGCCACTGCAGTGAATAAAAGACCTAAAATATGAACAATTGATAGCACATACAGCACTGCAGCACAAATCCCAGCTGCCCAGATGAATGCAATGCTTCCAAAATACACTCGATCGTAACTGTTCGATGTCGAAGTGGCCACTGACAGCGTAAACACGTTCCAGAGAAATGACGGCGAGAGAAGCCACCGAAGAATATGAAAACAAAATGAGTAAAGCATTTAAGAATAAAAATAAGCGAAAAACACAACGTTTCGATGTCGCCATGACAATAAAATTAAGTGAGTTTTACTTAAACGAAATTTAATCTGATTCGAAAATGAGTAAGGAAGTCAAAACGTCAGTTGTGTCAAATATGACATGCTGGATATGTGTTTTGCTCATTTCTCCTCGTCTTTATAACCTGAATGTGTCTGGTTATAAATCTCGCAGCTTTCGGATTGGAGCAGCATCTTGGGCAGCAGCCAAGGGCTTGTCAGACGAGCTTTTGGGCGATGGAAATCAAACTTCTTTCTCCGGTACATTCGGGCGCCGTCTCTGCGCTGTGGTCCCTTTGCATTATATAGCATACCTCATGTACTAAATAAATTTAGAGAGCAATCAAACATAGTACAGGGTTTTTGAGCAGGGGCCAATTCTCCCGGCGCTGTGGTTGCACATTATTCAAGTGAAAAGTCATACGGCGTTATTTAACGTTCTGGGACCAATCATGGCGCAGATAGGTTGATGAGCAAGGGCCAACAGTTTTGAAGCCGTAATTGTGACCCACAGCAGTTATAACACTGAACTGTACAACAGGGGCCAACTGTCTCAGTGCTATTTCTTGCTATAGCATTGCGGGTTTAGAGCATGAATTTCTGTTTAAAGACAATCAATTATCATTTTATTTTGCTCCAAGTGAGCAGGGGCCACTTGGTTGCATCTTAATTGGTTATTGCGTAGGGTCCATTGCCTCGGCTTCGGGTGGGGCGGCCCATCTCTTTGGCTCGAGGTGAGCTTTAGCGGGCTTGCCCTCACATTTGCTGGAAATAAATCAGGATTACTCGATTTCATGTAATTTGGTTAGTTGTTTAACAATTATCCTGCGAAATCGCGCGGAATATCACCTGATACTTAGCCGACGAGGCCGTAGGCCGAGTTGGCTAAATCAGGGGATATCCGCAAGATTGAGCAGGAAAATTGTTTTATTATTCAACAAATTCCCATCAACTACCATTTTCAGAACGAGAAAAACTACGGCTCTATGATGAAAACGCTAAAAGCTAGCAACACATAAGCTTAATAAAAATCAAAACAGAACTACAAGAAATCGAAGTTTACTACTGTTCAGTTAAAAAGACGTATTTACAAACTCATGTTTGGAAATGACAAGACAAAGTAAAAGAAATATTGCTACCTTACCGAGAATAAGTCCTCTTCCTGTGAATTAAAATCTTTTCAACTTTAGTCTTTACAACTTTCCGTGAGCAAGTGTGCTGCTTCGTTCGCAATAGCATTTTCTTGGTTGAGTTCTCACTATCAAAATTCCAAGTCAACCTCTGGATATCTTTGTGAGCTGAAGCAAATACTTGTTGACTTTTTGAGAGCATTTAATCGTGGAAAGTTTCTTCCAAGGGGTTAAAATTTCCGGAGATCACTGCTAAAACTGCCTCGCTTTTCAAAATGGCGCCAAACAAGCAATGAAAGAAAAGCTGCAGAGCACTTCCAAATATGGTCATTTACGTATATCGCAGAATATCTGTCATGTACAGATGACAGATATTGAGGGCTTCCTTACCATCTATGGGCATAGTGACAATTTGTTGAATAATAATACGAAATAAACGGCCACGAGAGTGGCCAAAATATGGCAGAATTTTGGTCGCAGTTTTATTGGTTTCCAGCAAACTGAGATCGACCTTGACAATGTACATTATCGGTATGGGTTAAGCGAACAAGAAGCAAAAAAAGCTTTGCCAGTTCCAGACATGCAACAACAGACCGGTCTTACCCAATCAACATGCACTGTTGGGTGTTAGTAAAAAGTAATTTGTATGCCGTGAAAGATGATCTAGATCCACACCCTGGAAATATTTTCCCATAACGTTTTCAACCAGATCGCTTGAATTTATTTACTAAAGGTTAAATTTTTATTAAACTACATACTACAGTTTTAATTTAATTCGTTTTATTCCTTTTATCTTACAGGAACCTTTTAAATGGAAAGCCAGGCAATGTGGCAGTCCCTGCCATCGTGTTGTTTCCTTAGGAAACTTCACCCCACATTGTCTCTCTCCACCCAGATGTATAACTGAGATGGGTACTGGCGACATACAGCTGAGGGTCACCCTGCAATGGACTTAGCATCCCATCCATCCAGGGGGAGTAGCAATACTCTCAGTTGCTTCATGCTACAGAAACCGTGTTAGGCTCCGCCAGTGTGGGCTTCCGTGGCTCATGTGCGGCTGTACCTTTTTTTACTGGTCGAACGTCCGCAAATTATTGTCTTTACATTATTTTCCTAAACATGCATCGCTATCGATCTCAACTGACATAAGTCAACTTGCATTAAAAACCTGAGCTAATTCTAATTAAACGTATTCTCTAAGGGACACAGTTCATTATAAACAGGTTGACAGTTCTGTCGTTATAATTGAGCTTGCTGTCCTAAAGTGGGGTATCAAAAATCTCAGGTCCACTTGTGTCGTTATTGCCAGTACGTTGAAGGAAGTTGAATTTATTGAAACATCTTTTTAATTCTTCTTTAAAGACTGGCATCCTGAAACTGTACACAACTGGATTGACGATTGAGTTTGCGAGTTGCAAAGCGATTGTCACCAGCATGACAATTTGTGATATACAATCCTGGCACACAAAGTGAACTGCGTACAACAGAGCGGCTGGAACCCAACAAATAAGAGACAAGCTTGTTACCATAAACAAAGTTTTTGACAGTTTTAAGTTTCCTTTCATGTCCCTCCTGGTTTGGTTGTCAAATACAGGAAGAAGGCGTCTCATTCGACATCGTATCAACAGATAACTTGTACAGACAACACAGAGAGATGACAAAATAGGTAGACTAATTGTCACCGAAGTAACTGTAGGACCTAAAATTTGAACAACTGATAGTAAAAACAACACTGCAGTACAAATCGAAGCGGTCCAGATAAAAGAAATGCTTCCAAAATACACTCGATCGTTAACTGTGCGATGTTGAAGAGGCCACACTATGGCGTAAACACGTTCCAGCGAAATGACAGCGAGAGATAGCAACGAAGAACATGAAAATAAAACTAATAAAGAAGGGCAAAGGTAACTAACCTTTGTGCTGTTTGGTTCTGAAATAAAAGTGGAAAGAAAAGGTACACCTTTAGTTCCAAGTAAAATTATCTCCTGTATGCCCACAAGTAGATCAGCAATTGCCAGGTTGATCAGAAGATAATATGCCCTCTGTAAAGTTCGTCGCTTTTTCCAAAAAACAAAAATAGTAAATGAGTTCCCGATGCAAATAAGGATAGTCTCAGTCGAAAGAAGGACGCAAAATAATATGAAGACAAAAGTTGACATGTCTTGTGAAATACGCCGAAACAAGTCCAGCTCAATTAACTGCAACACTACTTTGGAAAATGACCCCTTGAATTCAGTGTGCATTGAAAACCAACCAATTTGACAACTAACGAACTCAGTTCAGTTATGAAAAGCACAATTGATCTTTACACTTTCGTTCATATAATTATCAGTGAGATTCATTAGTGACTCCAGTCTAAGAGAGTCTGTGTATATAGCAGTATTTTATATATCTAAAAGAGTTTTTTAACTAAAAGAAGACTTTCGAAAATAATTATTAAATAATACACCTGTTCCACAAAGATATCCCATCCTGCATAGGTGTTGTGGTCTTTTCCATATATCACAAAGAGTCGTTCAATGTATTTCGACTTTCACCTGAGTAATATAAAGACGTTTGTCTAATGGCAATTCAAAGAGTGCCCAACCTGAATTTGTAAAACTGTGTGAAAAAACAGACAGCTAGCACCCGGCCCAAGTAAAAAAATCGATGATGCTAGCTTGGCTTTTCTTTGAACTTGGACAAAATGTGAAATATTAGTGAGTCTTTTGAAATGCAGTTCCCCATTCCCAGCAGAGCTAAAACCGTCAATGTCAGTTTCCAAGCCAACAAGCATGGAACCCAAAAGCACACGCATTTTTTTCTAACGCCTTGAAAATGTGATGAAAATGTTCCTGAGCATTGCCCGAAGGGACAAGTAAGAGCGAAGTAATATCAAAAAACGTGCATGGTGATAAATAGTTGCAGCTAGGCAAAACCAAGTTACTGAAACTTTTTCTTGATTTCAGCCGTTAATTAGGGAGCTCTGCCAATCCAAACATGCAGTAGCCCAGTCTAACTTTTGTTGGGTTTGGTAAAGAGTAATTGTTATGCCGGGGAACGTATTCCGAGTACTCCCACACACCAAGGCTAAGCACCAAAAAACATCCAAATACGGTTAAAGAGAATCTGACGCCCCTGGGATATACTCCCTAAAATTTGCTGCTATACGGGGTGGCTCCGCTCAAAAGTAGCGCCTTTTTTGACTTTCAGAGCCTCCTTGGTTCGTGTGTGACTTAATATGGAATGAGAACTCTTTCCATAAAGGTCAGTATGTTGAATGGCACTGAAGGGTTTTGACCTTTGGGGCGGAATCTTCCGACTAGAAAATTGTAAGATTTGCAAGATTATCAGTATCGCGAAAGAATTCTACTGACTTCGTAATACTCGGAATATATCCATCGAATAAGACACATGCAACCCTAATCAGCGAAAAGAGAGTCTGTCATTTAATCAGGAATTGGGAAGTAACAAAAGTGATGTATTGGAAATACTATAATTGTTCAACGTTTAATAAACTGAAGCACAACGAAGAACAATGCCGAAACTGGAGGTATTGTTGAGCCTGTCAAAAAAAAATTAAAAAGTTCAATTTATTTTACTTTGAGTTAAAGTACGTTTCCGTTCCCATTTGTCATTTTTCAACTCCATTCTTTGCGTTTCATGTTGTAAACAAACAACCAGTTATTTTTCTTGCGCATTTGGTATATTAGTTTCTCCAGTATAAACGGGAGGAGACTGTTTTCGTGCACTGCCATGTACGGAATAGAACGCCTACCAAATGATTGTAAGTACACTTGCCACTTGCCACTTGAAACCTCGCAAAACGACGTCTGAGTAACGAGAGCAGAAATTCCATACCGATGACGCGTCACTACCCAGCTACCCAGATCTTGGTAGTGCTTCTGATTGATTGAAACGAATTTCCCTCGCGTTTCAACCAATCAGAAGCACTACCTAGATCTGGGTAGTGACGCGTCATCAGTATCGAATTTCTGCGCTCGTTACTCAGATGTCGTTTTGGGAGGGTTCAAGTGGCGACCTCGTGAAACGACGGCTGTTTTCTCAGGCTAGTGTATATGCTGAATTATCTTGAAGAGGATTTAAGCAACGCAGTATACAAGTACTTAATTACACCTTACAATACTTTATTTTCTCTCCTGAAACCGTGACGTTATTTTGTTTTGTTTGCTGCAAAAATGGCAGCTGTGTGAATACGTGTCATAAGCTAGCCCACTTCTACTGAAAATCTGTTTGTTGTGAGAGGCTAACAATGTTTTAAATATTATGACAAAAATTAACTTTTTATAAAGATTGAGTTTTTATCGGCGTTTTTTCAAAGTCAACAGCATTTCCTGTCCTTTGTCAGAGACAAAATTAACTTGCTTAATGCCAACACCCCGTTTTTACGTTTTCTTGTTTCAAAGACGTCCGAAACACTACCTAAGTAGTGTCTGCATCTCTCCTGCTTCTGTAAGGTATAACATAAACTTGAAGTCAAGATCTCGTTGTACAACTAAAGTGCAGTATCAAAAGTATCAGATTGAGGCATCTCGTCATTTCTCTGCTTTTTAAAGAAGCCACATTTGTTTAAGCATTTCTCCATCGCTTCCTTGAACATCGGCATCCGATAACTGTATACAACAGGGTTGATTATGGAATTCGCCAGATGCAAAGCTCTCGAGATAGAAAGTAACAGTTCCGGGACACAACGATTGCAAATGTCATGTACAGTGTACAACACAATGGCAGGTAGCCAAAATAAAAGCGACAACGCGATCATTAGAAATAAAGTCCGAGAAAGCTTGGCATTTTGCTCCATGGAATTTCGATTGTGAGTGTCAAGCGCAGGAGCAGTGTGTTTCATACGATTGCGTATCGTCATGTAAGAACCAATGAAGATGACAAGCGCGGATACAAGAGTGATGTCCGACACTACTGTGTCGTACACACGAGGCAAGATTTCAAGCCTTGTTAAAATGAAGATCATAGCCACAATGAGCCCTCCTATCCACGTTAATGCAATACTCACAATGTATGCACACGTGCTGGCAGTTCGATGACGAAGCGGCCAAAGGATTGCGTAAAAGCGTTCCAGCGAAATTGCGACGAGGCAAAACACCGATGCACAAGACGAAACGTACTGAAAAACTGAATAAACGCCTTCGTAATTGTCCGATTTTTGAATAATTTCTACCACAGTCGACACACCTACAAGAAGATCGGCCACGGCAAGGTTAATCAAGAGAAAACCGGTTCGCTTTAAACTGAGTCTTCTCGTCCAAAACACGTAAATAGTGAAGGCGTTCCCAACAGTCATAATCAGTGATTCAAGTGCATACATGACGCAAAACACAATTTCACCTTCGGATGACATTTTGAGTGACTTTTCGAAGAAGCAGTATTCTGCTTTAAGTTGCTCTCTCTTTCCGTTACGTAAACTTTTTGGTCTCTACATGACATCGAGGCTAGCGAAAATAAACAAGAGAAATACGGGATGAAACTCTCTTACTGAATTTGTATTTAGATAAGTTTATCAAGAAAGTCTATTACCCTTCTTTGTTTTTCAAATGCCAGATGGCTTTTCCAACAGCACGACAAATCATTTCTCTGGCTCCAATCTTGCCTCTTATTAAGCCGATCTCTATACATGAAGTATGATCTGTTTACGACCTCTTTAATGATGGCTAAAGAGTCATCCTGCAATGTAACGGACTGGGAGCCAGTTTTTGGGTACGTTTTGGGTGCGAAATGCTCACTGAAATTATACTTAGGGGTGTTATTTTTCTCTCTGATCTTAATAAACTGGCAAAGCGCTTGACTGATTACACGGTGAAATTTTTTATATCTTATTAAATTTTTAATTAAATAAAGTCGTTTTTCACGCTTTAATTTACACTTGCTAATTAAAGTTGATAACGACAATGTCACTGCAAGAATCTTTCGGTTAAGTCACTGTTACAGTTCGGTAGCCATATTGACAATAAAATCAAAATTTTACATAATAACAAGGCTTAACGAGATTAAATCTAAATCAAGGAATTGAATCTGGGACTGTACACTTTACATTCAATGTACATTTCTGTTGTTTAATTAGAAAAGCCTGCGCAAGGCTCTTTTTTACCAAAAGAACAACAAAACAGTTCTATCTTACCATTTGCGTGAGAGTGAAAAAGTTGTATTTGCCAAGCAAAGCATATTACGTGCAACCTGGGTTTCCTTTGTCATAATAATTGTTCTTTTTTTAATGAAGTGGTCCAAAAAAATTATTTGGAAAGTACCTGCCCAAACTTACTTTACATTTTGTCCACCGGTTAATTGAAGTCACCGTATCTATAAAGAATAAGCAGGAAAAAAAATGAAACGAGATGTAACATTTTAGTAGGTTGTTATGGATAATAAATATTTTTTTATGGTTGTTATGGTTGTTATGGATTGTTATATATATATATATATATATATATATATATATATAGGTATGTATCTGAACAAATCAGATCCAAATCTTCACAGTGCAAATGATGGAGTCCTTTCTTACACTTAATTAAAATATTTAACATATATACATGTATTACATAGTCAGGAGTTCAGCTATAGTACTCAACAGTAGACAAATATAATAATAGTTACGATGCAATAAACAAAAAAACCAGATGGGTACGTACCTAAACCAACAAAATAAACCAGCAAGCAAAAACAAAAACTGACCAAAGAAAACAAAAACAGAAACTCAGAATAAACAAAAAACACAGAACTAAATTCGAGGGAATAAATTACAAGAATTTTCATGCCTGTCGCGATCGCTACAAACACTTTCGGGTGTAAAGGAGACAGTTCATCCTGATTAAAATAAAATATACCTCGATTCCATCTGTATTTTGAGGGCACAGCACAAACTGAACCCCGTTTTCTTTATACTGTTTGTTTTGTATTTAGACAGTGCAGGAAGCGGTGTTGAGTGTTTTCATTTTGAGTGCAAACAATTGCCTTTTGCTCTAACTTTCAATTAATTCAACTTTAATTAAATTCACCTTATACATAAGAGCATTATGGAGAACATAGGTTAGTATGAAATTTAAATATTTCAGTGGGTTTCGCTGTTGCACCGACAATGAGTGCGACTGTAATCACAGATATATGAACAAATAAGGCCAAAATTTCTTCAAGGCAATTAAAGCAGTTGCCTTGGTTAACTGATTTGCCTCACTTCTTCGTGTCTGATTCCTGGTTGAAATCTAAGGTTAATGATGCTTTGTCGGGTAAAACATATTAGATCTCATGAATAACTTTATTTTGATGAGTTACCAGTCCGGATTGTCCCGATATATCGGGACAGCAATGACGTCATGAAGCTATTGTTCGCAAGGAAAATGGCGGCCGTTTTTCAAAAGTCACACGCACACAAAGAAATTTATTGTTTCCAGTCTCTCACAGCTTTCATCCGGGACTTTCAGCGGGCAAAAGAAAAGAAGAAGCATCGGTGGCCATTTTGGAAGTTGCGATATTTATATCTTTGGATTTTGCTTGTATTAATCGACGATGTAGTTACGATTTTTGCGGTCAGATTTCAAGGTACGTAAAGAATAAGCGTTATTTGTAGCATTCACCCATTTTTTATTGAGCTGGTTTTATTTTTTACTAGTTCTAGTGTTGTTAAAGCTTCATCGTGCAAAATTTCACGAGTGTAAGCAACGTTGATTTTATGTAAGGTGTCTTTGAATATGAGGCTTTACAAGTGTAGACAAACCGCTGCTGTCGTAATGCTTGTGTACTGCGTCGTTCCTTTGTGTTAACGGGAATCGTTTTCATTTTTATCTCTCTTAAGTACATGGAAGAACACACGCGATTGCTTGAGACACTTTGCCGAATTTGTGGAGTTAATGCACCTATCAATTTAAAGCCGGCGGGGGGGGGGGGGGGAGGCAGGGCATGGGGTGGGGATTTGATTGTTATTGTTGGCCCTGGGGTGGGGCTTTTGACTGGTCTTGCCTTCCCGGGGGAGGGGATATTTGAATTTGTCTCCGCCCAACGTGGATCTGTTTGAAGGCCAACTTGAACGAAAGAGACTGAGACCGAAATTACTTTTCCCACGTCACGCATGCGTTCTACGTCCTTGAAATCATAATGGATGTGTCCACGAGATCGAGAATCAGATAATCAAAGAATCTGACCGTTTTATCTCCTTATTTTCGATTAATTTAGAGTTTTTTTGTTGTTGTTGATTTGAACATTTTTAGTCATTGCAGTATCGAAGTAAACAGGGATAAAGAGAAACCAAGTCGATTTTTTGGCCAATGCAAATGATCAGTGTACGGGCCAGTTGCTGCAATGACTGCTCTTTTCAGATGTTGTGCTTTCTGCAGCCTTTGCAGAAAACACGAACTGTTTCTTAAAGAATCTGTTGATTTTTTATTCGATATACACAGTGTATTAAACGCAGATTGAATTTTTATTAAATAGTACCTTTGGAGATGTAGTAACGTTGAGAAGTGAAAATTATAGAGTTTTCCTTGCGTCTTTCTTGCATCCAGCCTGGGAATGATTGACAGCAATATGCCTCCCGGGATGGGGAAATTTTTGTGCATTTGACTGGGATGGTTTGCCCGTGGGCAGGGAATTTGACGGCAAATTTTTGAAAAATGTCAAATCCCCACCCCATGCCCTGCCTCCCCCCCCCCCCCCGCCGGCTTTAAATTGATAGGTGCATTAAACTGAAAGGGAAAGAAAGGAAAGCAGAAGTCCTCAAATGTGCGAATCAAATCCGTGAAATTTGGAAAGTGTCTGTGCTGGTTGATTCACCCAATGTGCATCCCAAATACATTTGCATGAAATGCAGAGTGAAATGCAGCAACAAAGATTACCTTGCTGGAAGGAACAAATGAGGCCCCCACTCTCTAGATATATAATTTTATTTTATTTTTTTGAGTTTAAGAAACCCTCTCTCGCTCTTTATGTGTGGGCGGGGAGGGGGGTATTGTGGAGATTTTCTGTAACTACAAATTGTGATTGGTTTATAGCCATTTAACATTAAATGAAATGGAGACAGGAAATGTTTATTTTATTTGGTAGTGTAAAACTTTCTTTATAGATTGTAAACGTCATTTCAGCAGAGAATGGAACTTTGTGTGATTTGTTTAGACATTGTGGGAGATTTGAAATGACCTTATGTGCTACCTAAGCAGAAAGAAGATTAAGCAAGTTAGGAAAAATAGGCTGTAAGCATTTCTCATTGTGTGGTTCCAGAAAATATCCATACCCCCACCACGGAGGGAATTGGAAATTCCGGAGGGGTGGGGGGGTCAAAAGCCCAGGAAAATCCAGCGGACAGGGGGGTTGAACGGATAAATTACTTTCCAGAGGGTCAACTTCGATTCATTCCAATGTGAGCTGCAGATAAAGTTCGAAAATTATGACTTACCGAATTTGTAGATCTTTATTGTGGAATTAAATTAGTTTAACTGCTAAATAAACACTTTTGTTAAACGTAAAACCGGTATTCTTTTTCCCAAGGGCGCTTTGGAAGCAATATTGGGGCGGAAACGAGATAAGCATCGTCGCTGCGCAGAAGTAGCCGCCATTACTCGTTACCAGTCTTCGTGAAGACAGCAACGTGTACCAGGAGTGGTTACATTTACTTATCGAGACGACGATCCTTTAAACCAAAAAAATGTCTGCGTCGTCTAAACAACCTAAATTTTAAGCTTACCTTCACGATTGACATTAATTATAAGCGTTGTTTACGAACAATCAGTCCGTCCTTTTTAACTTCCCTATGTGGCAACTGGCAAGCGAAGCGCGATCTTATTGACTCGTAGAAGTCGTGTTTTGCTAAACTCAGCAACGAGAATATTTATTGCGAAGTACAAGTGTCGCCAAATACGTTTACGGGCTTTCTTGCTACTCTTGCACCTTCAAGTAACGGGCTCTTAACTGAGGGCTATGCAGTGTAACGACTTTAGAGAACTCAATATTCGTTATTCTTCCTATTTTGATCATTTCCTCTTAATTTTGTTTGTTCGTTTTCTTTGATCGCGTTCATGTTGAAGTAACGTTTATCAGCAACACTGCGACTTTTCAAGCGAATTCTGCAATTAAAACGAACATTTTACATGCTTTTGTCAAGGTAATTTTACAGATACCTAGTATATCTGTTTGACGTAGGGAAGAACATTGGTATTGGTAAGATAATATGTTGTGAGTAAGTTATGACTATGTACATTATTATTTTAAGACCTTTTAAACGCTAATAAACGGTAGAAACGCGCCCTACGATAATCGGAACGGCTTAGCTTCATTTAAATTTGGATCAGTTGCTACATTTTTAACACTCTCCCTTCTTGAACGAAATTTCCCAGAGGGGTTGGGGGGCGTTTGACAAACTGTGGAAAATCCGGAGGGATGGGGGGGTTATAGCTTACTTCAAAAAACGGAAAATCCAGGGAGGAGGGGGGGTCCTAAGTGAAATTCCCTCCGTGGTAGGGGTATGGATATTTTCTGGAACCACACATTTTTCCAAAATTCCACGTCTGTTCACCAATTCGCAGATTGATTACTTAATTACAATGTTTACGTTGTCATCACTGAAGAAACTTGCAAGTCACCAGTTCATACATGTTCATGCAAGAATTTATTTCAAGCAAAGTTTTCCCAGATGAAACAGATCAACTCCCAAACCACTAAACCCTATCCTTTATAAAAATCATGCTACAAAATAGTTTTCCTTACATCTGTTTTGATTGAACTTGCATGAAAATCAAATCAGCAGCAAGTGTACTTTCTTCAATTGCCTTTTCAAGAGCTAAAATGTGGGATAGTAATTTATGGTATTACCAGGAGTGATGGCCACTGTTTGTTGTTTGCTGAAACAATATTATATTTATTGTCACACTGATCATATCTGTAATTCATTTTTGCAGGTCCTGCAGTTGCCAAAGCAGCAAAAGCTGAACACAGACGATAACCTATGTTAAACATGTTAACTGAATTGTGAAAATAAATGTTGAAGTCCAGTATATCTCAATCTGACCATTGATCATTTTGTGTTCTGCACATATTACTGGGTGATGTTCATTCCAACCCACACCTGTTGACAGCCTCTTGAAAATTTCATTGTGTAGTGCTGCAGGATATTTTTGTGTCACATTTTGCTTTGGAGAAGCTGTAAATGAATTCAAAACACTGTGTGACTTGTAAAAATAACCTGTAATTGCAACACAAAAAAGCCATCTAAGAGTAAGCAATTCATTATCCATGGCACTTGGCAAATCTTTTTTTCTGCTGTGATCAGTTGAGGGGGGGGGGACATGTACAGAAAACCAATATTCACCACTTTTCATTATTGGGAAATATGTCTCATCATAGTGCTCAGAGGATGTTACCAAATAGGTAGCTCAACTTTAGCTTAGTGAAATCAAATGATAAACAGATGGAGAATGAACTGTGTCTAAAGTACACATGGAATAAAACTTATATTTAAATATCCCCTTGCAAGACCTTATGTACGAAAAAAATAGGGATGATCAAGTTCACAAGTGTGCAGGTTTCAATTTCTTTGTAAACAAAGCTACTTAGTGGCCTATTGGAAAATTATGAGCCCTTTGGAAATGCCACAAATAATGAATGTTTTGCCGACACAAATTGTTTATTTCATGCCAAGGTAGAACAAACGCATCGTTCGAGTAAAGAAATTTTGATTGCAAGTCATGAAATAGATGTCTTGACGTACTGGTATGTATAAACAATAAGACGAACAAGAAAAGATCGACGATCGACAGAAGGCTTATATATATTTTTGATACATTTTCTTGTTGCAAAACGCATCGGTTACATCTTTAAGAATAAACTCGGTTCTACGAATGTAAAACATTATTGCTTACCCGGCTATTTGTCTGCATTTCAATAAAACTTTAATCGAAATGAGATGTTTGATCCGCGTGCAAGTTTTGTCGCTCCCATGGCCGTCCTTTGTGTTGGATTTATGCGGTAAATGTGGATTTCAAAATACTGGGCTTGCTCAAAAGATACGGTTGAGCGATAAAGTAACTGCGAATTCTCAAAATATTCCTCACAAGTAGCATAACAAGACCTCGGGAAATCATCGCTCAGTTCTGCCTTCATCCGCCATTTTGAAAATGGACGCTTGTTTTGATACATGATCCGTGAATCAAAAGTCGGCTTCTCATTGGCTTAGAGGTCAGTCGGCCCTGTCCTTAAATATCGGGATATCCTGGACTGGTTACATTCGGCTCAACATATCTAAAAAGGCCAGTTTTCTGTGACTTTTTTGGTAGTTTCTTGGTGTTGCGGATTGCTTGTTATCACTGTAAAATAAAAGATTCAAAAGACAATAAATAATGTCCAGACCTAAACAAAATAGCCAGCGAGCAATGGTTTCTACACAACAACAAACAGCCATTTTCACAGGACAGAATCAGCCCTCAAAACCCGGATTCGATGCCAACTAGTCTGCCGCCTGCCATCTTTTTTTTTCAATCTTATTCAATGGATTTCCTGTAAACTAGTGGGATAGCTAGATTCACTATAAATGAAGCATTTAAGTTTTTACATGTCTGATCAAGGTGTATTCCATATTTCCAGCACCGTTGGTATAAACAAGACGAGGGATCTCCGGGAGCATATCCCTACCTTTTTAATTTAGAAATTAAACCCTGGGAAGCGACATTTTCTGGCTGTCTAAGGCCCCCCAAAGCCAACCATACACGCTTATACCATCATTTTGGATAAATTCACGTTATTAAAAAAGTATTTTTTGCAAGCTACGGGAACAAAATGAAAAAGTTCAGTCCGGTGCCCGCCCCTGGCAAACTTAAACTCTGCAAAAAACATGAGCATGTTCTCCTACAGTCGAATCGAAATCGCTCTATCCAACCTTTCCTGATCCAGGAACACTGTTATTGCTAAAATTAACATTAAATTTACGGAGAAAGAGTAAGTGTTTTCTCTTGCTCAGTTAACACTGTACTTTCTTGATGCCCTTATTGGTTTTAGTCGTTTAAGAATCTCTTTAAAAATTGGCATCCTAAAGCTATAAATTACTGGGTTGACGATGGAACTGGCAATATTGAAAAGTGTTCCACTGTACAGCAAAGCAGTTGGAAACATGCATTCACAAAAAACGTAAATAAAGTACAACAAACTTCCCGGAAGCCAGCAAACAACTGATGCCGCTATTACAATAAACAAAGTTCTCGACAGCTTCATGCTTTGTTCTTCATCATTTTGTCTGTTTTGATGGATTGCGGGTACTCTGAATTGAAGTCGTGTTCTAATGCTCAAGTAACTCACACAAATTATTATGAGAGAAGAAAAGATCACCACGCATACAGGAACCATCGCAGAAGTGTAACTGAGGACTTCGATTGAATTAAGGAAAAGCAATGTGCCTACGGATATTCCAGCTGCCCAGACAAAAGCAATGCCGCAGAGGTAAGTCTTCGTGCTAATGACACGATGGCGGAGCGGCCAAATCACGGCGTAAGCACGTTCCAATGAGATATGAACAAGGCAAAATAAAGATGTGCATGAAAACATGGTTGGAATTATGGTCGAAAGGTTGTTGTGGGTTGTTTTCAGTTTCATGAAATCTTCTGTAAAGTGCCGTGGAATTGTTTTTGTTGCTACACCGGATGACTCTGTTAATCCTACAAGGAGATCTGCAACAGCCAAGTTAATAAGAAGAGTGGAGGTTCGTTTCAGACGTTTTCGATGAGTCGAGAAAACATAAATGGTAAAAATATTTCCGATTGTAATCAATACGCTCTCAAGCACCATGATGCTGCAGAAAGCGATGGCAGAAGTAGTCCACATTTTACTTTTTTAACTCTATTTGGCGGATTGTTTCAGAGACTTTTCCAGCGACTGTCAGCACTTAGAAAATTTATCTTATTACGTACTTCTCTACTCAATATTGCTTTCCATTTGGTCGCTCTTTTGTGCTTGAATTTGGGTAAAACGTGTTCCACCTTTGAGACCTGAGCCACTTATAACGCCAATAGCCGCTAAATCCGTTTTAAAAAAGTTTGCTGTGCCGAACAAAAATAGGAAAGGAGATTTCCGCCAACAGCCTGTCCAACTAAACAAAGGCAGTACTTAAATGTATTTAATTAATTATTAATTATCAAACTGGCTTTATATTCAATTTAAGGATTTTCTTTTTCAAACGAGGAAAAATTCATTTCCACAATACGGATGTTGGCGTCTAAACGGAACAAAGACAATGCACATAATTTAGAACTACGTACCGTTTATTGCCTGCGATTATTTGATAACAGAAGTGACAAGGAAAACCTATTTTCCAGATACAGGATATTACTTACGGACGAATGTTTTAGATATTTTCCTTTGCCTTCACAGTAGGCACAGTAGACCTTGGCAATTGAGGGGAGTCGTTTCGAATTCTTTCTCTTATTTGAAAATCAAAACCTTTGACTTTTGCAATAATTCAAAATACCGTAAAATATTAAGAAAAAACGGTCATTGGCAAACAATGAAAGTTATATCTCCATCATTTATCTTTTGGTGCCTACCGTTGATTAGAGGTTTAATTAATTTTCGAACTTTGCGTCGGGAAGAAAGAATGGCGGGGAGGACGGGGATTCAGGGTCCCAAAGGGAGGGGGGTTCTTCCTTGGAGATAGTCTAACGGAATATGTTAATAAAACTGAGTATTACGCTTGCGGGCGTCACCCACGAAATGCTCGACGTTATGCTCATGCAGAGGAGGTTTTATGCTCATAATTATGTTTCCAGGGACTAAAATGGCGCTTCTCCCTCCCGCACCTAATACCTCTGATTCCTACACCGTCTTTTGGGAGAATAAGACAAGAAAAGAAATGTTAGATTCAACTTATAACCATTCAATAAAACAGTTAATGAATCAAAGCTGTCAGAAATTAACAGCAGCGAAAAATACATCACGCTTCCGACTAAAGTGACTATGCCAAAATTCCCTGGGTACAAGTCCAGAGTCATGCAGAGTGCTCAGTTCGTAAATTTTCTGCATTTTATCAACTTTTTACACTCTATATTTGCTGGAAAAATTAGCATACAAAAATAATGGCGATTCAAAGGTTTTCAGAACTGCAACATAACAGAATTATGCTGCAAAACATGAGTATTATGCCGTCATAATTATGCCCAATGCGTTGTAGATATGGTATTATGCTCGAGATTATGCCGCCGTAATCCGTCAGACCCTCTTGTCATGGAGCTTGGGGCCCCACGTCTTTCTTTACCTGATAAAAGATAAAGCCTCACATGAACCACAGGACACCCACACGGCCCCAGCTTAATGAGCCGATTTGAAAGATTAACTCCCAGACTTCTGAGCTCTCTCCTTCGGAAAAAACGGTAACTTCTGATCAGGTTCAATTTGAGCAACGCTCTTATTAACTGATGTAAGTGAAGTGTAGGAAATGTATGTGAAGGGCGGATGAAAGGTTATTAAAACCATCCAGCAGTTATAGTCAAGCAAAGAAGCCTGAGACTCTGCAATACTGGTGCAGTGCTCTACCAAGTGAGCTATCATGGCCATCTGCGAGCTGGTGCATGCCAGTTGTTGTTAATATATCAGTGGAAGATAGATGAACTATCACGTATGCAACTGCAGACGAAAGGTCAATACATAGCAGTTATGCACACAATTTGGGAGGTCAGTGACGATGGTCTTTCACGAATGTATTAAAACTTTCATTCGCAGTTTACACGTATGATATACATACTTCATATATTTCAATTTCGTCTATTCAGTTTCCCAGAGAATTCAAAATTTACTGACTGGTGGGAGCTCCTAGTTGGTTTAAATAGCTCAGTCAGCTGGTAACTGCACCGGCATCCGGAGAATGGGTTCGAATCCCGTTCAGTCCAAGCTCTCTTTTTGCAACTTCCACAAAACTGCAAGCGGCTGCGATGGGCTTTAATGTGTTAGCTCCTAAAATAAACGCTAGTTTCCACATGATCGTCGTGATCACTACGATCGCTGCGAAAAAATTTGACCGATATTTGCGATTGTGGTTTCCATGATGGCTATGGTCCCAGAGGAGAAGAAAGAAAAACCTCTTGGACCAGGGTGTACAAATGTGATAGGCATACACGACGCACACACCGAACTCCCAATTTACGAAATATACACTCGATTGAAAAAACGTTGTCGTATGATAAGCCAATTACCAAAAAATGTGAGACCCAAGGGCTTTCTGGGAGGTGTTTGTACACTAATTGCATTTGCACAATAAGCGAGTGACTGTTTTCATACCGTACTGGAACAACACGGTATTTACTTATTTCCGAACAGTTTTCCAGCAAAAATTGTTTTAGTTCGTGCTCTGGCAAATTTTGCACTGTACAGCGCTCAAATTGGGCCTCATTGGCCACTTTCAAAAAAAGGCTTGCACCGTTTCCATTACCACGTGCAATCGCTGCGATCGGTGACATCAGTCGCAAGGGAACAGTCTTGTATTTTGAACATGCAAATGCCAATTTACAGATACCCATAAGGTCTCATCGTCAAGGTTTTCACTTGTCAAATGACGTTAAATTAATCGAGTGTATTCATTTTGCGCCTTTTTCTTCGGCAATTTTGTTTCTTCTTTGAAGCGGGCATGCCGAGTATAGTAGCACATGAATTTGGATTTCAACTGAGGTGATAATGTAAATTGGCCACCGCAAAATATTTAAAAGCTGACGTTTCGAGCGTTAGCCCTTCGTCAGAGCTACATGACCTGCTGTATCAGCCGGCCAGATTATTTTTAGCTTCGTTTACGATTCTTCACCACTAGAGTTGAACCTTTTCACAGTTGCCTTTTAAGCTACTCGCATTAAGCTTTTTCCAAGTCTTTCTAATATTTGTAGAACTGACTCCAGCCTCACAAAAAAGCCAACTCGATTGCACCGTCTTGGATTAGGACTATGCATTCTGGCAAAATTGCGACGCTACTACTATTTTTTGCGGTTGGAAACCAGCCTTAACTCTCACATGGGTGGTTCGCTTCAGTTTTGTTTAGCGGAGCGTTTTACTAAGCGAAAAGGAAATACCAACTAGTCGGAAGCGTCTGTACAGTATAATTTGCAACGGCCTCACAATTTGCATGCCACTTTTACAAAAATCAAGACGCCTGTCGTTTACATGGGCAAAGGTCCCCTTATACCATTTTGGAACTCAAAAGAAAATAACACAAATTCAAGCAAGAATGAACAAATCTTTATTGTTCAGTTTTCACACTCAGTTTGATGAAAAGGTCTTAGCAGGAATGGCGCATCTAGTACTCATCTCCTTCTTCTTCCTCGCCTTCAGCATCGACAGAATCCACACCAACTTCCTCGTAATCCTTCTCCAGTGCAGCCAAATCTTCACGAGCCTCAGAGAACTCTCCTTCTTCCATACCCTCACCCACATACCAGTGGACAAACGCACGCTTGGCGTACATCAGATCGAACTTGTGATCCAGACGGGCCCAGGCCTCAGCAATAGCTGTGGTGTTGCTCAACATACACACAGCACGCTGAACCTTGGCCAGGTCACCACCAGGAACAACTGTGGGAGGCTGGTAGTTGATGCCAACCTGCAACATAACAAGTATATTAAGTAACGTGTTATACTACATGGCTTTCTTTCACATGTTTTAAAGGACTGAATGAATGAATTTGTCTGAAAACAAAAGCAAGTCCATGGCATGAATACTTATGCTATTACAATATTCAATAAAATAATTTTTATACCAACCTTGAAGCCAGTTGGGCACCAGTCCACAAACTGAATGGTCCTCTTGGTCTTGATTGTCGCAATAGCTGCATTCACATCTTTTGGTACCACATCACCACGGTACAGCAGGCAGCAAGCCATGTATTTTCCATGACGTGGGTCACATTTCACCATCTGATTGGCTGGCTCAAAGCAGGCATTAGTGATTTCAGCAACCGTCAGCTGCTCATGGTAGGCTTTCTCAGCAGAGATCACGGGAGCATAAGTAGCCAAAGGGAAGTGAATACGTGGGTAAGGCACCAAGTTAGTCTACAATAAAAACATGACAGAAGTTATATTCACTGACAACCAAGCGCAAAGCAAGCAGAATCACTTAACTGTCGCTTTCATACAAAGAAATTATGGATACAAACCTGAAACTCAGTCAAGTCAACATTGAGTGCACCATCAAAGCGGAGTGAAGCAGTGATGGAGGACACAATCTGACCGATCAGTCGGTTCAGGTTGGTGTAAGTTGGCCTCTCAATGTCCAAGTTACGGCGGCAGATGTCATAGATGGCTTCATTGTCCACCATGAAAGCACAGTCAGAGTGTTCCAAGGTGGTGTGGGTGGTCAGAATGGAGTTGTAAGGTTCCACGACTGCTGTTGACACTTGAGGTGCTGGGTAGATGGAAAATTCCAGTTTGGATTTCTTGCCATAGTCAACAGACAGACGCTCCATAAGCAAAGATGTGAAGCCAGAGCCTGTACCTCCACCAAAGGAGTGGAAGATGAGGAAACCTTGCAAACCAGTGCACTGATCAGCCTAGTAGAACAATAGACGTTTTGAAAATAACATGTGAATCACTTTCCCAAAAGTTAATGATTAACAATATCAATCAGGATATACCAACTCTGTAAATGGGCAAGATTGACTTACTAGCTTTCTGATCCTGTCGAGAACAATATCAATCATTTCCTTTCCGACAGTGTAGTGTCCGCGAGCATAGTTGTTAGCGGCATCTTCTTTGCCGGTGATCAACTGTTCTGGGTGAAACAGCTGTCTGTATGTGCCAGTACGGACCTCATCTGTAGAACACAAAAGTTATTGAGAATATTTAACTACAGTGCAGAACCCGGTTATCTAGCAGTAAAACTTGTTTTCCCTGGTTGATGTTACTTGTTATTGGCTATCTTGAACTTCTTTCATTTCGAACGATTTTTGGTCTCCCCTGCATGTTTTGAGGGGGAACTTGGCAGGAGGTTAAATGCAAATAGACTATGCAAGATTTTTGTCACATCCCGTAGTAACCAAGAAATCAAACAAAAAAGACAAAAAGTGAGTTAGTGAATGCCAGGAAATGGCCCATTGTTTTGAAAGAAAAGGCGCGAATTGGTTTGTTTCGTCATCAACTCCAACGTTTTCTCAGTTAATTAGCATTAGCCTTTTGTCAGCCACAGCTCGAATCTAATTGGTCTTAACACAATCAACACTCACTCATCCTTTGTCTCGCCACCTGACAAGTGTACATCGACGCGACATTCCATAACTTTTCGGCGGACATATTATGATTTGCCCATAGTTACAGTTGAATCATGAAAACTCTAAACTTGGTTCTAACGACGAGCGAAAAGAAATCTCAACAAATGCTCCGACAGTTGTAATTATTCGAAAATGTCGAATAACACACTGATACGCGATTCGCTGAGCGATTTTTGAACATTCACCCCAAACTCCCGAAATTCTGAACCAACATCCCTATATTTCGGTTGAGAATCTTAGTTCGCAATAAAACTAAGGAAACTAACCTATAAAGGCCTTATTAAAGCAAAGGAATGTTTGTAACGATAAGAAGAGATAAAGATAAACTTGAAACATTCGAAAATCTTGTCTGAAACTTATAAAAGAAGTCTGGCTTATACTCACCAACAACTGTCGGCTCCAAGTCAACGAACACGGCGCGAGGAACGTGTTTTCCCGCTCCAGTCTCGCTGAAAAACGTGTTGAAGGAATCGTCTCCTCCGCCGATAGTCTTGTCGCTCGGCATCTGGCCATCAGGCTGGATTCCATGCTCCAAACAGTACAACTCCCAACAAGCATTTCCGATCTGAACTCCGGCTTGGCCAACGTGGACAGAAATACATTCACGCTGCATTAAAAGACAGACATGCGTTTATAATTACAACTCGTAACTTTGCTTTTAACTTAACTAACTTAACTCGCAATGGCGCTCAAAGAGTCTTGTTCTCGACTAAGAAAGTAGGGGTCCTAACACAGCTTCGAATCAAATCTCCACGAATTCGAAGACTGGACAGTTTCAGCGAAATCGACCTATAAAATCAAGGCGAACGACAAATTTTCAGATCCCCACAATGTCTTCCCGTTTGCGTGCGTAAGCAACATTTGAAGATTTAAGTTAAAATGGCTTCCTGTAGATTAATTTTAAGTAAGAAAGTGAAAGCCCTTTAAAAGTTTTGAACAGTTGATTCGCGCGAGGTCAAGGTTTCATGGAGATTGCAAATCGTGAGCAGGCAGTAATCTGTTGAGCTCTTTCGAGGTTTTGGATCTATTTCAGGACGAGACATTCTAAACTTACCATTTTGTTGCAGTTTGATAGTTAAACGATGATTTAAATGATAGAGAAAACGATTGGGTAAGAAGTCTTCTTTCCAAAGGTAACGACTTTGCCTTGAAGACTACCAACGACCGTACGTTGTGAAATAT
The DNA here is from genome assembly GCA_964017195.1 of Siderastrea radians. NCBI lineage: Eukaryota > Metazoa > Cnidaria > Anthozoa > Scleractinia > Rhizangiidae > Siderastrea > Siderastrea radians. The sequence goes on along the minus strand of OZ024893.1, from coordinate 1,443,788 downwards.
ACTGGTTGCAAGGTTTGACCGCGCTTTATATTAAGATTGTCATAGCAACAATATGTTGACAGACACGTTGACATTTTGTTATGCTTCAATAACAATCCCGCATTATAAGTTTTAATCCCCATATCCTAACAACGGTTTGTTTGACGGACATATTGACATGTTGGTATTGTTTAATGATAATCCCGGCACCTCCCACTGCCCCCTGGCAACGGTATGTTTGAAGGACTTGTTGACTTTGATGACACTGATATCGGGCAAAATGATCAAGCAATGGCGTATTCCCCGGGGGAGGTGAGCTGGAAAGGACGTGGATTAATTGGATTTCAAGCAGTAGTGGGAGATAATATGAAGTGCCGCAAGGCGACGGTTGTTCTTAATAAAAACGCCATGTTCATACGCCGAACTGTCACAAAAAATGGACTACGTTGGAGTCTTTCAGAATTTCCTTCATGGTGCATCAATTAAAAGAAAAATGACAAACTCTGGCATTTTGTTTCTTGGTGAAATATTTTTTTTGTGTAATTTTGCAAAACAAAAGAGAAAACAATAGTGCACATCGTTAATTCATCGCTTGTTTTGGGTGCCTAATGCATTGATTATAGTCATGATAATGAGCACAGTCGGGCGCTCATGGCAACCAATGATTATCTTTATTTTTAAGTGAACAATAGCCACTCTGCATCCCGTGTTAGGCTTTCGCAAAAAGTTATTCTCAGCATTAAACTTTGGATTTATCAACTGAGTTGGTAAGGTAAATAAGCCACCGTAAAGAAATAGGCCATTTCCGAGTTGTCTTGTACCTCTTATTCAAAGCAAGTCTTGGTGCATAGCCTTTCATATGACAATGAGTTTTCATTCACATGCAAATAAAATCCATTTTCATATAAAAAGTTGTGCACTTGGTCTCGCTTTGAAAAAGAGGCACAAGACAACTCGGAAATGGCCTAATAGAGCTGAAGTTTCGAGCGTTAGCCCTTTGCTCTGGGGAAGGGCTATAAACGCTAGAAACGTCAGCTTTCAATCTCTTTACGGTGGCCAATTTACCTTATCAACTCAGTTGATAAATCCAAAGTTTTGTTTCACTTCCTCACCGATGCAGCACCACAGCAGTTCTTTAGCAACTAACCCCCTTGTATTTTAGCATTGTTTCGAGCATTTTAGTGAGGCAGAACATAGGCCATTACATAGGCCTCTACTAACTATGGGCAGAAGCATTATTCGAGCATTTTAGCGTCGTGTTTCATGAAAATTTTTTTTTTTAGAAAAAAAAGCTTCACTTCTGCAAAATGCTTCAATACAAGAACAGGCATTGGCTTAGACTACCGCTGAAACGTATGTGATCCCAACAACTACAAATATACTAGTTAACTTTTCTGGGGTGATCGATTGCTTAGCTTCTTTTTCTTTTAAAATGGTAGTCCTGGACCCTAATTTGGTGATTTTTAGTCCCTTTTCGCTGAGATCAAGATAGGACAAGTATCAACTCAAAAGCTATGAAATTACCATAGCTTATAGAATATTTTATGAGGATTCTAAAAATCTAAACAGTTTTTTCATTTAATATAATGAAATTGTGGAATTTGAGGAATTTGAGGGTGCCATTGTGACTGCCATTTTAACGTAATCGGACATCATCGCTAGAAATACGTATTGCTGGCTTGGAAAACATGGCGGCAAGGCAACGATCACGCGTGTTTTTAACAATTTAGACGCTTGTGACATAAATATGCACTCACTGTAGAGAGAATATCTCCTCTACGATGTTTTTATTTGCTCTATATATGATCTTTCTGCCATAAGCGTACGGGGGGGGGGGGGGGGGTGACGTTTTGAAAAAAAAATACACAACCAGGTATCAATCTCAAACGCACTCAAATAGCATGGGGAAAAAAACGTTTACAATTTTCACGTCTAATGAAACAGTTATTATTCCAAAAATAGTTATTTTGAAACCTCGCATACTCTATGACCTCTGTCTACAGTCTACTGGAACTAGTAAAATCAGAAAGGTATTAAAACAAAGTTATTCTTTCCACGGCATTGTCCGAAAATGTTTATTATCATCTTGTCTAATACTGTTCACAATGACTTTATTACCATCGAGGCGCTCGATACCGACGATGATGTTGCAGGGATAACGGCCAGAATGGAAGCGACCTTCGAAAACTCTGCCGTTCATTTCATAGAGGCTGTTTTCGTGCAATGCTTCAATCATGGACTTCTGCAACTTTTTTATTGATTGCTGCAAGTTGAATTGACGAAACAGGCGTTGGTCCGCCTGGAGTAGCTCCTTGTCGAGGTTATAGTACCTGACAACCAGGTCAAAGCTATCACTGGTGGGCGAATCACTTAAGGTGATGTCACCCAACACACAAAGAACATCTTGGTCATCTTGGTCACCGAAGCCATTCTCGAGTTAGGACCGTATCCAGAGAGATGAAAAAGGTGCTGAAACGATGGCAATCCTCTGGTTTTGATGGCGGAGGAGCAGCATTGACCTTTTGGTTTTCCCCGACCAACGCTTGTAAGCGCGTTGAGGGTTGTCGCCGTGGCACACGAGCATCGCGGAATGAAAAATCCGATTCAGCTATCCACGATTTCATCTTAACACTGATACATTCAGAGTTGCCGCACCGAACTTACAGAATGAATGAATGTAATCTGCAAGTTTTTCAACATCTTGCATTAACCAATGGGATCACGAGTTTCGCATTTCACGGCCTGACGTTTTGGAACGACAGTTGCTGTTTCGTCTCTCTTTTTTGGTGTTTTTTTTTAGTTTTCTCCCAGGTGCTGTTGCCCGAATTATGGGCGTTTTGCCCGAAAAAGTTCACAAATATCAAAAATGGGAGGGGGGGCTGCCGCCCCCTTGCCCCCCCGGCCCGTAAGAGTCTATTTTCCCGCGAAACCAATCAGAAGCGCTAGCATAAACATAAACATTCACTTAAATAATTTGTAATTTCCTTACAGAGTGCTAAGCGGTACATCACATTAGTCTTTAAACAATCACACATTTCCTTGGCAACCGATGTCGTGGAGCGCAGCGTAAGGACAGATTCATTTGATTCGCGTTGCAAATATCAGAGTTTATATTCTACGAAATAGAAAAGAACCTTGGCTTTTTATGATGAAATGAAGCTTCCACAGCTATAGGTGAACACTTATTAAGATTACGATTTCGGCGACCTCTAAGAAGAAGTTGTCTTCGATAACTCCAGACAAACCAGGGGGGTTACTCCCTATAGTGTGCTATATGGGGAGATTCCGCCTAGAAGGGGCGCCTTTTTTAAGCTCGCAGTATATAAAAGGGTAGGGAAAATTGCCATTTTAGTATACGAAAGGGTCACAAAATCAGCTGCAAAGTGGAAGAAGTGGTGGCTGAAGCAAAGTATATCAAGGGGTGCCACATTTTGGGGAGAAATGACTACGCAACTGAATCAGAACGAGTGAAAACACGGGAAAAACGTAGCAATTTTAGAAAATTCTCGATCTATTGTTTTGGCTTATCCTTGAGGTATAAGAAAGGGGTGCAATTTTGCTCTAGGTATATGAAAAGGGTACCATTTTGTTAAAAATTAGTATATTAAAGGGTAAGGGTTTGAACTTCCGGGCGGAGCCTCCCCGTATAAAACTTTATTGAGTAATTATTGAAAGGTAACTTGTAATCTTCTATTTCTTCTGAAACGGGCAGTCTCATCAATTTTCAGTATCACTGTGAAAAGCCAAAAGACACATTTTTATCTATGGAAGCCTAAAAATAATGGTCCAGTAGTATTAAAATGGGTATTCCAGTACATGGAAACTATAATAAGTATGTCTGCATAGGGATGGCCAGGATGGAAATGGCATCCAACTTGAAAACTTCTGGCAGAATTTTTCAAGTTTCTGTCCTTTTGTCTCAGATAAAATCTCTAAAAGCTAATTTTGGCTTGTTTTTGTCTTAAAAATTCATTTAATATTGTCCCCTTGGTGGTCTAAAAGCAATTCATGTATATGAGCAAGGTACTTTTATATAAATTGATCAAATTGTGACAAAGAAGATAGGAAAGTCGCCATGAGACTGGCCCTTTGTTAGCGTGAATAAGACGTGTAAACCGAGCAACGCCCTTAAACAAATTAGTCATACGAACAAACGATTGGTTCGCGCGTTCTTTGCTGTCAACCAGGTATCAATCCTAGCAAGGGGTAACCATGGTAATTGCTGTATAAAGTTGTATCCTCGTTCTTGATTTCACAAACGATCGTTATTAACACCTCGTTCAAAGTCGTTACCTGACGAGCCGCTAACGGAGGGCTATTCAAGCATCAACACATAACAAAAGCGCCACAATTAAAGAGAGAAGCCGGGTGAAGTTGACCCTGACTATGTAATCAATTTGCAAAACGCGAATTCTCACTAGGCAACCAATAAATTTTTAAAAAACTTTTTTTTATGAGCTGCCAGTAGGGTCACGAAAGCCAACTTTCCGAGTGGTTGCTGGAGTTCACGGAGCAACAGGAGCAACAAGAGCAAAAAGCTAGATTTATTTAAGCGAGCAGGTGTTTAGGTCACGCTCGAGCAGGTGAGTTCGTGTGACGTGTAAACGGAGCAACGCCCTTAAACCCAAATGAGTCATGCGATCAAACGATTGGTTCGCGGGTTGTTTGCTACCACTCCCAGTGACTCCCGCGGGGGTAACCATGGTAATTGCTAATATAAAGCTGTATCCTCACAAGCGATCGTTGTTACACTTCTTTCATTGTCTTCAATTGAAAGTCGTTACCTTTCGAAAGGAGACTCTTGCTCTAGCGTTAAACGCCTTCAAATCGTTAAGTCGTCCATTCGTAATTAGCCGACCTCAAAATGGTAAGTTTAGAACGTTTTTCCTTCGAAAGAGCTCGAAAATGCCGCCCCTTTACACAGCGAGTCGTGAAGCTTTGACTAGAATAACGAAGTTGTCGAATCTAAAAACTGCCGCTTTCTTTCACAAGCAGAAGCCTACAAAACGCTATTGCAAATTCAGTTTTTACTGCACCAACAAAACTGTGTGTTGTAAATAACGCATTTCTGTCTTCCGATAGCGTGAATGTATTTCTGTCCACGTTGGCCAAGCCGGAGTTCAGATTGGAAATGCTTGTTGGGAGTTGTACTGTTTGGAGCATGGAATTCAGCCTGATGGCCAGATGCCGAGCGACAAGACCATCGGCGGAGGAGACGATTCCTTCAACACGTTTTTCAGCGAGACTGGATCAGGAAAGCACGTTCCCCGCGCCGTGTTCGTCGACTTGGAGCCGACAGTTGTTGGTGAGTGAAGGACGAACATTTTTAATAATCCAATAATAGTTTAATAATTAAATAATATAATCAATTTTCAAACGTTTGTGTTTTCAGTGTCCAGACAGATAAGTTTTCAATAGTATGTGTTTTTAGAGGATTTACACTCAAGACCATTTTCAAAAGATAATGTTTTCGATGTGTATCCATGTCTAATTATTTGTCTAATTTTTTGACCCTAAATCGTGCATGGTATATATCCATGTGGATGGAACATATCGCACATTAGTCACAAATTTTATAGTGCTGATCCATGTTTTAAGAAGAACTGGGCTTTTCTGGAATTTTTTTAAGCATGTTATATGGATGAACAAAAGGCTTATGTCACCATGTCATTTTGTAGATATCGGTGAATTTGCTGGTGAAGTTTTATGATGCTTCTAGTAGTTTTGATCCTTTTTTTACTGGTGTGTGCCCATTAAGAACCTTTATTATTATTATTATTATTATTATTATTATTATTATTATTATTATTATTATCTGCAGTGTACAACAAATAACTGTATAGAAAGTTAGCCACATAGGCCGCAAAACTTGACCTATGTTGCTCTACAGGAATTTAACACTGAAAAAGTTATTATTATCATTATCATTATTATTATTATGGTTTTTTGTTGTTGTTATAAACTGAAAGCTTTTCCATCTTGTTTGACCATTCTAGATGCATTTCCAACCTTTTCAGAAGTCAAAATTTTCACATTTTTCTAGGGGACCATGGCTTTAGACCCCCTCCAGGTGACTAATAAGATTTTTTCTTTTCTTCTTTTTTCAGTGAACTGAAAGATAAATGGTAATTTTGAAACTTCAGCAATCAGCCACAACATAAACAAGTTCTTGATTATACACGCAGCAGCAAGATAGATTACCGCAAAACAGCAATAAAGTTTTGATCAAAGTTTCTTTCAATGGACCAAATGCGCAATTTTAGAAGATCAGTAACGTTTTGTTTGTGTGTGTTGGAGGGGGGTCTTAAAAGAGGAATAGGGCTTTTTTTTTCAGACCCAAAAGGGAGAAGGGGGGAGGCTATGGTAGGAGAGGGGGGCTAAGCAGAACAGAATTCCTTTTCGACACATGTACGTCTTTTGTTCTGGTGATAATCAATTTTAATGTTCCAGACTTTCCCATACAACATCCTAAATTTAGTACTCATTCATTATGTAATATGTAATGAACCACAGAAACATCAGTGACATTTATATGGGACTGTTCTAACCTTTGACGACCCACATCTCTATTTATTTCATGTAAGAAACACTGACAGTGAGTCACCAGCCTTAAAAAGTTACAGGGGCTGATATCTTATCTGATGCAAACTTTTATTTTACCCTGGGGGGCTGGGTAGGGCTTGATGCCCCTTGGGCTTTTCTTGTTCGTTTAAAGTAGGCCATAGTTGAACAGTAGAGCCTTGTGAATAAACAGCAGAGACATGATTTATCGCTATAATATAAACTAAAGCATGTAATTAATATAAGCATCAGAACAAACTTTAATGTTTTTAACTCATATTGTTTTTGGGAGATTATAGGTATATAACTCTAGGTCAAGCTAAGGAAGCCTTGGTTAAGTCAAATTTTTCTCAGTAAAGTGTATGTTCTCTGGTTTCAAATGTGTGTAGTAAATGTAATTTATTTCAATTTATAGGTTGTAACTTCGCTTTTCACTGACATTTTCAGTTTGTGGTTCAGCCAGACTGACCAACAAATGATAATATACGGTACAAGTCTATGTAAAGCAAGGTTGATTTTTTATAGTAGCATGTCACTTAGCTCAGAGAGAAGTGTCTGTCCGTATTAACTGGTGTCCGTATTAAGCAAGCTAATGTGAGAGAAAATTTATGAGCTTTCTGTATTCAGTTTCTATTGGGACAAAAATCACTGTCCAGAAAAAGTGGTTGTCTGAGTGTAAAACATTAGGGTCCACTGTATTTGCAACAAAATATTCTCAGAAATAAAGATGTGACCATCGCAGTTGTATAATCACAATTTGAGCAATTGCAAATTCTCAGTAAGAAAACCTTTTTTATGTTACAGATGAGGTTCGTACTGGTACCTACAGACAGCTGTTTCACCCAGAACAGTTGATCAGTGGCAAAGAAGATGCCGCTAACAACTATGCTCGCGGCCACTACACTGTTGGAAAGGAAATGATTGATCAAGTCCTGGACAGGATCAGAAAACTGGTAAGCAATGAAGAAACTATTTTATTTATTACCTCTGAGAGACTGCCCAAATCAAGGTTTCTCAATCCTTGTTCCCCTTGATACTTTTTCCCTGTAGTCATGTATCACCATCTTGCACCAGACAGAATTTCTTTTATTGTCCTTTGATTTGTGATACGTATTTTTTTTAATCATCCTCCTCCCTGGCATAAAGATTTCAATATTTTACCACACACCTCCAACAAAAAAAGAAAGCGCATCTTTTTACCATGCTGTTTTCATTCCTCACATGCCTCTTTTTGACTAAGAAATTATGCTCACTTCTGTTGTTCTCATCAGGCTGATCAGTGCACTGGTTTGCAAGGTTTCCTCATCTTCCACTCCTTTGGTGGAGGTACGGGCTCTGGCTTCACATCTCTGCTTATGGAGCGTCTGTCTGTTGACTATGGAAAGAAATCCAAACTGGAGTTCTCCGTCTACCCAGCACCTCAAATTGCTACAGCAGTCGTGGAACCTTACAACTCCATTCTGACCACTCACACCACCTTGGAACACTCTGACTGTGCTTTCATGGTGGACAATGAAGCCATCTATGACATCTGCCGTCGTAGCTTGGACATTGAGAGGCCAACTTACACCAACTTGAATCGACTACTTGGTCAGATTGTGTCCTCCATCACTGCTTCACTCCGCTTTGATGGTGCACTCAATGTCGATTTGACTGAGTTTCAGGTTTGTACACACAACTCTTAGTATGACATTGATAATTACAGCCATGATATTTCCGCCTTCAACTTATCAGTCAATTGATAATTAAAATGATTTTACAGCCTTTAATTCGTCGGTCAATGAAAATAACCTCTGTCATGTTTTCATTATAGACCAACTTGGTACCTTACCCACGTATTCACTTCCCATTGGCTACTTATGCTCCTGTGATCTCTGCTGAGAAAGCCTACCACGAGCAGCTGACGGTTGCTGAAATCACCAATGCCTGCTTTGAGCCAGCCAATCAGATGGTAAAATGTGACCCACGTCATGGAAAATACATGGCTTGCTGCTTGCTGTTCCGTGGTGATGTGGTACCAAAGGATGTGAATGCAGCTATTGCGACAATCAAGACCAAGAGGACAATTCAGTTTGTGGACTGGTGCCCAACTGGCTTTAAGGTTGGTGTAAAATTCTTTGATTGAATGTTGTAATAACATATAACAATCTCTTAATTGGCAGTCATGGACACACAATACGAAAATCTAATCAACTGAGTTGATTAGGTAAATTTGCCACCACAAAGAAATTCAATAGCTGGCGTGGGGGACGTTCCCTCTGACCAAGGGCTAACAGTCGAAATGCGAGCTGTTGAATTTCTTTACATTGGCCAATTTATCTTATCATCGCAATTGATAAGTCCAAATTGTAGTGTTGGACTTTCCCACTGATGCAGCACCACACTTTCTTTAGAAACTAACCCCTCTATTGTCACGCAATAGTCATGTATTATTTTAGATAAAAGCATTCAGTCAGGTTAAGAAAACTTACTTATGCTACTTATTTTTTCAGGTTGGCATCAACTACCAGCCTCCCACAGTTGTTCCTGGTGGTGACCTGGCCAAGGTTCAGCGTGCTGTGTGTATGTTGAGTAACACTACAGCTATTGCTGAGGCCTGGGCCCGTCTGGATCACAAGTTCGATCTGATGTACGCCAAGCGTGCATTTGTCCACTGGTATGTGGGTGAGGGTATGGAGGAAGGAGAGTTCTCTGAGGCTCGTGAAGATTTGGCTGCACTGGAGAAGGATTACGAGGAAGTTGGTGTGGATTCTGGCGATGCTGAGGGCGAGGAAGAAGAAGGAGATGAGTACTAGATACGGCCTTCCTGCTAAGACCTCATCAACAAACTGAGTGTGAAGAAAAAAAACTGAATAATAAAGATTATTCATTGTAGCCTGAATTTGTCGTGATTCTTCTTATAGTTCAATCAGGGGGGGCAGGCCTCAGCAATAGCTGTGGTGTCACTCAGCATGCAAACAGCAAAAGGGGACCTTCCGCGGTTTCGTGGTCTGCAGTTCCACAGATTAGTGACATCTGAGTATAATGTGCATAGTACACTAGAAAAAACACTCATTCAAGAAGGCTATTGTTAATGGCGAATTATTGCTCAATGTCAAACAATCACTGCGAGGAATGTTAACAGACAAATTAACCTATTGATCGTGCGTTACATGTTTTTCACAGAACCATAACAACGGTATGTTTGCCTGACATGTTGATATCCTGACATTCTTCATGCTTAATTCACAGTCGGCTCAGAATGGCCGGATAGTTATGCATACTGACGAGTTGCTAATGGAGGGCTATTCAAGTATAAACACACAACAAAAGCGCCACAATTAAAGAGAGAAGCCGGGTGAAGGAGATGAGATGATAGTCGCAATACAAAGTTTTATAATTTTAGACTTTTCCCCCTTTTTTAGCTATTGTTATTCTTAACGTAATTCAGCTCTTGGCTGCAAGTTTTAAGTGAATAAAGCATCTGTCTACCTATCCCCGAAGTTGACCAACTATATAATTGATTTGCAAAACGCGAATTCTCGTTAGGCAACCAATAAATTTTTAAAAAAACTTTTTTTATGAACAGTCAGTAGGGTCACGAAAGCCAACTTTCCGAGTAGTTGCTGGAGTTCACGGAGCAAATAACTAGACTTTTCTTAAGCCAGCGGGAAAGTTTGTCCTGGACATTGGAATCGGGAACATTGAGAGTTATCATTAAAGGTGTTGAGGTCACGCTCGAGCAGGTGATTCCGTGAGTGAGTTCGCGTGACGTGTAAACCGAGCAACGCCCTTAAACAAATTAGTCATGCGATCAAACGATTGGTTCGCGTATGCGTTGCTGTCAATCAGGAGCGGGTAACCATGGTAAATGCTATATAGAGCGGTTTTCAAATGAGTGTCGTAAAACCAAAACCAAAGCAATTACTCTGACCAATCACAACAGGAAGACCTGATTGGTTGAGAAAGTGGCGCGAGTTTTTTTAACCAATCAGAGAGCCTAGTAATGCAAAACCAAAGCAAACACAACATTACTTTCGACACTCAATTGAAAACTGCTCTAAAGCTGTGTTTCACAAACTATCCTCTTTCATTGTCTTCAATTGAAAGTCGTTACCTTTCGAAAGGAGACTCATTGCTCAAGTGTTAAACGCCTTCAAATCGTTAAGTCGTCCATTCGTTATCAGCCTACCTCAAAATGGTAAGTTTAGCACGTTTTTCCTTCGAAAGCGCTCGAAAATGCCGTCCCTTTACACAGCGAGTCGTGAAGCTTCGATTGGAATAACGAAGTTGTCGAATTTTAAGGGCTGTCGCGTTCTCTCTCTTTCACAAGCAAAAGCCTACAAAACGCTATTGCAAAGTCAGTTTTTACTTTACCAGCAAAACTATGTGTTGTATTTAACGCATTTCTGTCTTCCGATAGCGTGAATGTATTTCTGTCCACGTTGGGCAAGCCGGAGTTCAGATCGGAAATGCTTGTTGGGAGTTGTACTGTTTGGAGCATGGAATCCAGCCTGATGGCCAGATGCCGAGCGACAAAACTATTGGCGGAGGAGACGATTCCTTCAACACGTTTTTCAGCGAGACTGGATCAGGAAAACACGTCCCTCGCACTGTGTTCGTCGACTTGGAGCCGACAGTTGTTGGTGAGTGAAGGACGAGCATTTTAAATATTTAATATTAGTTTAATAATTAAATATAAATACAAGCAATACAAGTCTTAATAACAAGTCTAACCGTTTTCAAAAGTTTGTGTTTTCAGTGTTCAGACAGATAAGTTTTCAATAGTATGTGTTTTAAGAGGATTTACACTTATTATATTGGTTCTTTGTTGTTGTTATAAACTGAAAGTTTCATCTTGTGCGACCATTCTAAATGCATTTCCAACCATTTCAGAGGTCAAAATTTTCAAATTTTCCTAGGGGACCATGGCTTTAGACCCCCTCCAGGTGACTAACAAGATTTTTTTCTTTTTTCTTTTTTTCAGTGAACTGAAAGATAAATGGTAATTTTGAAAGTTCAGCAATCAGCCACAACATAAACAAAGCCTTGATTATACATGCAGCAGAAAGATAGATTACAGAAAAAACAGTAATAAAGTTTTGGTCAAAGCTTCTTTGAATGGACCAAATGCACAATTTTAGAAGATCGGTAATGTTTTGTTTGTGTGTGTTAGAGGGGGGTCTTAAAAGAGGGATAGGGCTTTTTTTTCAGACCCAAAAGGGAGAGGGGGGAGGAGGCTATGGTAGGAGAGGGGGGGGGGGGCTAAGCAGCACAGAATTCCTTTTTGACACATGTACGTCTTTTGATATGGTCATAATCGATTTTAATGTTCCAGACTTTCCCATACAACATCTTAAACTTACCACTCATTCATTATATAATGCAATGAACCAGAGAAACATCAGTGACATTTGTATGGGACTGCTCTAACCTTTGACGACCTGCATCTCTATTTATTTCATGTAAGAAACACTGAAAATGAGTCACCAGCTTTAAAAAGTTACATCACATGGGCTGACATCTTAGTGATGCAAACATTTTTACCCTGGGGGGCTGGGTAGGGCTTGATGCCCCTTGGGCTTTTCTTATTTGTTTAAAGTAGGCCATAGTTGAACAGTAGAGCCTTGTGAATAAGCATCAGGGACATGATTTATCGCTATAATATAAACTAAAGCATACAATTTATATGCATCAGAACAAACTTCAATGTTTTTAACTTGTACTGTTTTTGGGAGATTACAGGTATATAACTCTAGGTCAAGCTATCAGGAAGCCTCGTGTTAAGTCAAATTTTTCTCAGAAAAGTTTATGTTCTCTGGTTTCAAATGTACATAGTAAATGTACTCCATTTAAAAATATACATTGTAACTTTCCTTTTCACTGACATTTTCAGTTTGTGGTGAAGCCAGACTGACCAACAAATGATAATATACAGTACAAGTCTGTAAAGCAAAGTTGATTTTTATAGTAGCATGTCACTTAGCTCAGAGAGAAGTGTCTGTCTGTATTAACTGGTGTCTGTATTAAGCAAGCTAATGTAAGAGAAAATTTTTGAGCTTTCAGTTTCTATTGGAACAAAAATCACTGTCCATAAAAAGCGGGTGTTTGTAAAACAAGGGTCCACTGTATTTGCAACAAAAAATTCTCATGAAACGAAGATGTGACCATCACAGTTGTATAATCACAATTTAAGCAATTGCAAACTCTCAGTAAACCTTTTTTATGTTACAGATGAGGTTCGTACTGGTACCTACAGGCAGCTGTTTCACCCTGAACAGTTGATCAGTGGCAAGGAAGATGCCGCTAACAACTATGCTCGTGGCCACTACACTGTTGGAAAGGAAATGATTGATCAAGTCCTGGACAGGATCAGAAAACTGGTAAGCAATGAAGAAACTGCATTATTACCTCTTTGAGAGTCTGTCCAAAACAAGGTTTCTTAATCTTTGTTCCCTCAATACTTTTTCCCTTCTCATGTACAACCATCTTGCACCCGACAGAATCCTTATTTTTTTACTCTCCTTTGATTAGTGATGTGTATTTTTTATCATCCTCCTTCCTGGCATAAAGATTTCAATATTTTACCAGACACCTCCAACAAAAATGGAAAGCAGTCTTTTGATCATGGTATTTTGATTCCTCACATGCCTCTGTTTGTCTAACAATGCTCACTTTTGTTGTTCTCATCAGGCTGATCAGTGCACTGGTTTGCAAGGTTTCCTCATCTTCCACTCCTTTGGTGGAGGTACGGGCTCTGGCTTCACATCTCTGCTTATGGAGCGTCTGTCTGTTGACTATGGCAAGAAATCCAAACTGGAGTTCGCTGTCTACCCAGCACCTCAAATTGCTACAGCAGTAGTGGAACCTTACAACTCCATTCTGACCACTCACACCACCTTGGAACACTCTGACTGTGCTTTCATGGTGGACAATGAAGCCATCTATGACATCTGTCGTCGTAGCTTGGACATCGAGAGGCCAACTTACACCAACTTGAATCGACTACTTAGTCAGATTGTGTCCTCCATCACTGCGTCACTCCGCTTTGATGGTGCGCTCAATGTCGATTTGACTGAGTTTCAGGTTTGTACACACAACTCTTAGTATGACATTGGTAATTACAGCCGTGATATTTCTGGCTTCAACTTTAATTGTCAATTGATAATTAAAATGATTTTACAGCCTTTAATTCGTCGGTCAATGAAGATAACCTCTGTCATGTTTTCATTATAGACCAACTTGGTGCCTTACCCACGTATTCACTTCCCATTGGCTACTTATGCTCCTGTGATCTCTGCTGAGAAAGCCTACCATGAGCAGATGACGGTTGCTGAAATCACCAATGCCTGCTTTGAGCCAGCCAATCAGATGGTAAAATGTGACCCACGTCATGGAAAATACATGGCTTGCTGCTTGCTGTTCCGTGGTGATGTGGTACCAAAAGATGTGAATGCAGCTATTGCGACAATTAAGACCAAGAGGACCATTCAGTTTGTGGACTGGTGCCCAACTGGCTTTAAGGTTGGTGTAAAATTCTTTGATTGACACAATACGAAAATCTAATCAACTGAGTTGATAAGGTAAATTGGCCACTGTAAAGAAATTCAATAGCTGGCGTGGGGGACGTTCCCTCTGACGAAGGGCTAACGGTCAAAATGCCATCTTTTGAATATCTTTATAGTAGTCAATTTTTCTTATCATGACACTTGATTAAGTCCAAATTGTAGTGTTGGACTTTCCCACTGATGCAGCACCACACTTTCTTTAGAAACTAACCCCTTTAGTGTCACACAATAGTCATATATTGTTTGAGATAAAAGTATTTGGTCAGATTAAGAAAACCTACTTATGCTACTTATTATTTCAGGTTGGCATCAACTACCAGCCTCCCACAGTTGTTCCTGGTGGTGACCTGGCCAAGGTTCAGCGTGCTGTGTGTATGTTGAGTAACACTACAGCTATTGCTGAGGCCTGGGCCCGTCTGGATCACAAGTTCGATCTGATGTACGCCAAGCGTGCATTTGTCCACTGGTATGTGGGTGAGGGTATGGAGGAAGGAGAGTTCTCTGAGGCTCGTGAAGATTTGGCTGCACTGGAGAAGGATTACGAGGAAGTTGGTGTGGATTCTGGCGATGCTGAGGGCGAGGAAGAAGAAGGAGATGAGTACTAGATACGGCCTTCCTGCTAAGACCTCATCAACAAACTGAGTGTGAAGAAAAAAAACTGAATAATAAAGATTATTCATTGTAGCCTGAATTTGTCGTGATTCTTCTTATAGTTCAATCAGGGGGGGCAGGCCTCAGCAATAGCTGTGGTGTCACTCAGCATGCAAACAGCAAAAGGGGACCTTCCGCGGTTTCGTGGTCTGCAGTTCCACAGATTAGTGACATCTGAGTATAATGTGCATAGTACACTAGAAAAAACACTCATTCAAGAAGGCTATTGTTAATGGCGAATTATTGCTCAATGTCAAACAATCACTGCGAGGAATGTTAACAGACAAATTAACCTATTGATCGTGCGTTACATGTTTTTCACAGAACCATAACAACGGTATGTTTGCCTGACATGTTGATATCCTGACATTCTTCATGCTTAATTCACAGTCGGCTCAGAATGGCCGGATAGTTATGCATACTGACGAGTTGCTAATGGAGGGCTATTCAAGTATAAACACACAACAAAAGCGCCACAATTAAAGAGAGAAGCCGGGTGAAGGAGATGAGATGATAGTCGCAATACAAAGTTTTATAATTTTAGACTTTTCCCCCTTTTTTAGCTATTGTTATTCTTAACGTAATTCAGCTCTTGGCTGCAAGTTTTAAGTGAATAAAGCATCTGTCTACCTATCCCCGAAGTTGACCAACTATATAATTGATTTGCAAAACGCGAATTCTCGTTAGGCAACCAATAAATTTTTAAAAAAACTTTTTTTATGAACAGTCAGTAGGGTCACGAAAGCCAACTTTCCGAGTAGTTGCTGGAGTTCACGGAGCAAATAACTAGACTTTTCTTAAGCCAGCGGGAAAGTTTGTCCTGGACATTGGAATCGGGAACATTGAGAGTTATCATTAAAGGTGTTGAGGTCACGCTCGAGCAGGTGATTCCGTGAGTGAGTTCGCGTGACGTGTAAACCGAGCAACGCCCTTAAACAAATTAGTCATGCGATCAAACGATTGGTTCGCGTATGCGTTGCTGTCAATCAGGAGCGGGTAACCATGGTAAATGCTATATAAAGCTGTGTCCTCGTTCTTGGTTTCACAAACGATCCTCTTTCATTGTCTTCAATTGAAAGTCGTTACCTTTCGAAAGGAGACTCATTGCTCAAGTGTTAAACGCCTTCAAATCGTTAAGTCGTCCATTCGTTATCAGCCTACCTCAAAATGGTAAGTTTAGCACGTTTTTCCTTCGAAAGCGCTCGAAAATGCCGTCCCTTTACACAGCGAGTCGTGAAGCTTCGATTGGAATAACGAAGTTGTCGAATTTTAAGGGCTGTCGCGTTCTCTCTCTTTCACAAGCAAAAGCCTACAAAACGCTATTGCAAAGTCAGTTTTTACTTTACCAGCAAAACTATGTGTTGTATTTAACGCATTTCTGTCTTCCGATAGCGTGAATGTATTTCTGTCCACGTTGGGCAAGCCGGAGTTCAGATCGGAAATGCTTGTTGGGAGTTGTACTGTTTGGAGCATGGAATCCAGCCTGATGGCCAGATGCCGAGCGACAAAACTATTGGCGGAGGAGACGATTCCTTCAACACGTTTTTCAGCGAGACTGGATCAGGAAAACACGTCCCTCGCGCTGTGTTCGTCGACTTGGAGCCGACAGTTGTTGGTGAGTGAAGGACGAGCATTTTAAATATTTAATATTAGTTTAATAATTAAATATAAATACAAGCAATACAAGTCTTAATAACAAGTCTAACCGTTTTCAAAAGTTTGTGTTTTCAGTGTTCAGACAGATAAGTTTTCAATAGTATGTGTTTTAAGAGGATTTACACTTATTATATTGGTTCTTTGTTGTTGTTATAAACTGAAAGTTTTCATCTTGTGCGACCATTCTAAATGCATTTCCAACCATTTCAGAGGTCAAAATTTTCAAATTTTCCTAGGGGACCATGGCTTTAGACCCCCTCCAGGTGACTAATAAGATTTTTTTCTTTTTTCTTTTTTTCAGTGAACTGAAAGATAAATGGTAATTTTGAAAGTTCAGCAATCAGCCACAACATAAACAAAGGCTTGATTATACATGCAGCAGAAAGATAGATTACAGAAAAAACAGTAATAAAGTTTTGGTCAAAGCTTCTTTGAATGGACCAAATGCACAATTTTAGAAGATCGGTAATGTTTTGTTTGTGTGTGTTAGAGGGGGGTCTTAAAAGAGGGATAGGGCTTTTTTTTCAGACCCAAAAGGGAGAGGGGGGAGGAGGCTATGGCAGGAGAGGGGGGGGGGGCTAAGCAGCACAGAATTCCTTTTTGACACATGTACGTCTTTTGATATGGTCATAATCGATTTTAATGTTCCAGACTTTCCCATACAACATCTTAAACTTACCACTCATTCATTATATAATGCAATGAACCAGAGAAACATCAGTGACATTTGTATGGGACTGCTCTAACCTTTGACGACCTGCATCTCTATTTATTTCATGTAAGAAACACTGAAAATGAGTCACCAGCTTTAAAAAGTTACATCACATGGGCTGACATCTTAGTGATGCAAACATTTTTACCCTGGGGGGCTGGGTAGGGCTTGATGCCCCTTGGGCTTTTCTTATTTGTTTAAAGTAGGCCATAGTTGAACAGTAGAGCCTTGTGAATAAGCATCAGGGACATGATTTATCGCTATAATATAAACTAAAGCATACAATTTATATGCATCAGAACAAACTTCAATGTTTTTAACTTGTACTGTTTTTGGGAGATTACAGGTATATAACTCTAGGTCAAGCTATCAGGAAGCCTCGTGTTAAGTCAAATTTTTCTCAGAAAAGTTTATGTTCTCTGGTTTCAAATGTGCATAGTAAATGTACTCCATTTAAAAATATACATTGTAACTTTCCTTTTCACTGACATTTTCAGTTTGTGGTGAAGCCAGACTGACCAACAAATGATAATATACAGTACAAGTCTGTAAAGCAAAGTTGATTTTTATAGTAGCATGTGACTTAGCTCAGAGAGAAGTGTCTGTCTGTATTAACTGGTGTCTGTATTAAGCAAGCTAATGTAAGAGAAAATTTTTGAGCTTTCAGTTTCTATTGGAACAAAAATCACTGTCCATAAAAAGCGGGTGTTTGTAAAACAAGGGTCCACTGTATTTGCAACAAAAAATTCTCATGAAACGAAGATGTGACCATCACAGTTGTATAATCACAATTTAAGCAATTGCAAACTCTCAGTAAACCTTTTTTATGTTACAGATGAGGTTCGTACTGGTACCTACAGGCAGCTGTTTCACCCTGAACAGTTGATCAGTGGCAAGGAAGATGCCGCTAACAACTATGCTCGTGGCCACTACACTGTTGGAAAGGAAATGATTGATCAAGTCCTGGACAGGATCAGAAAACTGGTAAGCAATGAAGAAACTACATTATTACCTCTTTGAGAGTCTGTCCAAAACAAGGTTTCTTAATCTTTGTTCCCTCAATACTTTTTCCCTTCTCATGTACAACCATCTTGCACCCGACAGAATCCTTATTTTTTTACTCTCCTTTGATTAGTGATGTGTATTTTTTATCATCCTCCTTCCTGGCATAAAGATTTCAATATTTTACCAGACACCTCCAACAAAAATGGAAAGCAGTCTTTTGATCATGGTATTTTGATTCCTCACATGCCTCTGTTTGTCTAACAATGCTCACTTTTGTTGTTCTCATCAGGCTGATCAGTGCACTGGTTTGCAAGGTTTCCTCATCTTCCACTCCTTTGGTGGAGGTACGGGCTCTGGCTTCACATCTCTGCTTATGGAGCGTCTGTCTGTTGACTATGGCAAGAAATCCAAACTGGAGTTCGCTGTCTACCCAGCACCTCAAATTGCTACAGCAGTAGTGGAACCTTACAACTCCATTCTGACCACTCACACCACCTTGGAACACTCTGACTGTGCTTTCATGGTGGACAATGAAGCCATCTATGACATCTGTCGTCGTAGCTTGGACATCGAGAGGCCAACTTACACCAACTTGAATCGACTACTTGGTCAGATTGTGTCCTCCATCACTGCGTCACTCCGCTTTGATGGTGCGCTCAATGTCGATTTGACTGAGTTTCAGGTTTGTACACACAACTCTTAGTATGACATTGGTAATTACAGCCGTGATATTTCTGGCTTCAACTTTAATTGTCAATTGATAATTAAAATGATTTTACAGCCTTTAATTCGTTGGTCAATGAAGATAACCTCTGTCATGTTTTCATTATAGACCAACTTGGTGCCTTACCCACGTATTCACTTCCCATTGGCTACTTATGCTCCTGTGATCTCTGCTGAGAAAGCCTACCATGAGCAGATGACGGTTGCTGAAATCACCAATGCCTGCTTTGAGCCAGCCAATCAGATGGTAAAATGTGACCCACGTCATGGAAAATACATGGCTTGCTGCTTGCTGTTCCGTGGTGATGTGGTACCAAAAGATGTGAATGCAGCTATTGCGACAATTAAGACCAAGAGGACCATTCAGTTTGTGGACTGGTGCCCAACTGGCTTTAAGGTTGGTGTAAAATTCTTTGATTGACACAATACGAAAATCTAATCAACTGAGTTGATAAGGTAAATTGGCCACTGTAAAGAAATTCAATAGCTGGTGTGGGGGACGTTCCCTCTGACCAAGGGCTAACGGTCAAAATGCCATCTTTTGAATATCTTTATAGTAGTCAATTTTTCTTATCATGACACTTGATAAGTCCAAATTGTAGTGTTGGACTTTCCCACTGATGCAGCACCACACTTTCTTTAGAAACTAACCCCTTTAGTGTCACACAATAGTCATATATTGTTTGAGATAAAAGTATTTGGTCAGATTAAGAAAACCTACTTATGCTACTTATTATTTCAGGTTGGCATCAACTACCAGCCTCCCACAGTTGTTCCTGGTGGTGACCTGGCCAAGGTTCAGCGTGCTGTGTGTATGTTGAGTAACACTACAGCTATTGCTGAGGCCTGGGCCCGTCTGGATCACAAGTTCGATCTGATGTACGCCAAGCGTGCATTTGTCCACTGGTATGTGGGTGAGGGTATGGAGGAAGGAGAGTTCTCTGAGGCTCGTGAAGATTTGGCTGCACTGGAGAAGGATTACGAGGAAGTTGGTGTGGATTCTGGCGATGCTGAAGGCGAGGAAGAAGAAGAAGATGAGTACTAGATGTGCCATTCCTGCTAAGACCTTATGAGCAAACTGAGTGTGAAGAAAAAAACTGAATAATAAAGATTTATTCATTGTGGTGATTCCTCTTGTAGTTCAATGGGGGGGGGGGGGGGGCAGTCAGGCCTCAGTAATAGCTGTGGTGTTACTCAACATACGCACGGCAAAAGGGGAACCTGCCGCCGTGCTTGTCAGATTCGTGGTCTGCTGTTCCAGAATACATTAGTGACATCCGAGTATAATGTGCATAGTACACTAGAAAAAACAGTTGTTCAGAAAGGCTATTGTTAATGGCGAATTATTACTCAATGTCAAACAATCACTGCGAAGAATGTTAACAGACAAATTAACCGTATTAATCGTGCGTTACGTGTTTTTCACAGAACCATAGCAACGATATGTTTGCCTGACATGTTGATATCCTGACATTCTTCATGCTTAATTCACAGTCGGCTCACAATGGCCGGATAGTTATGCATACTGACGAGTTGCTAATGGCGGGCTATTCAAGTATAAACACACAACAAAAGCGCCACAATTAAAGAGAAAAGCCGGGCGAAGGAGATGAGATGATGATAGTCACAATACAAAGTTTTATAATTTTAGACTTTTCCCTCTTTTTTAGCTATTGTTACTCTTAACGTAATTCATAGCCTGCGTAGCAAGCGTTTCCGTATGGCTTTCCGCCAAAGTGCCTCGAACGTGCGGAAGGCCTTACGGAAACGCTTGCTACGCAGGCTACGTAATTGAGCTCTTGGCTGCAAGTTTTAAGTAAATAAAGCATCTATCTACCTATCCCCGAAGTTGACCAACTATATAATTGATTTGCAAAACGCGAATTCGCGCTAGACAACCAATGAATTTTGAAAAAACTTTTTTTGTGATCAGCCAGTAGGGGCATGATAGCCAACTTTCCGAGTAGTTGCTTGAGTTCACGGAGCAACAGGAGCAAATAGCTAGACTTTTTGGCCAGCGGGAAAGTTTGTCCTGGAGATTGGAATTGGGAACAGTGAGAGGTTGAGGTCACGCTCGAGCAGGTGATTTCGTGAGTGGTTCGCGTGACGTGCAAACTGAGCAACGCCCTGAAACAAATTAGACATACGATCAAACGATTGGTTCGCGTGTACTAGGGTATCAATCCTAGCAAGGGGTAACCATGGTAATTGCTATATAAAGCTGTATCCTCGTTGTTGATTTCGCAAACGATCGTTGTTAACACCTCGTTCATTGTCTTCAACTGAAAGTCGTTACCTTTCGAAAGGAGACTCATTGCTCTAGTGTTAAACGCCTTCAAATCGTTAAGTCGTCCATTCGTTATCAGCTAACCTCAAAATGGTAAGTTTAGAACGTTTTTCCTTCGAAAGCTCTCGAAAATGCCGCCCGTTTACATCGATCGATTTTGCAATGTCCTGAAGCTTCGACTGGGATATATATCCTGCGAAGGGAATAACGAAGTTGTCGAATTTCAAGGACTGCCTCTTTTTTCACAAGCAAAAGCCTACCAAACGCTATTGTAAATTCAGTTTTTACTGCACCAGCAAAACTAACGCATTTCTGTCTTCCGATAGCGTGAATGTATTTCTATCCACGTTGGCCAAGCCGGAGTTCAGATTGGAAATGCTTGTTGGGAGTTGTACTGTTTGGAGCATGGAATCCAGCCTGATGGCCAGATGCCGAGCGACAAGACTATCGGCGGAGGAGACGATTCCTTCAACACGTTTTTCAGCGAGACTGGAGCGGGAAAACACGTTCCTCGCGCCGTGTTCGTTGACTTGGAGCCGACAGTTGTTGGTGAGTGAAGGGCGATGCTCGAATAACTTCGAATGTTTTTAGTTTATCTGTATATTCTTACAGAGTCTGATCTCTTTATGTGGTCACGAACATCCACATGCTTTTTACAGGATAAATTTTGACAAAATTATCGAGATCTGATCGGGCCGACTCGACGAAAATCAAACAAACTCCGGGCGAAAAACATGAAAGCGAATCACAAAACAACTGTGTGTGCTCTGTTGCGCTAAAAAGATGGTGCGAGTCATGAAGGAGTCATGAGTGTTATTTACGGTTGATTGTTGCTACTTTATTTATTAATATGTGCAAAAGAAAGCTAATTATGAGCGTTTTTAGAGAAAGCTGGGCAGATACCGCGCCTAAATATATTTGCATAATTATTTTGCCCGCCAATTCTTAATTCGCGCGTTACGTCATGATGGCTTCCTTGTTGGGGTGGTCAAAAAAACAAAATGTGTTTCGTTCGTCAACCGCCAACTTGCCTGCCACCACATTGTCTTTTGAATGATATGGCTTAACGATTGACTGCAAACCATCAGTTTCAATTACCAATTTCTTCTTCAACTTCTCCCTTCGTTTTATGTTCTTATCAAAGCAACTTCTGTTTGTGAGTTTCAATTTATGTACAAGATTGCGTGATGTAGTCTACCATACTTTTTTGGTGATCATGACATGTGCCGGGGCTGGTTATTCCTTATTTTAGCAAGTATGCAGTGAATGCAATTTTTTACTCCAGTGACTCCTGAACAAAGTGCTGAATGACAAATGTGATTCATGGGTCATTGGTTAATTTGATGTTAAACAATGCAAGCATTAATTTTGTGTTGGTTTAAATTTTTCTGTGTGATCTATTACTTTTAGGGATGATTTTTCAGCCCAAGGGGCTTTAATGTCTCAGCTGGGCAACTGGTCCATACTAGGGACCTCATTTTTCCTTGCATGTGAATCACGGACTCTACTTTGGTCTTTGCTGTTTGTAGCATTGGGCAATTCCAGAAAATATCCATACACCACGACGGACGGCTTTTTGGAATTCCGAGGGCAAGGGGGGGTTCTTTGAACTGGAATTCTGAAGGCATGGGGGGGTACTTACATTTGGAATTCTGAAGGCATGGGGGGGGCACTTACATTTGGAATTCTGAAGGCTTAAAACTTTAAATGTTGTGGACGTTACCAGTTCGTAAATGAAGCACGACCGAACGACGCGACACTGATGACGACCGCGAAAGTGCAGGATACAAGAGAAGCATCCATAGATCTGGCATGTGTTGAAGAAAGCCGATAAAACTTTGTTTGTACATCAAATTCATGAATTTCTTGATGATGAATTTCAGATTAATAAAATACGAACAGATCTTTGTTCGCATATGTACTGTAAACATCGCTCTCGTCGGCTGGACGGCGAAAACTCGCACCAGTCCCTTGCTTCTTTATTTAGGAACGCCTGCTTGATTTTGTACTTTGAGAGAGACTGCTGGCCCTGCAGGCTCAAATTCAATATGGCGGATGTGTCAGTGCACGCGATCGCCTTCGATCGTAATATCTTCCGAGTGTACAAACTTATATCACACAATATTTTTATTTTAATGTTCTGTAGCAGTTTGGTATAATGTAAAATTTCTGTAGGTTGTAGCTGTTGCACAAAGGTAAACAGAAATCATTTTTTTTCCAATTTTTTCCCACAAAAGTGGAGTGATGTGAAACCGATTGACGTAAAATAGCCCAAGTTGGGCATTTTGTGAACACATTTGGTAATTCTGAAGGGTTTGAGGAAAAAAGGGAAATTCCGAGGGGGAGGGGGGGTTAACGATTATGGAATTCTGAGGGCATGGGGGGGGTAATGCATTTTGGAATTTCCGAAGGCAAGGGGGGGTTAAAATATTGAAGCCGTCCATCGTGGTGTATGGATATTTTCTGGAATTGCCCATTTTTTGTTAGGTTTATTTTAGAACCTTGGGTATGTGATATGTGTGATATGTATCATAAGAAATATATGAAGGCTAGTGGGGAGAATTCGATTGTTTTCTGTTGTTTGTTTATGCCAGTGTAACCCTTAAGCCCAAATACTGACCAGTAGCTAACTTTTCCTAACAATATAACTGTATGGAGAAACATACACGCACCATATTTTCTCGATTAAGTGCCGCCCCCAATTAAGTGCCACATATGAGAGCAAAAACTGAATATTAAAGAGCGACTCCTTGAATAAGCACTGCATTCATTCACAACAATGTGAAGCATCATCAGACTGAATTGTTGGACAGAGGAGCCAAGCTAAAAAACAAGTACGGTACAACTCAATCTAAACCTGCCTCATCCTGTGTTATCATGTTTTTTCAGTTCAAAGTGGGTATATTTGATTATTTTTTTGTTAACATTTGCTTGTTATTGTTTACAAAATAATGTTATGAATTTTTTAAAGAGCACTGCCCTCAAATAAATGCCGCCCCCAAATAAGTGCTGCATCTGAAACACTAAAATTTAAAGAGTACCGTGGCGCTTAATTGAGTAAATATGGTGATGAGAGTGAAGGAAATGGTCACTAAAGAGGAATGTGTCTTGTAGTTTAAACAAATTCCCCCAGTATGTATCACAAGATATATATATGAGGGCTAGTGGGGAGAATTATTTGCATGTTGGATAGATGTTGGGGATGATGGATTTGAGTAGGTTCAACATTTTGGATCAACCACATGTACAGTCTTTTTACTTGGAGAAAGTGTTCCAAAATTTCCTATGTAAAGCATTTAACTTTAGCACTGGTTCAATGAATCAGTGAAACACCAGTGACATTTGTATGGTTCTTTTCTTACCTGTGACATAATTATCTCAATAGTTTGTAGCTTTATTGAACCCACTTTTTTGTAGGCATGTGTTTTAAGTAGTAGATTTTGAGACATTACTAGAAATCAGAAATTTTCATTAATTTTTTTATGACATTGTCATCATTTTAGCTCTCTGTTCTTGCTAAAAGTAGGAGAGCTTTGGTTTCATTTTTTGTACTTTTGTTGTGTCACATATGTTACATAATGCATTAAGAGAACCCTGAATACAATCACCTTATTTGCATGATGACCCTCCCCCCCACCCATCAACCAGTTAAGCATTTCTTTATTCATTTTTTTTTTTTTGCTTACACTCTCCTACAAATCCTTGCAAGCCCCCATGCAGAAAATAGTATCCTGAACTTTGTACAATAAAGGACATGAAGTGCATTTCAAACTTCCTTTTGTGTGACCATTAGTAAATAGAAATGTGATAAAAGTTATGTCCTCTGCCTTTTATCTGTTACCCCTCATTTGCTAGCCCTCATCTTTTGCCTCCAATCCCTTACTCCCCATCTCCTATCCCTTACTGCTGAGGGGCAGTGGATGAGGGGAAGGGGATTAGAGGTCACTACTTACCTGCTTTCTGGTTCCTATCCTTACTCCTCACCCCCTACCCCTCATCCCTTACTCCTATCCTTTATTCCCCTACTCCCCCCCTACCAAAATAGACCTGCTGTTAACTGAATGCATAGAGCATTGGACAACAAAATGAATGCATTGTGGAACTCCTGGTATAAACCACAAGTAAACTTTATATCCATGTTTAATTGGCCAGAGATAAAATATCCACCAAAAAGCTTCTCAATACACGTTGCCATTTTGCAGATGAGGTCCGTACTGGCACATACAGACAGCTGTTTCACCCAGAACAGTTGATGACTGGCAAAGAAGATGCCGCTAACAACTATGCTCGCGGTCACTACACTGTTGGAAAGGAAATGATTGATCTTGTGCTGGATAGGGTCAGAAAGCTGGTAAGCAATAAAAAAGCTATTTTTAAGTTATTTATTTTAGGGACCACAAGATAAGATTTCTCTGGACAGGATTTTCCTTCATCACTCAATATATGGAATGTGCTACCTAAAGCAGTTCTTGGAAAAATCTCTTCTGGTGGAATCCAGGCATTCAAGGAGTGGGCACATGGACATCTCTCACTCTTCAACTCATTACTCTGCCTACTGATTTACTCTTCATCCATTTGTTTGTTCGTTCATTCAATCAGTCATTCATTTTTAAATCTGAGCATGAGTAGACCTTCAGGTGGGCTGATTAATAATAATAATAACAATAATAATAATAATAATAATAACTCCCAAGGCTCACATGTTGCGCTATGCGCCCTGTGCAGCTAGTTTAGCTTTTAGCACACAGTGGTGAATTCTGCTCTAATAATTATTGCTTATTGACTAATCAATGGAGCCTTTGTTAGTGCAATTGCATTGTCTATAAAAAACAACCAATCCTTAACCAATTTTGGTTTAACCCTCTCACTCCCAAAGTGGCCAATGCCAAAATTTCACAAAAATTTTAAATTTCATTTTGTAAAATGCTGAAAAACAAATAGTACCATGTGAAAGTACTGCAAAAGAGGTCCCGTTTGAGTGGTCATACCATAGGATTTCATCTGCAGACTCAAAAGTTTAAATCACCTAACAAGACTCCATCATCCACTCTAGAAGAGAAAGGGTTAAGTATTGATATATATATATATACATTGTAAACTTCTGTTGTTCTCATCAGGCTGATCAGTGTACTGGTTTGCAAGGCTTCCTCATCTTCCACTCCTTTGGTGGAGGTACTGGCTCTGGCTTCACATCTCTGCTTATGGAGCGTCTGTCTGTTGACTATGGCAAGAAATCCAAACTGGAGTTTGCCATCTACCCAGCACCTCAAGTGTCAACAGCAGTCGTGGAACCTTACAACTCCATTCTTACCACCCACACCACCTTGGAACACTCTGACTGTGCCTTCATGGTGGACAATGAAGCCATCTATGACATCTGCCGCCGTAACTTGGACATCGAGAGGCCAACATACACCAACCTGAACCGACTGATTGGCCAGATTGTTTCCTCCATCACTGCTTCACTCCGCTTTGATGGTGCACTCAATGTTGATCTGACTGAGTTTCAGGTTTGTATCCATAACTCTTTCTATAACAGGTATAATATAAGTGATTATGCTGGTTCCAGCTTGTCGGTCAATGAAGATAACCTCTGTCATGTTTTCATTATAGACTAACTTGGTGCCTTACCCACGTATTCACTTCCCATTGGCTACTTATGCTCCTGTGATCTCTGCTGAGAAAGCCTACCATGAGCAGCTGACAGTTGCTGAAATCACCAATGCCTGCTTTGAGCCAGCCAATCAGATGGTGAAATGTGACCCACGTCATGGCAAATACATGGCTTGCTGCCTGCTGTACCGTGGTGATGTGGTACCAAAAGATGTAAATGCAGCTATTGCAACAATTAAGACCAAGAGGACCATTCAGTTTGTGGACTGGTGCCCAACTGGCTTTAAGGTTGGTGTAAAATTCTTCAATTGAATATTGTTACAGTTTTTACAATCTTTGTAAAAGATTCTGATCTTTTCAGATTACTACATTCCGTTGGACTAATAAGTTAAAAACATTTGAAAGAAACTGGACAAATATCTCAAGTTAATTACATACTTGTTATGTTGCAGGTTGGCATCAACTACCAGCCTCCCACAGTTGTTCCTGGTGGTGATCTGGCCAAGGTTCAGCGTGCTGTGTGTATGTTGAGTAACACCACAGCTATTGCTGAGGCCTGGGCCCGTCTGGATCACAAGTTCGATCTGATGTACGCCAAGCGTGCGTTTGTCCACTGGTATGTGGGTGAGGGTATGGAGGAAGGAGAGTTCTCTGAGGCTCGTGAAGATTTGGCTGCACTGGAGAAGGATTACGAGGAAGTTGGTGTGGATTCTGTAGATGCTGAAGGCGAGGAAGAAGAAGGAGATGAGTACTAGATCCGCCATTCCTGCTAAGACCTTGTCAACAAAAACTGAGTGTGAAAAAACTGAGCAATAAAAATGTTTTCGTTATAGCCTGAGTTTGTGGCGTTTTTCTTTAGAGTCCAACAAGCAGAAAGAGCCTGTTTTCTCCCGCGTAAACCAAATATAATACAAGGTGTGTTCCATCCTTGACTCTCATAAGCACATGCTTAGAACAGAACAGATACTGTTACTTTTTTTCAGTCAGGGTGATCCCTTAAAAGGCGTTTCTTATTGTCTTTACAGCAAACCAATCTGTTTTCCAGGGAGCAGAGAGACAACACGAACAGGAGGAGTAATCTACGTTTGTCCTTGAAGTAAAGTAGGGTACTTCATACGACGGATCCGGAAAAGCTCACACCAAAATTAAGGACGATGTTGCAGTCTACCAGAGTTTATTCTTTCAGCTTAAAAATCCGTATCAACTATGCTAAATAGCAAACATTGGCATGTTGTTTCCCTTTTAGTGAAATATTTGGAGTACATGTGAATGTGTGATTTTGCAAGACAACAGTGCGCATCGCAGTTCAGTGCTTGTTTTCGCTGCCCTCTCCTTGAGCGCGCGTTCGTGGCAATCAGTGAATGAAAACTTTTTTTGAACACGGGCGTCAACTTAGCTGTCAGTCCGCGGGAAAACGGCCGCATTTCCATTCAACAACGTTCAAGACTGTTGTAGTCCGTGAAAGGTACTCCCTTATATATGCCCTATACGGGGACGTGCCGCTGGACAGGGTCTGGTTTTTGGCCTCTGTCCTGAACAGGGTATGTACTTTTATGATAGTCTGTCCTATACAGGGTCTGAACTTGTCCTAAACAGGGTATGACTGTACGATTGTCTTCTTTAAATATGGCAGATACAGTATTCAGCAATCCTAGACCGGAGTCGTTTGCCGGTCTCTTAAACACTTTAAAGTTGTGTTGAAAAAGTGTATTTTGTCATTTGTCCTAAACAGGGACCTAAAATGGAAGGAACAGGATCAGGGTTTCAAAGTTTATAAACTGGCAGGACCACAGCGACAAGGCGCTGAGAGTCGCCGGATCTTAAGTACACCTGGATCAGTGAGACATTTGACGTAAAAAAATATACGGAACGACTGATCCTTACGGCAGTTAAAGAAAGACAGAAGACGAAATACGTAAAGTAAAAAATGTATGTAACAAAAAATTACCCGAAATATTCTACTTTACGTATTTCGTCTTCTGCGTCTTTCTTTAACTGCCGTAAGGATCAGTCGTTCCGTATCATTTTTTACTTCAGGGTTTCATACCCTCAGCGGCACCCCTACACCTAAACATCAGGATCAAGTGGGGAGGGGGGGGTAGTTTCTCTTCGCTTCTTCGCTTGATGTCAAAAAGGTGTTCAAATGCCTTTTTTCACAAACTTGCTTTCGACAGCATAGTTGCTTGAAAAGTTGGTCGGATGGCTACCATTCTACTTGAGTTTTGAACATTTTCATGACGTCTTTTTTATGGTCCATAAGAGTGTAGACCATGAGAAAATAGGGTTGACTTGTTAAGTGGTACACTGAAGTTATATTTTTGCTTTAAATTTTATTTAAGGCATTGTCTCTTTAAAATTTCACCCCCCCCAACTCCATAACACAGAAATTACTTCAGGACCCCCCTTTTTGCAGTGACTAAAATTTAAGTCCCTCATTTTCTCACCTATCCCCCCCAACCTCCGATAAATGATGAACAGTCCTTTAACTAACATCATTTCACATGGTGGTCAAACGTGTGTAATAAATTGAATTCAACGTTGTTGAATGGAAATGTTGTATCCGTTTGTCCGGAGTGAGTGCCAAACTTGGTAGTTAAAAGTCGTTACTGTGGGGACTCCCCTTGGAGTCTGCGTATCCCGGCACGTAAACGGTCTGCTATGTGAGGTGAGTTTTAAAAACTAGTTTCTTAGGAGTTTAATAGTTTGGTTAGTTTCCAGTCAGTTGTGTGAGACTGATCCGTAGAACAGTAATGAAAGGTAAACGCTGAGATTTTGTCACTGTTTTTTGAGGGTCGACAATAGGTTTGGCGGGATGCGGGATTTGGCTAATTTTTGTGGCGATATTCGGGATGTGAGCTGAAAACAGGAGCGGGAATCGGGAATTTCAATTAAGAGCGGGAGAAGGGCGGGAGCGGGATTTTGTGCGTTTAAAGGGTCGGGATGCGAGAATCGCACGGGGAAAGTACCGGGATACGGTTAGTTTTTACGAGACTGCATGATTTGACCAGCTCAGGATGATAGAAATTGATCGTTGGTGAATGAAGTGTGTCGGCTTTGAAGTAATGAATTGATCAAGGACGAGTAGCCTGCATGTCAAACTATTATGAACCCTTTTGTGATGTTTTGTGTTGATTTCGGAAAGAGGTATCAAGTCACATGTCGTGTTGCATTTCTTGGCCTTGTCTGCGTTCTTAACTTTTCCCACCCTTTCCATTGAGCGTATGTTGGAGCAGCTATGATCAGCTATGGTTAGTCTAGCCAGCATGGCAACACCGGCGGACGGTAATGTGACGACGGTCGCTAAAAACGAGGTATTCGGCATCATAAATTTTATTGCTATAAGTTATGAAAAGAGTGCGAGATGGAATGTCTTTCTTTGAAAAAAAAAATTCAGATCAGAAATTTACAGAAGGCAAGTAATATAAAGACGCTGAAAGCTTTGAAATAAACTGTAAGTTAAGTGGTCAACTTTTCAGTAATGCATCAGTCAATTCCAGCTGCGCCCATGCTCCCCCCCCCCGGGCTAACACCCGGGCATTAGCATTTTTTTCTCTTGGATGGCAAATTCCCCGGGGGTGGGGACACTTAAGCTACCAAATGCCCCGCGGTGGGGATGGAGGAAGAGGGCAAATGCCCCGCCCCCGGGATGGTACGTCCCCAATCAACACTGCAGCAGTTTTCATTCATTGCACAATAATGCCACTTTCAGCATTAAATGTGTGATTGTTTGTTTCTGTAGGCCTGCCTCTCCGTCTTCTATTGTTTGTAATGGCACTATCCGATGTTAATAAACTTAATAACGCCAAACATGGTATTTTAATACTTCACAGACAACACTACATGATAGTTCACTGTTACTTAAATGTTTGAAAACAGTTCGCTAGTAAACAAAAATCTTGACATTATAATTAGTCATCTGTTGTGAATAATATGCGAAAGTATAAAACGTCGATCCCTATAAACGTTTTTAGAATTTAATAATCGATCATAATAATTTAAGAGTCATCGCGACTAAATTTTATTTAAATCCTTGAACAAAGAAGCATGCGTACGTCGATTCACGTTGATCGTTCCCAATCTCGCTATATATAGTGATAGCTTAAGTTGTGCCTTGATAAGCAATGAAGAAATGCATAAAATCGAGAAAACCTCCACTAGTTTGTCCAGTGTATGACGGTCGATCCAATCTGCGACGAATTGCTGGTCCTTTGCGATAAAATCCTCCATGTTTGGATTTCGAGTCGGAAACCACGAGTGTGTCAAAACCCCGGGGGTAGCCCCGGGGTAGGCAAATGCCCGACCCCCGGGCCGTGCCAAATTTGCTAATGCCCCACCCCCGGAACTGACAGGGTGCGCAAATGCCCCGCAGTTGCCCGGGGGGGATGGGCGCTGCTGGAATTGACTGATGCATAAATCTTTAGTTACGTTTCAGCAGACATGAATAACTGGGTCGATCTTGCCTTTGTGCCTCTAGCCTTGTCTATGGACACAACCCACTTACAAACAGCTGAATGTAGAGAAGCAGTGTGGACAAAACGTTTGTGTCTAAGGACACGCCGACCTTCAGATCAAAACCAAGTCGCGCCTACCACCACACAACTTGAACAACCACTCCTTTATTTACATACTCAGTAGGTTGTCTTCCAAAAACAGCAGGACCCCGGGGGTATGGTGTTCAGAGGATTTAGTCTTAAACGGGGTATCGATTTCATCAAATTTTTGTCTTAAATAGGGTATCGTTACACCACCACATATATTTGTTACTTTACAGAAACCTCACCGCAAGCCGAAATTTTACCAGTTTGCCAATGTACAGCATATTGAAGTAAGAAACAGTCTCTGACTAGTCCATTCTAGCCGTAAAGAGGGTATGATGTTAGGTTAAATGTTTTAGGCAGGGTACGAAAAATCTGAATTCTGTCTTAAGGAGGCTCGCAACAGTTTTTTTGGCCTTGGAGTGAATCTTTTGAAGTCAAAATTTCGCATAGAAGATAAACTTCGATTTTCTTGATACTACACCACCTTTTCAACAAATGATCAAAGATTATTTTCTCACTGGTTTCCTAGCAACAGCTGTCACCATAGCAACGGTAATGGACAACCCCTCATTTTAAATAATGTCGAATATCTCGAAAACTAGTCAGACACTTTATGACGAAACTTGAACTATTTGAACTACTCAACCTACACAACTTGTATGCGAAATTAGGGGAAAATCTGTAAGAGCGTTTTCACGTAAATCATGATTTATTTTCTACGGGCTGATTTTGGTCATTCCTGCAATTTTCTCCAATATTTCAAGAAAGATAAAACTTAACACTTTCTCTTTTCAGTTGAAGGATCTTTTATGATATCAAAACATTCTTAATGTACATTGAGCTTCCTGGGTGGCTGCGATTTTAAGATATTTATATTTAAAAACTGCTAAAATGCTGCACAAATCAGCCAAAAAGTCCGTAATTTGCATAAATAGAAATATTTCTAAACTGCTCTTACAGATTTTTCTCTTGAATTGATTGACGTTAGAATAATAATTCTTTTTGATGTTCCAGCAAGTTTTAGGCTGAATAAACATTTCTGTTATTAGATAAGAAGGCTGAATCTCGGTCACGTTTCAGTCGTCATTAGCTTTCAACGAGCAACAGTATTATTTTGTTTTTCCCGGTCTATTTTACCGTTATTCACGTGCAATGAATATTTATACACGCTACGCTTGTGTCCTCTCGTGCATTTATAATTCCTTCTGATAATAATAAAAAATTTTCGTCTTCCGAGCTTCTTCCTGGAGACCCTTTGCCATTATTCTTTAAATACTGACTGACGTTTTAGCTTTTTTAAATTAGGGATTGCATACATGTTAACGGCCACGATGGCATTACACTGGGGCCGAAAAATGACGAGAAACAAGCACAGAAGACCAATATTTTTTTTATTATGAGAGGGAATTATAAACGCACGAGAGGACACAAGCGCAGCGTGTATTAATATTCACTGCACGTGAATAACCGTGAAATAGACCAGGAAAAACGAAATAAAACTGTTACTCGCTGAAAGTTAATAACGACTGAAACTTGACCAAGATTCAGCCTTCTTATCTAGTAACAGAAATGTTTATTCAGCCTAAAACTTGCTGGAACATCAAAAAGAATTATTATTCTAACGTCAATCAATTTAAGAGAAAAATCTGTAAGGGCAGTTTAGAAATATTTCTATTTCTGCAAATTACGGACTTTTTGGCTGATTTGTGCAGCATTTTAGCAGTTTTTAAATATAAATATCTTAAAATCGCAGCCACCTAGGAAGCTCAATGTACATTAAGAATATTTTGATATCATAAAAGATCCTTCAACTGAGAAGAGAAAGTGTTAAGTTTTATCTTTCTTGAAATATTGGAGAAAATTACAGGAATGGCCAAAATCAGCCCGTAAAAAATAAATCACGATTTACGTGAAAACGCTCTAACAGATTTTTCTCTAATTTCGCGTACAAGTTGTGTAGGTTGAGTAGTTCAAATAGTTGAAGTTTCGTCATAAAGTGTCTGACTAGTTTTCGAGATATTCGACATCATTTAAAATGAGGGGTTGTCCATTACCGTTGCTATGGTGACAGCTGTTGCTAGGAAACCAGTGAGAAAATAAACTTTGATCATATTTTGAAAAGGTGGTGCAGTATCAAGGAAATCGAGGTTTATCTTCTATGCGAAATTTTGACTTCAAAAGATACACTCCAAGGCCAAAAAAACTGTTGCGAGCCTCCTTAAACAGGGTAGCAAAATCAGAGATTTGTGTCTTAAACAGGGTCAGGTTTTAAACACCCGGGCTGCACCTCCCTACCCGAGCTTCCACTGAGTGCCCCCACCCCCCCCCCCCCTCCTGGAGCAGGACCGAGAATATCGTAGCAAACAATCTTTGTCAATTTTTACCTTTCACGTATACCTGGACAAGAAAAGGTAAAACAGGTCTAAAACAGAATAACGCAAACGAAACGTAAGTTACAGTCATTAGTGGCTATATTTTTAGATGATATCGAGACCATCGACCATAAAAAACGTGTTTACTTGTCTGCTATCCATTGTATAAAGGCATGTGATGTTTTCATCATGAACGTAGAAAACTATTTAAAAATTTACGCGGGATCGAGATTTAGACATAAAGAAGGGCGGGACGGCGGGATTAACGGGAAAAATAGGCGGGATGGCGGGATCTGAGAACCCTATTGTGGACCCTCTTTATAGTTTCACCATGGATCATTTCTGTAACATGTACAAACTATGATAATTGTGGATATTGGGTAGAAAGACTTTTATTGTCTGGTTTTAGGATTAGTGAACCGATAAGACGTCAGGTTGTGTTGAGTGGAAATACTCTAAACACGCTTCAAAATATTGTGTCATTTACACAGCCCCACAGCCTATGGCTTTAATACATACCGTGTATAAATAAAGGTTATTTTTAATTATTTTTAATTTTTAATTTTAATTATTTTATTTTATTTTTTTTGTCACTGTTCTTTTGTCTCATGAGGTGTTTTTAATACAATAAAAAGATGGTATGCCGTACGATGGTCGTCAAAAAATATATATATAATTATAAAACAGAGCTGTATGAAAGGGGAACTGATATCGCCAAATTATGCAAGCATGAGAACTGGTGAGTGGCAAATTAGTCTGGGGTAATGACAATTGTGTCATCTCCTGGATATAAAAGAATGGGAGGTGCAGAACAATTTGATTTTAATAGTTTATTGTACGTCACGGAACAAGATGTGTAAACCGGATTGCGATTAATAGAGATGAAACTTCTTTGTTTTACCTCCTCGCTACCTTTCTTTTTTATAGTTGTTATTCTAGTCCGGCCGTTACTATAATACTTAAAAGAAAAATTGTTCAGCCATGCCGTGATGTGAGCGAAGCTGTTCTGTCATGTGACTTATGGTTCAAAAACGAGTCACCTGCGTCGCCGTTCTGTGCGTCACATTTGTAAAAGACATAACATTATGAATGAAAAAACTAAACAGGACCACCACGCGGAAGTACGCGGCCGGGATATGCGGGCACTGCAACGAATCTTCAGATTGTTTTGAAGCCCCCCAAAATCCCTTCTTACGATGGTATGTACCTCAAAATTCCGAGGTTTAGGTCGCAAAAGTCAAAACGCCAAAATTGTAGCCTTTAGTCACTGTGAATACTTCTGTGAAGGTATTTCACTTGATTTCCAGCATTAAGTCGGTGAAATTGACGAAAACTGAGCAGCAGTACGAATTTTTTCCATAGCAACGGCCATAGCAACCATTGTTTTCATTTATCAAATGCGAAAAAATGACTTTCTAAAAGGAAAATCATCCCCCCCCCACCGCTTCCCTGCGCAAACCGACGTGAGCGTTCTCCTAGAGAAACATCTGCTTGAGAAGAGGAGAGATTTTTGGTGTCTGCGTTTTAATTGGCAAAACAAGTCCTAGTTCTTGCAGAAAACATGTTTTTCTGACCAGGAAAGTCATTCAACTTAAATTTCAATGTGACAAATTTCATTTGACAATAGTTTTTGTTATGATGTTTATGAGAATGTCGTCTTTAATCGATCGCATTCATCTGAGAAATATGCCCAAGAGGAAGATAATCGGTGTGCACGATCAAGCATAGTTGTCAATAAGCCTCGGTTTTTTCCTAGCGATTGTCTTACATGACTCTGATAACGTAAGAGTAGCCCTGTATTCGTAGGTTTTACATAGACCTTTTTTTCTACCCGAGGGGATCGGTTGAGTAACTGGATGCCTAGAATGGGGAGCATCCCATTGCTTTCAATTTCCATCGTAAATTTCACTGAGGAATTAGGAATGCGCGTTGTTGAGCGTCTCCTCGAACTTTCGCGCGCGCGTTTGTATTTCGCCCGCCCCACAATCGCTATCGCCAAAATTAGAGACTACTCGCAGTCTAAAAAGTGCAGACCACTATCCAGCCCGTGTTTGTGAGCCGCAAAATTGACCAAGAACTCAAAGTGCAAGAAACAAAGCCATTGATTGTAAACCAACAATGTGTCGTTTATAGATTCTAATGTGACCTGTGTGATCAGTGTGATGAGGGTTATGTGGGTTACACGCGCGGACATTTACACGAACGTGTGGAGGGACATAAACACCAGTCATCCTCTATTTCCAAACACTATAATAGCATGCACGGGAAGGTCCCTGAAGACCTACTAAGGCGTTTCGTCGTTCTCAAGAAATGCAGAAATAAGTTTGACTGTTTAGTGCACGAGATGCTGTTCATAAGACAACTGAAACCTAATCTTAACGTGCAATCTGACTCTATTTGTGCGAAAGTATTTAGCTCAGCAAACTCCTTTGTTTTATGTTTTTGTTACCGTTTTTAGCCCTGACCGTGCACAAACAACAATAGGTTTTGAATTTTACATGAGCAACTAACCAATAAAAATGTCACAGCTAAGTTATTCAGCTCTGGTGTGCGAACGTAAAACAAAAGATTGTGCACGGTCGTAGTACTTTCAACATAAATTGCAGCACCTTTGTTATGGCCTTTGAAACTTGCAAGGTTTCATAACCAGTCCCTCGAGTAACTATGGTGTGATCGTTTATTTTTGCACCCTCTGTTATGTTAATTTTAGCACCAACGCTGCTTTAAAATACTTGTACATGTAGTAATCTACATAGGTCACCTTGACAATGGCGTCATGAAGACACCGAAACGTCGGTTTTTATCGTTCATCGTTTATCGTTTATCGTGGAAATCAAGTGAAATACTTTCACGGTAGTATTCACAAGTGACTAAAGACTACAATTTTGCCGTTTTCAAAAAAAATAACTTTTGCGACCTAAGCCTCGAATTTTGAGGTACATACCACCTTAAGTTCCAAGAGTGACTAACATCAAATTTCTCGTCAGCCTATCTGTTATCAATACAAAATCAAAAGAACAGGTTTTGAGAGTGAATAAAATGATCACCAAAGGGAAATTGGTTTGATCTTTTAACAAATTCTCCCGAATAGTACTGTTAAAAAATGTATGGAGATCAGTAAGGAGAATTTGTCTGTTAAAAGGTGGAAGGAAGTCATTCAAGCCCAGTAATACGGGCAACATTTTCGTGCAACTTGTCGCGCAACAATGATGCGTTGCAGCAAATTTTCATGTTGCAAAAAGTAAAAGCAACGTCTACGTGGCATGAAAATAACGATCTCCTGTTCCACCTCAGTGACCACAATAATTACCTCTGGTTCCATTTCAGTGAGCATTTTAAAAGCTAGTTTATTGAAAATTCAAGAAAATAATGACCTGTTGAAAACAAAGAAAGGGTGTGCTAGATTGCAAAACAGCCCGCAGTTCATTTGCATCTCATTGAATAACAGTAGTGCCTATTGTTTTATAGAGGGTTCCGACCCAGTTCTGAGACGGACTTATCTGCAAGTAATCCAATCATATGCGCCCATTGGCGCCCTTTGGGATTTGTGATTGGCAGGAAGAACAGCCTCTACAAAGCAGTGACGTCATTGTTATATTTGATCCTCGTTGCATACCTCATTTCATAAACGGTCGTAGTTACCGGTCAGTCATTGTCTTCAACTGAAAGTCGTTACCTTTCGAGAGGAGACTTTGCTTCATTTCTAAACGCACCACCATTTCAAATAGTTAAGTCTTCGTTTACTTATCATCCTAACTGAAAATGGTAAGTTTGTTTCGTCTTCCAAAGCGCTTAAGAATTCCGCAATTCCGCCTCATTAGATTGATTTCGCAATGTGGAATCTCCGAATTCATGAAGCTTCAATTCAATTTCTTTGATTGGAGACTCTAATATTTAAGGCCCTCCGCGTTCATACTAAAGAAAAGGCTTACAAGACGCTAGTACAAGTCCATTTATTACTAAAGGAACAAAGTTATGAGTGGTAGTTAACGCATATATTTTGCCTTTGAACACAGCGTGAGTGTATTTCTGTCCACGTTGGCCAAGCCGGAGTTCAGATCGGAAATGCTTGTTGGGAGTTGTACTGTTTGGAGCATGGAATCCAGCCCGATGGCCAGATGCCGAGCGATAAGACTATCGGCGGCGGAGACGATTCCTTTAACACGTTTTTCAGCGAGACTGGAGCGGGAAAACATGTTCCTCGTGCCGTGTTCGTTGACTTGGAGCCAACAGTTGTTGGTGAGTCAAGGACAAGCGTCTTTAATAATTCAAATGTTTCAAGTTAATCTCAATATCTTTGCACATCTTGTTCCCTTTTACGAACATCCACATGCTTTCACAGGGTGTTTAATTTCTTACCTGCTATTGACATTAATATTTGACAAAATTGACAAAATTAAAATATTTGAGTTCTATTTTATGGCCGACAAAATTCAAAGAAACTAAATATCACGATAATCACGAAACAGGTCAGTTTTCTCTGTTCCTGTCAGTAATTGGTCTCCAATTTATTCCTTCTTGATTATCTATTTTTATTTAGTAATAATGTCCAAAACAACTAACTGTTAGCGGTTCGTGAAGGTCGAGACGCTGGGAAGACACTAGATTTGCATAATAATTTCACCCGCCAATATCGCTAGCGGGACATGAGTGACGGACATGAAAAATGCGTTAAAACGGCAGTAAACGTGGTACTTCTGGTGTAAATGACTTGAAACCATATATCCCTATTTAATTGGCTAGAGAAGAAATGTCCGCAATTAAAATTCCCTACAAACAT
This sequence comes from Siderastrea radians, assembly GCA_964017195.1. Lineage (NCBI taxonomy): Eukaryota > Metazoa > Cnidaria > Anthozoa > Scleractinia > Rhizangiidae > Siderastrea > Siderastrea radians. Next base: position 1,405,364 of record OZ024893.1, on the reverse strand, counting down.
TTTGTTTCAGACGAGGTCCGTACTGGCACATACAGACAGCTGTTTCACCCAGAACAGTTGATCACCGGCAAAGAAGATGCCGCTAACAACTATGCTCGCGGTCACTACACTGTCGGAAAGGAAATGATTGATATTGTTCTCGACAGGATCAGAAAGCTGGTAAGCAATGAAAAGGCGACAATTTTTTCAGGAGGGCCATCCAAAATAGGCAAGTGGTGTTTACATTGACTTGAAAAATAATAAACTTTGTTTCTATAGCGCTATTTCCTACAGCTCAATGACGCTTTACATTACATAAGGAGTTATAACAGTCGTTAGGAAGTAATGAATTAAAAGCTTACACCCAGTTATAATTATAATAATAATTAAAGGTAGCAAACTTAATTTTATCGTATACATATTATACTTATCTTTACTCATTCTACAAAACTATTCTATCTATCAGGCTGATCAGTGTACTGGTTTGCAAGGTTTCCTCATCTTCCACTCCTTTGGTGGAGGTACGGGCTCTGGCTTCACATCTTTGCTTATGGAGCGTCTGTCTGTTGACTATGGAAAGAAATCCAAACTGGAGTTCTCCATCTACCCAGCACCTCAGGTTGCTACAGCAGTCGTGGAACCTTACAACTCAATTCTGACCACTCACACCACCTTGGAACACTCTGACTGTGCCTTCATGGTGGACAATGAAGCCATCTATGACATCTGCCGCCGTAACTTGGACATCGAGAGGCCAACTTACACCAACCTAAACCGACTAATTGGCCAGATTGTGTCCTCCATCACTGCTTCACTCCGCTTTGATGGTGCACTCAATGTTGACTTGACTGAGTTTCAGGTTTGTATCCATAACCGTTTGTATGACAGGGATAATTTAAGTGATTATGCTGGTTCCAGCTTGTCAGTCATTGAAGATAACTTCTGTCATGTTTTTATTGTAGACTAACTTGGTGCCTTACCCACGTATTCACTTCCCATTGGCTACTTATGCTCCTGTGATCTCTGCTGAGAAAGCCTACCATGAGCAGCTGACGGTTGCTGAAATCACCAATGCCTGCTTTGAGCCAGCCAATCAGATGGTGAAATGTGACCCACGTCATGGCAAATACATGGCTTGCTGCCTGCTGTACCGTGGTGATGTGGTACCAAAAGATGTGAATGCTGCTATTGCGACAATCAAGACCAAGAGGACCATTCAGTTTGTGGATTGGTGCCCAACTGGCTTTAAGGTTGGTGTAAAATTCTTCGATTGAATATTGTTACAGCTTTTGCAATCTCTTTGCAGTGGTTGTCACGCCGTGGTTATACATCTTTCTGATCTTTTCAGAGTACTACATTCGGTTGGATTGAGAAGTTAAAAACATTTGAAAGAAAATGAACAAATATCTCAAGTTAATTACATACTTGTTATGTTGCAGGTTGGCATCAACTACCAGCCTCCCACAGTTGTTCCTGGTGGTGACCTGGCCAAGGTTCAGCGTGCTGTGTGTATGTTGAGCAACACCACAGCTATTGCTGAGGCCTGGGCCCGTCTGGATCACAAGTTCGATCTGATGTACGCCAAGCGTGCGTTTGTCCACTGGTATGTGGGTGAGGGTATGGAGGAAGGAGAGTTTTCTGAGGCTCGTGAAGATTTGGCTGCACTGGAGAAGGATTACGAGGAAGTTGGTGTGGATTCTGTAGATGCTGAAGGCGAGGAAGAAGAAGGAGATGAGTACTAGATCCGCCATTTCTGCTAAGACCTTATCAGCAAAACTGAGTGTGAAATCTGAACAATAAAGATGTGTTCATTCTAGCCTGAATTTGTGGCGTTTTTCTCTAGAGTTCGATTAGCGAACAAGGTCTTGCAAATGCGTTCCTTTCTTGAAGCTAATAAGCACCTGCTTAGAAGGCGTACCGTATTCTTTTCTTACAAACCAATCGTTTAAAAAGGGAATAAAGAGACAACGCAAACAGCTAGGATAAGTGAATTGTTTCCTTACAATACTCTAGGACACTTTCTGATTTCCAGAAAGTAGATACAAGCAAGTGAATGGTCTCGAAACGTAGAGAAATTGCTTGGTTGTCTGTGTTTTGTCACTGCGTATGATTTAAAATAAGCCCACAGCGAGAGGATGTGGTCGATGCCATTTGATTGATAATAGAAATCGAAGACCAATCGAGGAAGGAGAAATTGTGATCGATCGTTGTTCGTTTATGGGCTGGGTTAACAGCTGCTTCGAACAATAAACCAATAGCAATCGGTTAAAATCGATTTGATTATGTGGCTGTCGATTGGCATACACGTTTTTTTTATAAGAACGCGTAAATTTGGCTGAGCCTGAGGATGTTCTCATTTTAGCCCATCCATTTTCTTAAATTTGTGGGCAAATCTCAGCCTCAACGCTCTTATAAAAATGGTTCTTATAAAATAGAGTGTATATAAATCAATGTCATTTAACTATCATCGACTGGTATCGACTGATTTTATAGAAAAGTCTGGTATTATAGAAAAGACTGGTATCGATTGATTTTATAGAAAAGGCGCAATGTAAGTATTATTATTATTATTGTTATTGTTATTATTGTTATTGTTATTATTATTATTGTTATTGTTATTGGTCAGGACGGGATTTCCGATGAAGGGTGGACGAAAAGGGTCTTAAAAGCTTCCAATTCGTGCTTTATGAGGAGAAAACAAACATAACACGGTCAAATTTCAGTTGACAGTCGATGCATTTTCAGTTAAGAGTAGCATCACGTATCCCGTGAAACAATGTCTACAGTTAGTGCCTAATATCCAGAAGCAGGCAAAAGAAAACAATGGAATTACTATTATAGCAGAATTCTTTTCCTCGGAGACTATTTAATTGAACTTGAAGCTTTCGCTTCTATCTCAGAAGCTCCTTCAGCAAGTGACGTTAATCACATAACTTGTTTGCCACGCGATCCTTTCGGATCACGTGACAAAACATGATTGTAGAACGCTGGAAGATCGTAGCCCCACATCCCTGTTCAGATCTCGAAAGCTTCAGAGAGAAGAATCAACTTTGCTGCTAATGGAAAGTGTATAACAGTGAGCATCTATTTCACGGGTTAACCTACAACTCCAGTAATCGAATGCATTTTCAGAGGGAAAGTCGGACACCAGGTTCGTCAGTTTGGCGTTCACATCACAACTGCGCTTTTCTTGCAAAGCGACTTCCACTATATCTTCTTTTCTATAAATAAATCTCCTGAGCGACAACTTGTCCATGATATTGAATTGGTTTTTCCAGTCAAATAAATATATTTGAGACCTGGTAAGTGACCACCTCCAGCTACCTCTGGCGACATTTTGTCTCGCGTTTTTCGTGGTCACTTCTGAGAGCAGCTCGATTGTAACACTTAACTATTTTAGAAAGCCATTATTTCCCTGGGGGAGGGTGGGAAAAGCCCGAGTTTAAATCACTGCCTTTACTGTGGGAATCTTTCTTACTCGGAAGCTCTTATTTCCCATCATTAATTGGAGTACATACAACTTCTTGTTCCTAGAAGGGGGATAAATGCGATCATTTTATGTTACCATCCAGACCAAGTGCTTTGCTATCAAGACATTTCTGATGTTTTTCTTATGCAAATACCTTAAACAATTTTTTTTTTCGTTGTCCTTGAAAAGTAGTTTCGAAAGGTGAAGTATAGGGCCGTAGTATAGGGTTTTGAATCCAACTTTTGACTCTAAAAGACGGTCATTTAATTCAATTGTTTTTTTAGAAACAATGATGTGCTTTGTGTCACCGAACTGAATCCGGCACGGATTCCGAATCGAATCCGATTCACGGAATAAACTGGCCAAAAAAAGGGATATATTTTTTAATCGTACATGTATTTTCAGTTGCATTCTTTTTTTTTAAAGAATTAGTCTAATTACTGAAGCTAACTGACAAATCCTTACCAATATTTAAAGGTGTCTATTATACTCGAAAGAAGCTTAAATTAAAAACATGTCATCTGGGCTTGATTAAATATTAACTATGCTTGCACATACAAGACAGGCTTGATGCTCTAATTCACTTTTCACAGACTCGACAAATATCAACTAAACCGCTTCCTCGTGTTCACCATCACGTAGACTTGAGGAATTTATAGCGGCTGTTTACCCGAAAATTCCGGAAAGGTTGTTTGGAATGAGTAAAGGGAAAGCCTAAGTTACCCAAATGGACAAACTTTTTTAATTCAAAGCACTGAGTATTCTCACCTACTTATCAGTTATTGAAACATGGTGAACTTTACAGGCGCCAGGCCTCCTAAAATTAAAGGCGCTTTTCCCCTATAATCACATACCAAACGCAAAATCGTGAGAAAACTTAAAATTACGGAAAACGTAAGTATAAATTAATAATAACGCATCCGCTTTGAAAATAATTTCGAAGGTCTTTAGATGTTTGCCGAGCTGTGACACAACGCAGGTGGTATGGCATACACATTGTCTTATGTCTGTCTCGACCAAATCGATAAGTTTTGCAACATTTTTAATTGAAAAAAACCCTTCGGGGTTGAGTATGTGGTGGTATTATTGATGCTGTGTCCTTGAACAATGGCAGTCTTAAATGAAATTAATTCAGTCTTTTCGCAACCCAGGAAACTCTCCGTAATGTGAGCGTCAGTGACAAAAGCAGTTATCATTGCCTAACTGCATATCTACCTCAACAGCTGCCATCGATATATGATTTTAATTCTTCTTCTTTAAATCAAGTTTGCCATTTAGCAGGCTTCAATAAATTTTCCTCTACACTACCCTCTCTACATGAAGTATCAAAAACTGAGTTTTTACAGACATTGAATAGACCTTTTCAAGGTTATCGACGCCATTTTACCGGGGGTGCAAAACTACTGGGGCGAGCGCGCGGCCAAGCCTGAAATTGCAAATGGCGGAGTTAAATAACAAAAGTGCTTCGCTATTCTTTACTCGGAAAAAAGACTACAGTATCGCTTGTTCGGAGAAATTTCTTACCGAAACTTTTCTTTCTAATTTTCACCGCTTCAGCTTTGGTGTAATTGGCGAAATATCTTTTTAGATGCCTCGACAAGCAGAGGAAGTTCTGCAATATGACGACTTCCTCGGCTGGACTGTGTCGTCTCTAAAGGATTTTCTCTCCCTCAGAGGACTGAAGCAAACTGGCCGTAAGTCTGAGCTTGTTGCTAGAGCTTTTGGAGCTTATGAACTTAATGCACCCAAAAAGTTCACTCAAGAACAGATCTACCGTCAGATCAAAGAAGAATATTCACGAAGGTTGAATTCAAATGAAATAAAGAGCGACCCCAACAACATCCCGCATGACACTTGGATAGATGACGTGAAACAGTGGCCAGAAATAGATGACGGTAAACTGTTCAGCTGCATTTTGCGAACAAAAGCTGTGGACGTGGAATACATTGGAAAGTACAAGGATCAGAAAGCCTACTCATATTGGATGAGTGGCTTTGTTGACACTGTGCTTTTTACAAAATGCCCTTTAGGCAACAAACAAATGTTTCTTAAAGGTTGCGTGTCTCCCTCTCAGAAGCTTCGTGATGACCCACACAAAGTATGGATTTGTTTGGAGGGCACAAAGAGCGAATGCAGAATTGTCACTTCATGGTGTACATGCACTGCGGGAACTGCAGAAGTCTGCAATCATGTAATTGCTTTGTTGTACAAAGTGAACTTTGCTTGTAAGAAGACATACACCTCCCCAGCTTGCACAAACGTTCCCCAGGGATGGAACAGAGGAACAAAGAAAGATGTGCAGCCAAGCCAGATCAAGAATCTTGTCTTTCGCAAGGACAAGAAAACTCATGAGGACAGTGCAAAAGATCAAGGGGCAAGTTTAAAGTTAAAGAACCAGTTTGACCCAAGGAAACCTCAAGACAGACAGTTGACCAATGAAAGAGTGTCAGCCTTGGTGACAAGCATTATGGAGAGTATTCCATCAGCTTGTGTGCTCTATTCCATAGAACACACAAAAGATGATGGTCTTCCCGAACCTCTCCCTCAGAAAGCTCTAACCTTTATAGCATCTGACGAAATGAAAGGCAAGCCACTGGAGCATACAGCTCCACTATTTCTCAAAGACTGCCAAATGACAAAAGATCAAGTTGCAAGAGTAGAAGTTGAAACCCGTGGCCAGAGCACAAATGAACTGTGGCATCAGCAAAGGGTTGGGAGAGTAACAGCTTCCAATTTTCACACATTCCACACAAAGGCACAGACCATTCTCAACCGGAAAGGCCACAGTGACAAGAAGCCGGTTTACAGTTCACTTGTGTCAAGCCTGTTGAACAAAAGTGATGATGTCTCTCACCTGTCTCAGATCAAGTGGGGAAATGCTCACGAGAAGGTTGCAATCAAATCCTTTATGTCTGATGTTGCTTCACAACATGATGGTGGCCTGCAAGGCTTTAAACAGTGTGGATTGTTTATAAAGCCTGATTACCCCTACCTTGCTGCTTCCCCAGATGGCTTGTTTTACTGCAGATGCCATGGCCTTTCCATTATTGAAGCAAAGTGCCCTTACGCAGTAAGAAATGACAACATTCATGTCAAGGAAACATATTACCGTGTTGACTTCCTTGAAGATTTTAATGGTAAACCCCGCCTGAAACGCACCCACAAATATTATACCCAAATGCAGGCTCAGATGTGGGTTGTTGGCGCCACTCATGGTTATTTCATTGTTTGGACACAGGGTGGCCCCCTTTTCTATGAACGAGTGGAACTTGACATTGAATTTTGTCTGAATGTTGTCAGCAATATTACACTGTTTTACAAGTCATTTGTATTGCCATGTCTTCTAGGCTACAGGGACATTTTTGAGTGCCCAAGGTGCAGTAAAGTAATTTTGGAGGAAGATGAAATCAGTGATTCTGCTAAGGAGAACAGCATTTTTTGTGACAGCTGCAGTACATGGTGGCACTTGCCATGTGCTAACCTCACCATGAGTGCTGCAAATGCATTGGATTCTTGGGTGTGCCAGTGCTGTCTGACAGATGCAGCAAACATCAATGACACTGACACTGAAGATGACATTGAATTTAATTCTGCTCAGGAATCAGAGCAAGGTGCTGCATCTGATGCCATAAATCATGTTTGCCCTGTTTGTTCAATGAAGAGCATCCCTGTTAATGGAGAGCATGTCTGCACAATCTGCAAACAAGCTGTCCATGCTTGGTGTAGCAACCATGAAAATATTACAAGCTCTGCAGATCTCATTTGTGATTATTGCAATGAAGATTAGCCATTAAAGGCTTAACACTGTTTAACATTGACTAACAAATTCTCCTAACTGATCTGACAAGCTTTTTTGTAATAGGAGGATTTGTTTAAGTTACAAGGGAAAATTTCTCTGTTGATATTTCTTGTTTGTTTATGTTTTGATAATGCATCTATCGATGTTAAGCCCGAGGGGGGGGGGGGGTCAGGCATGGGGTAGGGATTTTGACATTTTCTTCAAAAAAGCAAATTTCCCATCCCGGGGCAAAATAATTGGTGAAAATCCCTACCCGGGAAGGGTAGGGAAAGGGAAGGTGGTCAATTACCCTTTAAACCTTGTTGCGTTGGATTACATTCTATCAAAATCCCTACCCTGGGGATGTCACGTACGATCAAAATCCCTACCCTGGGGACAGACCTTATGATCAAATTCCCGTAGTTAGCCTGACCCCTCCCCCTTGGGCTTAACATTGATAGGTGCATAGTAAAAAAAGCTGGTGTTTATGTATAGAAGGGGTGAAAAAACAGATTGTTCGGACAAAAACTTTGCATGATTATGCCAAAGCATAAAATTTAACATGCAAGTTGGTCAATGATGCAATTTTTGTACCAAATTGCCGCACAGTACTTGATCTGACTTCGTTAAGAAAAAAACACTTCAGAGTTAAAATGCTGAGTTTTTTCTTGTTTTGGTTGAGTTTTATTCATCCATGGCCATTTAATCTTTTCATGGTTGAAATGTTTTCCATGTGATCAAATTTATACACATTTCCTGACAAAATAATTATTTACATATAGTTACCTTCCAAACAAACTTGGATAGTAGGATGTGCCACTATCTAATTATAAGCCCTGTTAGTACACCTCCCCACAACCAGCCCAGGTGCCTTACCCTGTTTACACACACATACAAATGATATTTTTAGACACAGAGGGGTGGGAGCAAATTACATAATGAACAGCAGACACGAACAATGTCATCAGCCAGAGGAAGCAGAGTGATAGGCAGTTCATTTTTTAGGAGAAGAAAAACTTTAAGCCGCCCGATGGCTTGCTCCACATAGATCCGGACATTTGCGATGTTCAATGTTTCTTTAACATCCCTTGGTAACAGCTGCATAGATGATGCACAGCTAGGTGGTATGCATAGTGTTGCCATGTGCATCATCAAGTCTTCTCTGATTTTAAACCCTCTGTCTGCCATGACTTCATCATAGGGTTCAATCATGTTCAAAAATCCACTGTTTCTCACCACAAAAATATCAGATGCCTTTCCCCCAAAACATGGTGAGACATATGAAATAGCTCCATTTGGAGTAATTGCAACAAGCACTTTGAATGTGTAGTGATGCTTGTATTCACTCCATAAGGTTGCTGCCAAATCAAGTCCACTAGGGGTTTCTGTGAAACACTCGAAGCAGTCAATAATACATCTTACTTTGGGGTAAAGCTTCCTAAAACATAACGGGAGAGTTTTTTTGACCTGTTGACGACTAGGCCATACAATTAACACTGATAGTTCCTTAGACATGAGCTTAACCCATGTAATAAAAACACTGCTGACAGTGGTAGCTGACACATGGAACCTAAATCCCAAATCAGTAGTCAGAAGAGCTAATCTTAGTTTCATTAAAGTCAATAAAAATTCTTGCTGCAGTCTGAGCTTTCTTTCAGGTCCAGGTCGTCCTTTAGTAAAACCAGTTGCTAACTCAAAAGGAGAAGGAGGCTGAGGTGTCTCTTTAGTTGTTTGTTTACCTCCCCTCCAATACTGCATTGATCGAGCCTTATCACTTAAATAGTCGAATGGGAACTTGAATGTTTCAGTAGACGGCAAACCAGTGTATACCTTCACTTCCATTTCTCTGGTAAGCTGTTCAAACTGCATAGGAACTGATACAGAGTAGTCCACCTCAGTTTCCATATCTTCATCATCGTCACTTGATCTCTCACCATCATCTTTGGAGCCGCTGCTGAAAGGCAAGCACCTTGAAGGACCAGCTTCTTGTAACTTGTTTGCTTTCCTTTTCTTAGGCGATCTCTTTTGTAGATAATCGGAAACAGTCATAAAAACCGATGGAAAATCCGTTTTAGGGTTTCCGGGGGTTCTTTTCCCCAAAGGAAAATGATTTGAACAGACATAAGTCCCACTAGCGCCAGGCGGTGGGTTGAAAACATCACCTCGTGTCTTCGCCACTTGCTTTCGCCATATTTCGGCAAGTTTAGGGTCAACTGGCCACTTGTGATAACTCAATTTCTGCACATGGGATCTAACATAAGCGAGTTCTGGATATCTTTTATCATTATCACAAAAACCCACTGCACAACGAGCGTGGCTTGGCATAACAACAGATTATTCGGCCGTGTCGCCATTTGCATTTTCAGCCTTGGCCGCGCGCTCGCCCCAGTAGTTTTGCACCCCCGGCAAAATGGCGTCGATAACCTTGAAATGGTCTATTATTCAGATGAAGTGAGAAATTCAGTGATGAGGTTTTTAAAGGTTGGCGGCCGCCATAATTTTGAACGTAGTCGACCTTCACATGTATTTTATGGACTTTTACAGAAAAACAAAAATAACTGGGCTACGAGTAGAGCTAGAGCACCAGGTGCTACGAATGCAAGTGTATTTATTTAGGTTGTTTATTTCATGTCACTACACAGTTAACGAGTGATGAGTCAGTAAGTTATAAATGTAGTCACATAACATATGGGTAATAACTGTTGTCAAGTTTCACAGAGATGTCAAACGAGGGCTGCATTAAGAATTTGAGACAAAGTTATTGCCTAATGTAGGCGGTTCAATCGCCCGATCAACGTGAAGATACTGAGAAATATATACCAATAAGGGTAGGTAGACATTTTTTCTAATTCGTCGCCTTTAAAGTTGACCCATTTAATAACAAATATCAATTTCCACAGTTAGTCATGCTGAACATTACGACGCCCAGCACTATCTTAGAGTAGCTTAAATATGCTGAAGAACTTGAGTAGACTACCATATGTCGAAGTCTCAGATTTTGTCCACTTTGTTCGATGAAAATGGACTGAGTTTGAAACTTTATTTCAGGCCAATGACCCGGCGAGGCTTGAATTGACACGAGTACTACATTTTTAACAATGTTTGAAATTAACAAAGGTAAAAAACGATTAAAATTATATTTTATCCCTTCTCTTCGCTGAAACTTCAAAATTTAATTTGGTGGACTTTAAAACAACCTTAAAAAGCTTTGGATTTCAATAGGTTTTTGCCACTAAAAATGTTTTAACAAGAAAATTAATAAGACATATATTTTGCACCCGTATTTAAGACCTTAAGCCTTAAGTTATAATTGCAATAGTTCTCTTAACCTTATAAGAAATGGGAATGTTAATTATGTAAATTTCAACCTGCTATGTATTACATAACTACACATTGAAAAAGACAGTGTTGCAAACCGAAATTTAACGATTGACTTCCTTGCAGTCGAAGTTTATAGTTTCCAAAACTTTTATTACATACAGTGTTTTAAGGCAGTGTGATTACAATTTAGAATATTTTTTTATAACCATCAGTACCTGACAATTAAGAGAACTGCAGTTGTCAGCTTTACTGTGTTAAGGCGTTTAAAAAAATGAAAATATATATATTTTTTCTGTATAAAAGCAGTAAAGTATCTTCCAAATATTTTGTGGTCAAACTTTACGCAAGAACTGAAGAGTCAGTTGCCAAAATTGAATACTTTGTTGCCACTACAACTTTCTGGTATTCGGCTTTCTATTAATGAACAGACACGAAATCGTTGCTTAGCTTTTCGGCATCAAATGGTTGCTAGGGTATTTATACTGAGCTAGCTTGACCAGACATGTAAAGATTGTAATTTTTCATGCAAAGATGAGTTGAGTCATAGTTCATCTATATCAAAAGATCATGTTTGATGCGAATTTGAAAATAAAATCCAACACACTAACAGTTTTTGTATCTCATAAAAAAGAGATGACAAAAATGCCAGCATAAAAAGTCTTTTTTTTCGTGAGAATTCTGTTCTTGGTGAAAAAAAAAAACATTGTTTACACACAAAACAGAACTCATCGGTTTGTTTTTAAAGTGAGTTCTGTATTTCGTTGCCTAGATACGAGTGAGACAAGTTGAACTTTGTGCTCTATATATTAACTCAAACTCATAACGAAAGCATAGGTAACATACAAACTGACAATAAGAATAACCTGTTCTTGAAAAATAAATACATAAAAGGCCGAAACCGGGCCGGGCACAAAATTTCTAAAATTTCCGACTGTTGAAACATATCCTGTAAAGGCGCATACACACGATGCAACATTGCCCGCAACATCACGCGCAACTTGAAAATTGCATCGTGTGTCCACCCTTGAAATTGTTGCGCGCAACGTTGTGTGCAACTGTTGCAGAAGTAGAATCGGCTTCTACTTCTGCAACATCGCACGCAACTGTTTCACCGTGTGTCCATCATCTGCAACAATGCGTGCAGCTTCGTGACGCAAAAGTTGCGCACAATGTTGCATCGTGTGTCCGCGCCTTAAGACAAACATCACCGCAGCAAATCTCTGCCGGATAGACTTTATGAGCGCAACTAGCTGACAGGCCCGCTGTTAAAACTCTTAGTTTCGTCAGTTATGTTGCTAAAGAATCGCTGGACAGATTTAAGGCTCTACAACAATAAACAGACCGGGGGAACGCCGGCAGGAAAAAAAAAGACACTTTCTATGTCTTTTACGTAGGTTCCCAGAGTATGCTGAAATTCGGATTGGAGCTGAAAAGAGCAGTGTTTAAAGCACTGTATAAAGGCAAGGATACGCCTCAGTGAATTTCGCAATTTGAATGGACCTAATCCTTACGTACCCCAACCTATGCGATGCTCAAATCTTACTAACTTGTGCAAAAAAAATCGCAAACGCTACTAACCGTCAATAACACTGAACGTCTTTAATTAAGTAAAAAAAAACAACAATAACGCCAATTGAAATTTTAATAGGATACATCTTTACCTTTTTGTTTATGCAAAATAGAACCCTGAAATCATTTTTGTTTTCAAATTTGAATGTATACCACGATAAATTTTATTCAAGACTGATCGAAAGAATGACCAGTTTCAGTAGCAGCTGAGCAGCAGAGCGTTTTAAACCTAACGGAGCTGAATGGCACCGATCATCTACAATTGAAGTTTGACAGTAGACGATGACAAAAAAATCCCTTTACTCGGATTTTGTTGGTGTTGGTAGTCTACTGCTTGATGTTCCTTACCGGCATTCAGGCGTTGAAACTCCCATAAGCGATCACGAAATTTGCAAACTAAAGGTGGCCGCTTGCGAGAGATGCAGTACAATGTAACATACAGGTAACTATAGTTTTATTTGAACAACGAGAAGTTTAAAGCAGTTCCGCTTATGGGGTCGTGTAAAAATAAATAATAAAATGCCTTAAAACTAATACGAGGTGTTGACTTCGAGTTACTAGTATTTGTCGAGTTCACTGAGAAGATTTTGACATCATTAGCGAACAACTTGTGTAGTTGATTTGAGATGTGGACACAAACATTTTGACTTGGAAAGCCGACGGCTTTTATTCAGAGTTATGTGGGTTTTTTTTTTCAGAGAGTTGCAACTGCTTTTATTTCAGTTACATTTCAGTTTTTCCTTTCACACCAAAATTCGGAAAAGCGCATGTAACCGATTTTTAATGAACAAAACTTTAAACGAATCTTTTGCATAAAAGTTACCTTACAACAAACGCTTTCTTGCAGCTGGAAAAATAACACATGGCATTTACACATACTTTGCGTGATATTATTTGCCAAGTTAACTTAAGTTACCCACATAACATTTGAGAGCTTGGACATATTTTTTCATAGCTTAGTATATTTATCCTGGGGTATAGGAAATTGCGATATTTTTAACAATCCCATCTAAAGCTCTTAAAAAGGCTTCATTGAAAATTCAGGTAAATAATTGATTGTTGTAAATAGCACAGTTTTGAAAAATTTTTGAAGGTAATTCGCTAATTTTTATCCAGTCCCTTGTACAATTACGTTATAATCGCGAAACATAGCCTGCCTTTCAATTTTCAACTTTAAAAACTTGCTTCTCAGATACAACTGATACAGAAGTAAATCGTATTGTTACTTGAGTAAAAAGTATTATGGTTTATTTAGATCTCTCGTGTATCTTTATAGATGCATCAAGTTGTTTTTCTTTTGGTTGGAATCCTGCGCAGTTGCCAAGGTAGGTCATTTGGGGGAACACAATTTTAGGTCTCGCTCCCATTGAGTTTTCCTACCATGTTCAGGTTCTTCTAAAACGCTATTTTATTTATTATTATTTTTTTATGAAGATTCGTTAATGCCCTGAACAGATGGACTTATTTACACAGCTCCATACATATCTGAGTAATTTAATCACAAACTTGAAATATGTGCGTTTACTGCATTCTATATTTATTGACCTCTTACCTCCGGGCAAGAAAAAGGGCTGGCAACGCTTTATCTTACCCCAGTTTGAGAAATGGGCCGTAGGAAGCTTAAGACGTGCTTTGTTATTTTGCTCTAGCTCTAATACAGTTACAGTGACGATTTTTGCCATCAGAAAAGCTTTCTCTGATTTTCTGCCATTATTTCCCTGGGGGAGGGTGGGAAAAGCCCGAGTTTAAATCACTGCCTTTACTGTGGGAATCTTTCTTACTCGGAAGCTCTTATTTCCCATCATTAATTGGAGTACATACAACTTCTTGTTCCTAGAAGGGGGATAAATGCGATCATTTTATGTTACCATCCAGACCGAGTGCTTTGCTATCAAGACATTTCTGATGTTTTTCTTATGCAAATACCTTAAACAATTTTTTTTTTCGTTGTCCTTGAAAAGTAGTTTCGAAAGGTGAAGTATAGCGCCGTAGTATAGGGTTTTGAATCCAACTTTTGACTCTAAAAGACGGTCATTTAATTCAATTGTTTTTTTAGAAACAATGATGTGCTTTGTGTCACCGAACTGAATCCGGCACGGATTCCGAATCGAATCCGATTCACGGAATAAACTGGCCAAAAAAAGGGATATATTTTTTAATCGTACATGTATTTTCAGTTGCATTCTTTTTTTTTAAAGAATTAGTCTAATTACTGAAGCTAACTGACAAATCCTTACCAATATTTAAAGGTGTCTATTATACTCGAAAGAAGCTTAAATTAAAAACATGTCATCTGGGCTTGATTAAATATTAACTATGCTTGCACATACAAGACAGGCTTGATGCTCTAATTCACTTTTCACAGACTCGACAAATATCAACTAAACCGCTTCCTCCGGGCAAGAAAAAGGGCTGGCAACGCTTTATTTTACCCCAGTTTGAGAAATGGGCCGTAGGAAGCTTAAGACGTGCTTTGTTATTTTGCTCTAGCTCTAATACAGTTACAGTGACGATTTTTGCCATCAGAAAAGCTTTCTCTGATTTTCTAAAATTAAGTCGGTGTTTTTGAGTCCTTTCAACCTTTCTTTGTCTGCTTTAGATCGGCACAAACGAGGTGAGGGAACTTGTTCACCGGACAAAATCTCCCTTGGCGAGATAATCATTTTTTGTTGGGGTTAAATTTGCATTGTCGCCGCTCGCTAAAAAGACCATTACTCCTTTACACGGCAACCTAAGGTTTGCTAACTGCTGTTGGAAAGACAAGTTAGTGAGTGTGCAAAAGTTCCAAAAACAGTTTGCCAGACAGTCCCAACGGGACCGGGAATTTATGAGTTGCGCGTTAAGAAACAATAACTACTGATTTTAGTATTTTGTATATTAGTATATTTAGGGCACAATTTCAACGGTTAGCTTTCAGGTAAGGATAGAGTCAGATCTTAGCAAACTGTTCATGCGACATTCATACACACCAACTCACTTGTATTTCAACGAGGTGGTAAAGGGGTTTGGCTACTAAAACTGACCTTAGTCCAACCTATGCTTTTCCTTGACCTCTGTTGCACTTTGCGCTCGCCTGATAGCAATTTCCTCAGTACTAAGCTGCTGACAACTAAATTTTACGGAAAACAATTAAAGCAGTGATGCTGGTTTCCTGAACCACATAGAAAGTGCGCAAAATGGCCCCAAAACAAGAAATACGTAGTCCGTGATGTGGAGAAAAATAGGCCCGGTGATTCAAGATTAACCCTCCCCCACCCCCTTACTTTACAACTTTATTTCAGTGCTAAACACGAGTCACCTAACCATTTTTCACAGGGGTCTACAGCTTTTAGTTTGCCATTCACGCTTTGTTCTACACGCTTGCTTTGTCTTTAATCCTAGGACTACCATTACCCGTAGGGTACTACCCTTTGACGTCATCAACCGCAGCAAATGATTCCAGTTCATTTAAAAATCCACCAGGAACCATCGCTCAAGCTTTTACCGCCCCGGGGGTGTACGGTGAACCCGGCGGCTCGTACTCATTCTCAGGGAATCGCTCTTCGCCGAGTTATGTCCGTCTACCGGCATCACCTGTGCTTGATACAAGGTAACTATGGTAACTATGGAAACAGTTGTGGTTACTGCACGAGTCACGCAGTGCTTTCTTTCTTCAAGTTTATTGTTCCTTCACGCGCCATGCATCGGTTATGCGTTACTGTAACATCGCAGCCACCGTGTTAAGGTCAGCTGTTATTCTGTGCAGCCAGCTTGTATCTAACATGTGAACATAGGTGATTGACAAAGACAAAGACGTTTAAGGAAAGAATAGTAAGTGTGCGTCAACTTCTGCGGTCACCATCGAAGGGTTGGTACCAGCAGTTCACATTTAATTTTTTTTATAACATAATTATTATTTCTTTTTCTTCGTGTAGGTATTCCATCACTCTACTTGCCTGGGTGTACCCTGAAGCAAACGGCGGAGAGATAATTTCTTACTGGCAGAGTTCCAGCTATGGTGTGAGCCTCTTGCTCGAAAACTCTCGCCCCGTTTTCCACGTATACTCACGTGACCTAACTGCCAAGCACTCTGTAACCAGTAACAGCAGGTTGCAGCTGCATCAGTGGCACCATATCGCGGGCTCATACAGCAATGCTAGTGGAAGTGCAGAAGTCTATGTGGATGGAATAACAGTAGGAAATAAAACGAATATTGGGGGTTTGCAACTGCGAACAGAGTATGATTTATGGTTGGGTTACCTTTTCAAGGGACGAGTTGCGCAGGTTTGGATCTTCAATGTATCTCTCCCTTCACAGGAGATCAGTCAAGCCAAGGATGTCATAAAACCGTCATCGAGTAAGTAAACAGTGGAAACCTGTGAATATGACATTAAGGAGCCATGATAGGGTGGTCGTGTTAATGTTGTATTCATGCAGCAAAAAAATTACTACTGAAGAAGCTTTTGATGGGGCCAAAATTAAAGGAATCTGTAATGCCAAGGTGCTTCGGGAGCGGATCCAGAAAATGCAGTTTAAATGCGTTTGTTTATTTTAAAATGTAAAGACAAGTATGGGTTTGAAGGAACGGGAAGGGAATCCGGTACCCCTGGACTCCGCTCCCCTAGATCTGCCACTGTGGTCGTATGAACAGGCTGACCGTTTCCGACGGGCTTCTTTAACCTCGTCCCGAGGGTGAGTCTCTCTAGAGAATACCCTGAGCCTTCGTCCATTTTGAACTAATTAAAATGTCCAAATTTGGACACACTTTACCTGCTATTTTCCAGTATCTTCTCTCGTCGCTAGTTCGAACGCTGTGAAGACCCTTGGGACGAGGCTGGTCGAGTTTTTATTCCAGACGACGGATCAAGTGGTAGCTTCCACCTTCTTGTTGTTTTTTTTTTAAATAAAAGAAACTGCTATATAGTTAGACACCTCTATTTAAAATGTATCAGGATGGCCCTTTTAGAAGTAAAGCAACGGCTATCAATAGGAGCTCTGACTAATTCAAACCTTTGCAACATACTGCGCTTAATTACTAACAGAAAAGCAATGTCCACTTTGTCTCACTTAATTCAGGTATATAACGGAGGTTAAGCGAGCCTTTAGGGAAACCTAAAATATACTGTTTTGCTATCATTTTTAGGCTCATCAAGTACTTCTACAATACACCTGACCTCAACTTCACCAATTCCATCGACCACTGCCAAAGTCACTTGGACAAGTTCAACATTCACACCTACAGCTACCACAATCGCAAATTCCAGTCAATCACTTCAGTCTACTCTCAATCAAACATCGATTTATGTCACGCCTACCGTCAATCACACAACGGGAACTCTAACCACTTGGACGACAATATTGAATGTATCGGTGACATTGACACAGAATATCTCAACCCCAAGCAAGATAAATACGCAACATATCAATGCAACACGTGTCACACATTCACAATCAGTTGGAAGCAGTGTTAGTCCAGGTACGAATTCTGTTAACAAAAATGAGCGGGATTATTATTTTAAAATTATCGAATTGAGCAGATATAATATCGATTTGAGCCGGATAATATAGAATTAAGCGGGGTAATGTTGATTTGATTGGACTAATATCGATTTCAACGAGAAGTTTAGGACAACGAGTTCCAAAAGTTTAAACCACAAAAATCGCTGTAAAGTCTACCCTGTTTATTAAGGAAACAGAAGGCACGGGGACGACTGTCCCTCTTACAAAGCTAGGGTTTATATGAATTTTGGTCTCTTTGGGACCAAGGCTGAACTGTCCGTAATTTATAAGTACAACGCTAAATTTTGGCGTGCTCCCATTGGTCGAAATCGATCACGTGACGCGATAGTGTCTCTCCTCAGCGGGCGCCTTTCAGCGCATAGTGCCCGTTTTTGGCAATTTTCGCTCAAAATTTAGCGGTATACAATAAGAACAATAGAATACTTCTGTCTCAGGCCGTATGTGTGACAGGTTTCCTCGGAAACTTCATAAAAGCCCTCGAACTACGTCCTCGGGCTAATATTTGTTGTGAACATCAAATTTAGTCGGGCAACCTATCACACGATAGTGCCTTCGCGAAGAACTCTATGGTTTAAGTAGAAGAATTCGTACTTTAGAGGTGTGTATACAATATCAGGACCAGCTGGATTTGTCCTGACAAAAACATTGTCAGTTTCTCAGTGTGTCTGATTTCAAGATGAAAATAATATATATTTTTCTTAGCTCCTCCTCTCAAGTGTTATCTCTGTTCCGGATCTGAAGACGAGTGTAGGGAGGACAAATTATCAAACAGTAGCAGTGCACGAACTGTTTGCAGTCAGGGCGAAGATAGATGTGTGTGGACCTACAGTAGATTTAACAAGAGCCTGGAACAAGTCTTTAGTAACTGTTCGTCAGTTGACATGTGCAAGAAAGCCATCGAGTCTTGCAAGGAAGACATGAGAACACAAGCGCTTGAATGCTGCGACTTTATGTGTTGTGACTCCGACTTTTGCAACAAACCTAAATACACAGGTTAGTTCTGAGGAATGTCCTGATACATAAATCGTATTCACACCACGCACATCATTCACACCACCACATCCAGTACATTCAGTATATCCAGGCTGAGTTATTGTGTTTTCTTTACTATGGCCAGGAACTTAGGAAGAAAAAATCGCCAAAAATTTTGAGGCCAAGGAAATCTAAACTTGAGAGACAAAATGGCGGCTTAACGAGTTGTACGCTTCTATTCCTGCACTTTTTCCCCAAACCACTTTATTGAGTTTAGTTTTATAATTGGAAGCATTTGGCAATATCATCATAACGTGTTTAAGTAAGTGGAATTTTGATATTTCAAATGGCGCGCGAAATTTTGATATTTCAGCCCCGGGATGTCTCTTTAAGGAGTGTTTATAGTATATGTCACTGTATAAGTCATGCCCCATACATGTTTTCAAACCTCGTCCCACTCAATTAAATCTTCTCTTGTCCTTTGAGCCTGCGTTACTCTTGACCAACAGGCTGTGACGTCACACAGATCATCGTTCTTTGCCACTAGCAGATCTTTTACTGCACAGCATTTCAATTCGTAAACGTTAATTAAAACCCTTTCTTCTTTGCAAAGAGCATTCATAATATCGAATTGTATTTTCGGAAAAATAAAAATAAAACTGCCCATTAATTATTTGTACCTATTTGTAAGGGGCGTCCGTAGACCACACAGACACGGAAGTTATAGTTTTGTAAGAGTGGGTCCTCTATTCCTATTTGTGGAGATGTTCTAGGCCTTTATTCCACTGACTGATCATTTTTGCAACATCATTAAAAAGAGCTTTACGTGATGTTTCCTTGCAGATGGGAAGTCCTGCAGAAGAAAACCTGACCTGGTCGCGATGATCTATGGTGGCGCCGAAGTAGTCCAAGGACACAACGAAAACATTACGATGAACGCGACTCTTTCCTATGACCCGGATGTTGGCCCAGGAAACCATTCGGGCATGAACTTCACTTGGCATTACGGCGAGATAAAGGGAAATGATACCGTTCAACTGTCATCAAAAAGAGATGGGTTTACAGGAGTAAAGGAATCAGCTGTTGAATATATTAAGGATAAGGTTTACGGGCTGGAAGTCACATTCGACACTACACTTATGTCTGTAAATAAAACCTACGTGGTAAAGTTAGTCGTGACAAAGGACTATCGCAATTCAAGCGTGTTTCAAGTTATTCGTTTGGTGAAGGGAGACCCCCCAAAAATTTTACAACGGTAAGGTTGTTTTCTCACAAGACAGGTATTCTTCTCTTGTTTTCTGATGTTTTCAGGGCCAGGCGGCTCTGGGGACGACAATGACGTACGCTTCATAGGCCATTTCCGAGTTGTCTTGTACCTCATTCACATGTAGATGAACTCAATTCCACATGAAAGGTTGTTCGCCAGCCTCGCTTTGAAAAAGATACACGAGACAACCCGAAAATGGCTAATTATCTAGGCGAATCATGACAGGTGATTGATAGCCATAGTAACAAACTTCCTGGGATTTCTGTGGTTACAACAAAACGGGATCTCGGCAAATTCCCTTCAGTGAAATCGGCTGCAAAATCTGGCTTGTGTTCTGACTTTTTCTATTTACTTTCAGATGCCTCATAAATTGTGGACTCAAAATTAGTCCGTCAGTTAAGCTGAGTGTGCAATCGCAGTGCGAAGGGACACAATGCCTCAAGATATATTCCTACGAGTGGATACTCTATGAGCAAAACCAGTCCGCCCCAAATAACGACATTATCTGGGAAAAGCGACACGATTTACAGTTCCTCACAAGTACACCACTAAATTCAAGCAACATTGTTATAAAGGAGAATTCGCTGGATGGAGGAATGAACTATCGTTTGGTGTTGTTTGTGCAAACTACAGACGGTTTGCCAGGGATGTGTGCTTATGATATTTCCACTGCATCTCCTCCTACAGGGGGAACATGCACGATCACTCCGTCCAGCGGTATCTCATTAAAGACTGATTTTAACCTGAGTTGTACCGATTGGATCAGTGACGTCACACCTTTAAAGTACACGTTTCAATATCAGCTGGAAAACGGTCTATACAGCACGATATATCACGGGCTCAACAATTCCGTTATCTCATGGTTGCCGCCGGGCAATCGGTCAGATAACTATAAAGTCAAGTTCGTAATTACTGTAACTGATAAATATGGTGCATCAGCTCCAGCAGTGCCTCTGACAGTGCAGGTTACTAATGTTTCATATCGTTAGAATATCTTGCTTGGTCCGCCTTCCCGAATCTTCCGGTCATATTTGGGTCATATTCAAAAGTCTTAACTCTGATGACCTCGTGTGATCTTCACCTAAAACAAAACCTTGCGATTAGGACCCGCCATACAGTATCGTAAGAAAGGCGGCGTGGCCGAGTGGTTAGCGCGCTGGACATGTATTCCGGAGGTCAAGGGCTCAAGTCCCGCTCTGACCACTTGGGTTTGTTTCTCGGTAGTCCCTTGTTCAAATCCTCGGCCACGCTTGTAAATAGCCAACTGGTAAGCCTCCCACCAGTTGGGGTCTTTAAAATGTTTATGTTCCATTTATCATATTACTTTCTCTCGTTTACAGTGTCCGCAATTGGCACTGCAGTGCTAAATACTTCGACGCTTTTAAAAATAAAGCTATTATTATCGTTACATTTCATTTGCGTATCATTGAGACAGTAGAACAAGCAGCAATTTTCTGACAGTGTTGATAGCAATGTAGAAGAAAGGAAGCCATTCGGTGATTATTTTTCTAAACTCTTTTACAGGTTGAACCGTCTCAGCTCCTGAATTCGGAGAACTTCAGCAGTTTCCTCACAGCTAACGACAGCCTGTTGAATCAAGCAGTCAAAGATGGCGACCTGAGCAAAGCGGCGCAAATTGCCAATACACTTCTTCAGGCAGTTTTACAAGATTCTACGATGGATTCAGCAGAGAAAAGCAAGGTGCAACAGCAAAGCATTTTCAAAAAAAGCCTTTTGCTTGCTAGCAGTTTATGTGGGTGATAATCTCAGTACATGAAATCATAATTGAAATAATATTTCGTAAGAGAAAGATGGAATATTCAGTTATCACGAGCGTTGGACAAAGAAAAAATCCCAGTCACCGACGGGACTCGAACCCAGGACCTCCCGTAACACCGGTCGAGCGTCCTAACCACTGAGCTACTGGGAGGCTCGTGCATGTCGTGGCGAGCGAGGTCATGTTTACTGAGTTCATAGTGACACGCGTCCTGCATACTGCTAGAATCAGCAATGTCGAAAGCAACCTGTGTGATAATAATGTGTACGTGCGTACGTAGATACCCCAAAATGGCTAACCTTTCAAATCAGCTATCAAATGTTAATATCTTCCTTTCTAAGTGCCCCTCGTCTCATAAACAGTGCTTCCCAGTCCCCTTTAGACAAGTTGTTTGAAGCATCGATGCAGAGCGCAACTAGTTGTCTAGAAATTTAATTTACATTCCACTTTTGACATTTTATTATATATCCTTACGCTATTTAGTATTTGTAAGCTTACACGTATGTCTGTAAGTTGATATTTCAATAAAGACCCTACAACTACTACTACAGTTAAGTAATTGGGAGACACGTTTCCCGAAATCGCCCGGAAAATAAAAGAGCTCACATTTCTTGTATTTGTTGCGCATGTAAGCCAATAGTCTTATGGACCTCGTGGTTAGTTCGGAACCTGAGTTCGAGTTAAGAAAATGTTCACAGAGGACCTACTGTTGAATAAAATAATATTTATTCCTGTGTAACTGAATTGAATTGATTAACTGAATATTTATTCGTGTGTAACATGGACGTGATAGGTTTTATTCTCTGCAACCTTTCGCGACTAGTTCCTTGGCATGTGCTTTACCTCCATCGTTTAATAACACTTTTTGCTTTTTTCCATCAGATTCAAGAGTTTATAGTCGAGAAGATCGTCGCTGTGCAAGTGAACACTATTCCAGACTTACTGCAGACTTCCTCTGTAATCGGGTCCGCTATCCAAGACACGGAAACAGTCTCCGCCAAGTCTTTGGTGAGTACATATAAGTGAGAAAAGAATGACAGACATGGCCCGAGAAACCTTGCTTTAAACTAAAAACAACCGAACAGTACAGTACAAACAAGGGGGTTAGTTTCTAAAGAAACTGGCGCTGCGTCGGTGGGAAAGTGAAACACAAACATTTGGATTTATTAACTGAATTGATAAGGTAAATTGGCCACCTTAGAGAAATTGAAAGCTGACGTTTCGAGCGTTAGCCCTTTCGTCAGAGTGAACGACGGGGCGTTCGAAACCTCAGCTTTCAATTTCTCTACGGTGGCCAATTTACCTTTATTGTCAACCCAGTTAATAAATCCAAATTTTTTTGTCGAACCTCTACAGCTTCTCAGGACAGACAGTCCGAAGTATTAAATTACTGTTAAGAACGTTTTTCTTAATCTCGGTTCCAGACCCTTATTGTAAACTATAAGTTTTCGAACACTGTAACGGTTACTTTTGAAAATGTCTGTTGACTAGCTACGAAACGTCAAGTTTATCAAAATACGTTTATTCACAATGTTTATCACCGCTGTTTGTGTTTTATTCTTAATCAAGCTACGATGGCCTAAGAACGTTAACAAAAGTTTATATGACACAACCTTACTTCAGTTCCCTAAATTTTACAGAGATTGTATGTGATCTTCTTACTGATGGCAATGATTGGCTGAACACGTTTCACTGAATTACTTAACCGGAGGTTCAGTGTATTTTGCAGTGTATAAAGTCTTAAGGTTTCTCTTCATATCCTTTCCCATTGAACAGGAATACTCATTATCTGCCATTGATGCTATGACATCATTCTTATGGAACACAGCCCAGTTGAAGGATGTGGCCGATACACCGCTGATCATACAATCTGCGGGAAACGTGGGCTCATGTCTGAACAGTGTGCTGAAAGCTGGAGCACTGATAGCGTCAGGAACGTTCGGTTCAGGTTTTCAAGAACAGGTAATGCAAGTGACTTAACTACCAGTACTAAAAAGATGGAGAATTGTCAATCCGACATACCATTATACTCTCTCTATACTGAACAACTTGCAGGTTCTTTTTCAAATTTTTTTTTCAATAGTTTGCCACTTTTTTCAAAAAATTGAAAACTGCAAATGGTTCCCATATAAAAGTGGCCGTTTTGCTGACGATCGTAGTCCATCAAAAATTCGGCTGCTATGAAGCCGGCCTTGCGTATATGAATTTCACAATTTTATATTCTTTCTTTTCAGGGTAAAAATCTGGCTGCGACTGCAATGAAAATTATCAGCATAATTGGAGACGTAGTGTTAGCTTTAAAAGTTCCGGATGAAGAAATGACATTGATCAAGACAACAGAAATGATCATGACGTTAGGACGCCACAGCCCAGCAAAACTTGCAGGCTTAACTATTGAAGGAGGAGACGGCAGATTTGTTTTACCAGCTGAAAAGGAAACGTTAGAATCCAGTATCAGCAAAACTAGATTTGTAGATTCCCAGGTATGATTTAAACCTGGCTGGGAATGTCAATCAATTCACCCCTACACAAATCGCCCCAGAAATCTAGTCCCTTAGTTTTGAGAAAACTTGCCCCCTAAGAACAGACAATCACCTTCCTAAGTCAAGTGTGTTGCAATCACAATAACTGAACTGTTAAACTGTCTTTTAGATTCATTGCTTACCCATCACCTAATGCTGTAGATCAGTGTTGCGATTAATATTCTGTGTTGTGTATTCTGTGTTTGGCGTTTTGTTGTTTCAATGTCTCAATGTTAAGCAACTAGACATCCGAGGTGAATTATCTAGGTGGGTGATTTGACCGGATACCAGACCTTTTCTTGGTTTGAATCGTAAATATAATTAGACAGTTGACAACTTAAAAAGGGTTCGATGAGCATCTCAGGGATGATTATAACGGTCTGGGCGTGTGTCATTCAGAATGTTTTCTACCAAAGGTAAATATCGGTTCTACCTCAAGACAAACAAAGGTTCTGTTCGCATGTGACAAATCAAAAATTTTTCACGATGCCGAAATGGAACAAGGTGTGAACACATTTCTGTTCACGTAAAATGGCTGCTCGGCTTCGTTGCACAAAATCTAAATCGAGGAGAAGGAAGTGTCTTTGTTATCTCTAAAAAGAAAACAACCACGTACTCGCCAAGAGACGAACGCATGACCTACTGGACGCCGATTTGATGATCTTGCCTCTGAGCTGCAACAAGAGCGACTCATGGCGAACTACGACAGGACATTTTACTAGGTTATATTTGACATACATAGTGCGTGTTGCTGGATCAGCAATGTTTAAAACGACAAAGGAGGAGATTGATCAGGCACTAAGTAAAGTGGGAAGTCCTTAGTAGTTCAAGAATCTGAAGGCCCTAGATCCGACTCCCGGGACACAATGAATACAGTTTACCAATAATATGAACCAGCTCAACTGTTACCGTGTTCTCTTTATCACTAATGTCCTTCTTATTTTCCAGATGCTCTCAATCCCGTTCAACCCTTTCACATGGGACAATACGGGAGTGAGAATCGACTCTGATGTCTTAACTTTGGACTTGAAAGACAGCGCGCGAAAGCTGATCGAAGTGGCAAATCTCTCAACGGACATTGTGATCGTTACACCACTAAAACCTCAACAGATCTCTCTACAAATCCCCCAGTATTTCACCCAGAATGATAATCTGCGCTTTCATCAGATAGATGTTGAGTACGAGAACACGCTGATTATGATAGATATTACGCCCAAGGACGCAAGTGCGAGCCTGTTCATTTACATACGATACGGTCAGCGGCCAACCACTCAAGTGCATGATCTCAATGCTACTGTCTCCATAGCACAGACGTGTATTTGGACAAGTGCGCATGACAGAAGCGTTGGAAAAAAGGAATGTTCATCCAATGGACTTGCACCTTCGCCTATAGAAACAGTTGCCAGGCAACCTGGAAGGTACTTTTTAGGGGTACAAAGCTATAGCACCAGTGTAAGGTCCCTTGTAAGAAAGAAAAGGTCTTGCTTCGGAAATAAACGTCAAAAGCGATCCTGCGTACAAGCGAAAGATCCTCCTCCCACTCCCCCACAGGGTGAAAATATAACTGTGGTGCCCGTGTATGATCCTACCACAGCTAAAAACTACACTCTGAGGGTGGCCCTAGGGAGCTGTGTGTACTGGTCTGAAGAGCGAGAAAAGTGGACCACAGAAGGCTGTCGCGTAAGTATTAAATAAGCTATTTCCCCATTACCTTTACCCTTCTTTTATCTTGAAGGATAGTCTTAAGTTTTTCATAAGCTTAAACTACCAACGTTCAGTTAGAAAGTTTAATCACTTGACACCGCCATTCAACTTTTCATGTGACTTATTTTTTGTCAACTAAACTTTCCGAGCTTTTGATAAAAATTCATTTTTTGTTCTATATATTTGACAGGTTTTATCAGCAACGTTGAACGGATTTCTCAACTGTTCGTGTAACCATCTGACGTCATTTGGAGGAAGTCTGTTTGTGAAGCCGAATCCCATTGATTTTGACCGTGTGTTCATAGAGTTCAGGAGACTGGGAGACACTGGAAATGTAGCGGTCATCGTGACAGTTGCTGTGGTGGTCCTGTGCTATTTTATTGTCCTTGTAATCGTCAGAAGAACGGATAAAGAAGACGCTAGAAATGTGAGTACTTTTACCGAAGTTCCGTACACGGGTTATAACCAATGCGTGCAACTAATTTCCAAATTCAGACCATGTGTTCACACCTGAAATTCAGGACTCGTGAACGAGTGTTTTGGAGGAACAAAGATTTAGGAGAAATACATCTGATAGGTGGTCTTCCGTGCAAATTTACTTTTCGTGACGGCCAATGATAGTGGTCTTACTGTTACGTGCAATTACGAGAGTTATTTAAAGCGATTTTCAGCTGAATTTGCTTTGCTAGGCAAGCTTTGTGACTGGATAATTATTGAGAGTAAATATAAGAAATACTCATGTACGGGAACTGCGGATGAAAATATGAAATGATGACGACCATCGCAGTTAAGCACCATTTTCACGATCAATAAGAGGCGAAGAAGTTTAAGAAGTTTAAAAAACTTTTTATTGCGCTCTGGGTTATGAAAATATTTACTGCTTTTTAAAACCATGTTTGTTGGTTTCTAGAATTGTTTACCAGTTCAGCTACCAACATCGTCAAACAACTTACACGAATATGAACTTATCATCACTACGGGAGTATGGAGAAACTCCGGAACAACAGCTAATGTTGCCATGGAGATATATGGTGCTGACGAAAGCACTGGGGTTATCCAGCTCCGTGGCGGGGAAATTGGGGCAGAGAAATCGCTTTTTTCCCGCGGAAACGCGGACATCTTTGTTCTCAAAGCTGATCAACCGCTTGGAGTTATCCAGGGAGTGCGGATTGGGCATGATAACACTGGAGACAGCCCTTCATGGTTCCTGGAAGAAATTGTTGTTTGTGACAAACAGATGAATCGTTGTTGGACATTTACAAATAGTCAGTGGTTAGCTCTTGAACGAGGAGATGGTAGAATAGAACGACTTTTGGAGCCCGCCCCGAACAACGCGGACTTTCACCATGAAGTTTTGAAACAGTGGTGGAAGGGCCTCACAGAAAATCACATTTGGGTCTCAGTTGCAGCGAAACCAAGGAGAAACCGCTTTACACGAGTACAGCGGGCGTCTTGTTGCCTTTCAGTGCTGTTAACAGCCATGCTAGCCAACGCAATGTTTTATAAACTGGACGGAAAATCTGAACAAGTGATTCAGATCGGGCCATTGAAGTTCTCTTGGAGACAAGTTATTATTGGTATTGAAAGCGCACTCATAGTTGCCCCAGTCAACATTCTCATGGCATTTTTGTTTCGAAAAGGAACTGAAAACACTGTAGAACAATCTCACCGCTGCTCCAAGGCAAAATTGCTCACGTATCTGGCTTGGTTTCTGTTCTTTTGTTCATGTGCTGTTTCGGTGGTCTTGACTATCTTTTACAGTTTGATCTGGGGCAAAAACATCAGCGAACAATGGCTGTCTTCAATGTTCATATCTTTCACCCAGGATATGGCAATTACTGAGCCTGTCAAGGTGTTCTTCACAGCGCTGTTTCTAGCGGCCATAATTAGGAGGAAGAAGAATAGACAGGACGGCTACGAGTGCTTGAAAGACCCTAAAAAGAGCTCTGCAAAAGGACGATTGTGGACGATGAAGTTATCTGAAGTGGAAGAAATGAGAAGACGCCAGGCAAAGAAACAGAATATCTCACGGTTTTTCGTGGAACTGTTTGTGTATCTTGTTTTTGTTTTCTTGCTGATGGTGGTGTGTTACGGAAACAGGAATGATCAGCGCTACATGATGACAAAATCAATCAGAGATGGGCTACCAAAATTTCATAAGGTAAGAGTTAACCTCCTATATAAACTACAAGGTTGTAAGGAGGGAATCTAAGATTTTCGTTGACGATGTGTCACAGAGTATTTTTTGTTTCGTCGGGTTATTTCTCTCTCTTTGTTTTCCGTATGCATGTCACCGTCTTCTCCTGCACGTAGTCCGCATACTTTGAAGAAAAACAAGCATGAAGATAGGATTGCACTGGGCTTGTACGAGGAGACAGGAATCCTCAAGTTAGCCCGGAGTGTCTAGATTGTTCACCTAGAGCTGGGTTAATGCACTAGTAAATAGCATTAGTATATACCACACAAGTGAATAGTGCTTTTTGTGCGTTCTGATTGGTTAACTCGGAGGAGATTAGCAAAGTACTATTCACCTCCGAGCAGCCGAAGAGAAACAAAATGGCTTCCCGTTTCGCTTCGGTTTCCGAAGAGGAAATTATTTCAATAAACGAGGAGGTTGTACCCAAAAACACAAAAATGGCACCAAACTTTGGTTTGACAGTATTTAATAGTAAGTTATTTAATCTTTCCAACCATATTCTTAGTTCTTTGAAATTACGAATATATGAAATTCATATATTTGAACTGCGGAATATATGAATTTCATATATTCATAATTTCATCTTCATCTTTCCCGGGTATATTACGAACCAATTTAATGACCAGCTCCCAGTTGGCTTGTTAGCTCAATTGGGTAGAGCGCTGCACCGGTATCGCAGAGGTCAGGGTTCGAATCCCGGCAAGCCTGATTTTTTCAGGCTTTCTTTTCGCAACTGCATAAGTTGCGTTAATAACTGCGAGGATCTTCTTTACATTTATTTCTTAGTTCTTTGTCAGAGCGCGAATGTGTATCGCGCGGCGCGCGCGATTTTAGATTTCCGACCATTTGTAGATTCGAATCAGATTGAATTTGGATAAACATTTAAGGATAAAAATTAGCGAGAAAAGTTTAACACAACGTTTCGATGTCTCCATGACATCATTTTCAAGTGAGAAAAATAAAATAAAGTAATTTTTGGTCTGCTAGTTATTCAGCTTATGTGGTATATACTAAAACAATTATTCACCTCGTGTAAATTTATTTTTGAAGATATGGTTAGTTTTAGAGGGTAAGAAGTAAAAATAATGGCACTATAAAGTGCTCCTGTAATTTTATACTGACTGAACTGCCACTTCAGTAAGTTTCTCTTGAACTCCAGGTTTTTAACAAGACGCAGTATTGGAGCTGGCTGGCGGATGTTTTTCTTCCGGGTGTGTTTGCTGGCAAATGGTACAATGGACAGCAAGAGAGTCAGACCATGTACATTGGTAATAAACGCTCTGTCCTTGTGGGGATGGCTCGAGCAAGACAACTTAGAGTTAAACCAAGTGAGTTTTGGATTTTTTTAGACTACTAGTTCTTACACTATACTTTTTTCCTTATAGATCTCGAGCTACGAACGGGTAAGTCAGTTTCTCAAGAAACAATTCAAGGTTTGGAGGAGCGAATTTAGGAGATTTATTAAAACTTTCTTTCTTCTATTTGTCGGGACAACAGATTTTTGTGTTTTGAAGGAAAACGCGAAAAATAAGAAAAAAAATTATATCTTCAAATTCCCTGCAATGTGGCGGGTAAAAGTAAAAGTAAACATGTATGCAAATTCTCCTAATCAGTACCATAAGAAATATACGGAGAAAAGCGAGGAGAACATGCATGTTGATGTTTGGGCTTATAAGGGGTTCATGGGGTGATTGAAAGGCGTGGTTCCACTTTAAGATAAATCCAACTTTACATTCATTCCATGACCGCCTTATTTTCACACCGCCATCACTTTTTGGCCAAACCATCCTTTGAACTACCCATTTTTTTCTAATATTGTCAGAGTCTTGCAACATTTTGGATTACATGAAGGATATGTTTCCTGTATGCTATGGTGGCTTCTCAAGCACAAGCCAGTCAAAGACAGCCTTTAGCATGCCAGGCTGGAAGCCTGTCGATAACTCTACGAATACAAACGAACTCTTCCGACTCTGCCCGAAGCCATGGCGATACCAAGATGCCGAAGAAACTGTTACGGTGCCCAAGTGGGGACAGTTTTCGTTCTACCCTGGCGGAGGTTTCGTGGCAGACTTAGGATACAAAAACGTAACAGGTTTTGGCATTATCGAATCGTTACAAAAAGATTCCTGGCTGGACATTCAGACCAGAGCCGTTATCCTGGAGTTTTCCACATTCAATCCATCAACTAATCTTCTAGGTATTGCCACGTACCTCTACGAGATCGAAACATCGGGATATAGAGCTCCGTTTACGAGAATCGAAGTTATTTCTTTAGACTCAACGGAAACTGGTTCGCGCCAGTTTTATTTGATCTGCATATTTTTCTTCATTACATTTGTTGTTTTGTATTTTGGAAGAGAGTGCTACAGGTTGTACAATCAACGATCTCGATATTTCAAATCTTTCTGGAGTTGGGTAGAAATTTCCCAAGTAATTTTCTCAGTATTAGCTGTGTTGATTTATATTGTACGATCGGATAGAGCCTTTTCTACAGTTCAAGAGTTGCAGAAAAACATCTACGCGAATGTCAGTTTCCGACAAGTTATTATTTGGCTTGAAGCGGAGAACGCCGTTCTGGGAATTTTAACTTTTATCATCACTGTTAAGCTTCTGAGGCTTATACGATTCAATGAACACGTTGCAGTGTTTTCAAAAACATTGAAGACATCAGCGCGACTTTTGTCGTCGTTTAACGTTGTTTTCTTGATCTGTTTCATGGCTTTCTTGCATTTCGGAGTTCTGATTTTCGGAACTGGATCGGAACATTATTCGTCAGTCCTGCGAGCCACGTATTTCCAACTGCAGCTGACATTAGGCCGCGTGAAAGCGAGGCCTATTAACGAGCTGGCGGATGCTAATGACACTTTTGGACGAATCTTTGCTGCTTTTCTCCTTTTAAGCCTTACTGTAGTAGCCATGAATTTCTTCATTGCTATAATGAACGATGCACTCATAAATGCAAAGACCTCCACGTTGGAGAGCGAACTATATGATCTAATAGACAAACATGACTGTCTAGGCGGAAGAGAAAACAAAGACATTTTTGACACCATAAGCAAACGCATGCAACAAACGAAAGTCGAAAAAACATCCGTTAAGTTGAAGGACAAAGAGGTTACTACAAATCATGACGTTAACCCCGGCAAACGTATGAGGCTAAACTTTGATCAAATTTCCAAAGCAATCATAGCGTCCAGAGAAGAAAATCTCATATGCAATTCTACAGATGAGAAGCCAACTGCAAGCAACGAGAGAAGAAAGTCGTTCTTTGATAAGGTCAGCGGTTTTATTGGAAAACTTAACCTTGCCAGTGATGATCTAAACAAAAAAGAACAGTCTTCTACGCAAACCACCAAGGTACGTTTTTCAGAGGATGTCATTAAATCGCAACTACGAAAGTTACGGAAACAGAAAAAGTACCTTTTCCAGCGTTTGGATAATGTAGTTCAAGGACATTTGGAAGAAGAAGAGAAATTCCACTTGTTATGTCATGAAATAGGTGTCTTTTCCCAAGACACTACGAAAAACGTCACAGGAACTGCCAACGAGTCATTAGCTTAAACGTTTTACAGTTACTCAGTCTAGTTTTTTAGCGTCCTCTATAACTGGTGTACTAGAATGTAAGGTCCTAGTAACTAGTAATGTTGTTTTAATCATGAGACAGCCTTGTTCCCAGGGCCCTTTTATCTGAGAGAAAGAGTCAATTAGGTTTGGGTTAATTGGGTTTGAGCAAGAAGTGAAAAACCTGGGCACCTAGATTTTAGTGAAACCCCGATGTAACGAACCCCTATATAACGAAGAAGCCGGTATAACGAACGATAATCTTCAGCCCAGTGGTGTTGGCACTTTTATATATTAGCGTTCAGTATCTGTGTTTATATTTTACTTCGTACAATAGGTTTAGTAGGTTACCAAGAGACGTTACATAATAAAAATTTTGATTGATGAGATGGCCCTATTTATAGCATTATTCCGTATAAGGCTATAAAATAAGAATACTTAGAATAAATATAGAAGTGTTATCATACTAGCTCATAGTTTTTTCTTTTATTATTTCATTGTTGTAAATTTTTGGTCACTCAGACTGACGACCCGAGAAGCAACAACCTTGTAAAATAAGGCTTAGTGTCATATTTGTTAATTCTTAAGTTTTAATTCACATCGTATGTGTCAGTGATTGAATTAGTATATACACTCTTTTTTTTATAAGAACGCGTAAAATTTGGCTGAGCCTGAGGATGTTCTTATTTTAGCCCATACATTTTCCTTAAATTTTGGGCCTAATCTCAGCCTCGACGTTCTTATAAAAATGTTTCTTATTAAAAAAAAAAGTGTACGCACGTAGTTTTAAAATTTTTACAAGAATGAGGAAATACAAAAAGGAGGGTGGTCACGGGAGAGCTTGGACCCTCTTCCAAACTCTCTAATAAGTGTGTGCATCAAACTCTGTAAATATGGTGACGTAGCAATGGGATTTTATGGAGCAGATTTCGCAAAAACAAGGCGACAGCCCGCGGAGTCTTAAAACTAGTTGATTGCATCCTGTTGTGCGCGCTACTGTACCTACGACTAAGGTTACAGCTGCGAAACGAGAGTGGACAATGAGCTCAACTGTCAAACTCTTATGGCCGGAAATTCTCCTGCACTACCAAATAGTTCGAGTCATAAAATCGATCAAAATTCAACCAGCTCTTGCTCATTCTTCGTCATCTACTTTTATGCGCTCTTAAACAGTTTGAATTCTCGTTGTTGTTTGGCCT
The DNA here is from genome assembly GCA_964017195.1 of Siderastrea radians. NCBI lineage: Eukaryota > Metazoa > Cnidaria > Anthozoa > Scleractinia > Rhizangiidae > Siderastrea > Siderastrea radians. Next base: position 1,372,550 of record OZ024893.1, on the reverse strand, counting down.
GGCTTTAGTTTTTCTCACTTCGACCGCGAAGTCACGACGACAACGTGATAGCGCTCATGCGCCCATGTTTGGGAATCACTAAAACTCGTACCCAGATCTTTTATTCTTCGAAGAGTGAGAAGGTCTGAGCACAAGATTAGGTTATATGTGGTCAGTGCTAAATCTATCCATAGCCTCTTGCAAATAGCCAGCATGGTATATGACCCAGGTTTACATACAGCTTTTGTTAGTAATATCTATCGTTTGATATAATATAGGGTAAAAATAAGCGTTGGCATTAGATAAAATTTCGTTAGAGTTTTTAACCTTGCAAATAAAATGCTTTAAACGGAGCCTTGCATTGCGTCTCTGATAATCGATGCTACATGGACATCCCGCTGGTGTAGACTGTCTGCGACGCAGGCTACATGGACAAGGTGCTTCTATGATTTATAGAAGGTCTCTCGCCGACACGCATCCCATTCCCAGGCCCTTAAGCGTAATTACGAGCAAAGTAGTTTCGAATGTAACTCACACGTGTGGGATATCGATTCTATGAGCGTTTAGTTCCCCGTAAAATGTCCATAAAATAACTTGCGATATCTCCATGACCATTCTCTGTGGCTAGCATTAGCGCTGTACGTCCACAGTCCGTTGTAGCACCAATATTAGCCCCATGTTGTACAAGTAGTCGCACAATATTAGAATGACCATTTTTGGCTGCGTAATGTAATGGTCTCATTCCAGCGTAATTTTCTCCTAAATCATCATTGAACTAACAGCCTCGAATAACCCGACTTTTTGAATTCAAGCAGCTGCCATTTTGAATTAGGAACAAAACGCTGTCAGTGTTCCCGCTCGCCGCGGCGTGATGAATCGGAAGTCGATTTCTCCAGTCGCTAGCAACTCGAGGACGTCGCTCGTGTTTCCTCGCGCGGCGTGATGAGCACCATGTTGACCATCACTATTTACAGCGGTCTTACCCAAGCCAGTATAAGAGAGACATACGCATAGAATTCATTATCATTTCGATAGAAGACACGTCCGGTTCTTCTTGGCTTTATTTAATAAACGCACTTACCAACCCCTCTTCTCCCCTCCACCCGTTCGCATTTTCGTTCTAGCTTCGATTCTTTGTTTATTAGCTTTTTATTATATTATCTCCAAATTTCCAGACATTTCTTTTCAGCTATCCAGTCGGTAAGTATGCCGGTTTGTCGCAGCTGCCTAAGCCGTTTCCACGTGGTCGACGCTTCGTTCAACTTTTCCCTACTTTGAGGTTAGTATTTGCCTTTTACTTTGCGTTCTGTGCTTTTGGCTTTTACTTTATTTTGCTGGCGTTACCATTCCGTTTTTGTTCATCTCTCTTTTCGTTCTCTGCTGCCGCTCCTGGGATGAGGGTGGTAAAGGGGGGGGGGGGGTCTAGATCACGTTACGCGAAAAATAAAATGGCCATTTCACGTTTCACGGGAAATAAAATGGCCATTTCACGATTAAAAAAATTCCTTACTTTTTGATGAATTACATCCAAAGTACAGCTTTGTTTGTTGTCCTCACCGACCGTCCACTCAAGGCAACTTTTTTAAAAGCCTAACTTGTGAGCAGCACTGTGCGAACTTAAATTGTAAAACTTCTTTAAATATTCTCCTACGCTGTAGGGGAACTTCCTCAGCGAATTTTACAACAATTGCAACTGCTTGTATTTATACACAACGTAGCCACTAGAACTATTTTATGTATAACGTAAGCTGTAAAACTAATTTGCGGATTTATGTCTGGGATTGAAACAAGCTCGTTTTTTGCAAAGCATGACTAAGGTGTAGCATATGTGTGACATTTGATCAACTCCATACGCGTGGCATATTTATTTTGGGGGGCCACAGATTTAAATCTGTGCCCTCCCCCCCCCCCCAAAAAAAAATTCTCAAAAAAAATCGGGTTTCCGACACTCTTCTGTTCCGCCACACGCTGTTTTCCACCAAAATCCAAGACGTCTTTCTTAAATGTTTACAGGTTTTTTTGTGCACTTTGCATGACAACAGGACTTTAGACTTTTCTTTCTGCACCAAGGCTTTCTTGCTAGCGTGTACTTTATATAAACTAAACAAAACTATGATCTGAGGTAAAACCTTGCGACCGTCCAGACACCCTTCCGCAATTATCCCCAAGAAAACCTAGAGAAAAGGTGGAATGAGTAGAGTGACCTGGCGTCCAGCACGATCGGCACTGGTCCACACGTAGTTTTGGTTTAGTCTTGCAGTCTCTTTACCACACGTAGTCTTGTTTTTTTTAAAACACTTACTAGAGAATTTTTTGCATGAAAAAGAGAATCATGGTTTACAGTCACATTTCAGGATAAAAATAAACAGTCATTTGGCAATTCTCGTGAAAAAACAGTGATTCGCGGTTCACGGCTCTGTAATCAAATCACGTTTCACGAGGAAAAATTTGCCATTTCACAATTCACAGGAAATAAAAAGGGCCTTTCACGGATCACGAAAAAACCCTTTACCACCCTCTGGGATGATTATTAGTTTTGCAAGGGAGTCTAATTCCCTGTCGGATTACTGACGCGCAAATCTGTCATCCCCTGAGCCGCGTTTTCCTGTCGTTGTTCTTATGCCGCAGTTTTTGTCTTTCAGGTTATAATCTTCTCGACAGGGTTTTTCCGTTTTGCATTTCAAGTGCAGCAAATCAGCCTCTATTTTTTCCCATTCCCGGCTCAGGGGATGACAGGAATTTGTTCTTCATGAGTACAAGTCCGTGGGCATATTTAAAATTTCTTTCCGCTCCTGTTTTGCATGTTTTTCAATGTTTTTACACCTGGTCAGGTAAATATCCTTTCTTTTAATATTTTGTCACATACCGCGTGCCCGCATTTCCTACTACCCTCCTACAGTTCCTTCATTATGCTGTTTTGTTAGTTCTGTTCTGTGGCTCCAGAGCAGAAGATTTGTTTTACGGCAAATTTTGTTTCCTGACTCTGTCGAGCGTGCGCTAGCAACAGGGGTTCAATTTCGCTAAATTTATTGCTCCTCGCTAGTCGTGCCAGTATGTTACGTGGCTCCAGAGCAGAAGTTGTTTCAGGGCAATTTTTGGTTTCCTTACTCTGTCGAGCGTGTACTAGTGGCAGGGGCTTTATTTCGCTAAATTTATTGTTCCCCGCCCTTGTCAGTATGTTATGTGGCTCCAGAGCAGAAGTTGTTTCACGGCAATTTTTGTTTCCTGACTCTGTCGAGCGTATGCTAGGAACAGGAGCTCAATTTTGCTAAATTTAATGCTCCTCGCTAGCTTGTCAGTATGTTGTGTGGCTCCAGAGCAGAAATTGTTTCACGGCAATTTTTGTTTCCTGACTCTGTCGAGCGTCTGCTAGCAACAGGAGCTTAACTTCGCTAAATTTATTCTTCCTCGCTAGCCTTGTCAGTATGTTGTGTGGCTCCAGAGCAGAAGTTGTTTCACGGCAATTTTTGTTTCCTGACTCTGTCGAGCGTATGCTAGCAACAGGAGCTCAATTTTGCTGAATTTATTGCTCCTTGCTAGCTTGTCAGTATGTTACGTGGCTCCAGAGCAGAAGTTGTTTCACGGCAATTTTTGTTTCCTGACTCTGTCGAGCGTATGCTAGGAACAGGAGCTCAATTTTGCTAAATTTAATGCTCCTCGCTAGCTTGTCAGTATGTTGTGTGGCTCCAGAGCAGAAGTTGTTTCACGGCAATTTTTGTTTCCTGACTCTGTCGAGCGTATGCTAGCAACAGGAGCTTAACTTCGCTAAATTTATTCTTCCTCGCTAGCCTTGTCAGTATGTTGTGTGGCTCCAGAGCAGAAGTTGTTTCACGGCAATTTTTGTTTCCTGACTCTGTCGAGCGTATGCTAGCAACAGGAGCTCAATTTTGCTGAATTTATTGCTCCTTGCTAGCTTGTCAGTATGTTGTGTGGCTCCAGAGCAGAAGTTGTTTCACGGCAATTTTTGTTTCCTGACTCTGTCGAGCGTATGCTAGCAACAGGAGCTCAATTTTGCTAAATTTATTGCTCCTCGCTAGCTTGTCAGTATGTTGTGTGGCTCCAGAGCAGAAGTTGTTTCACGGCAATTTTTGTTTCCTGACTCTGTCGAGCGTATGCTAGCAACAGGAGCTTAACTTCGCTAAATTTATTGCTCCTCGCTAGCCTTGTCAGTCTGTTGTGTGACTCCAGAGCAGAAGTTGTTTCACGGTAATTTTTGTTTCCTGACTCTGTCGAGCTTGTACTGAGTGGCAGTGGCTCCATGTTTTATAATTTTTTATAAGTTGTTGCCTCATGGCCGCTGTTTAGTTTAATATTTCCAGCATTAGAAGTTTTATAATTTTTTGGTTCGTGGCCGATGGTTATTTCACATACTTTCCGGCATGAGATGTTGTTATTTGCTTATGCTGTTGCAGGCCCAAAGGGTTTCTGCTTTGTCACGAGATTAATTGGCTTTTGTTTTGTTCCTCGTTACGATTTGTTGTTTGCATGTGCCTTTGTTTGGTTTTACTTGAACAGGCTCTCTTTCGATATAAATTGGCTTTTATTTTGTTCCGCGTTACGTATTTGTTTGTAGTTTGCATAGGCCTTTGTTTGCTTTTATTTCAGCAGGGCTGGCCCAAAGGATTTTGTTCCTCGTTGCGTACTCGTTGGTTGTTTGCATATACTTTAATTTGTTTTCTATTTGAGCAGGCCCAAAAGGCTTCTGCTCTCTTGCGAGTTTGTAATTTGCTTTTATTTTGTTCCTTTTACATATTTTTATATTCCTTTTTAATATTGTTTTTATTTTGAGCAGGCCCTAAAGGCTTCTGCTCTTTCACAGGATTTATCGGGTTTTATTTTGGTTTTCGTAGTGTATTGTTTGCTGTTTCCTTAAGCTTCGCTTAATTAACTATTACAGCGCTCCTTTTCCGGTACGCAAGACAAATTTTTAAATTTATCAGTCTGTTCCTCGTGGCGTTTCACTTTGCACTTGCCATCGTCATTGCCTGTTTAGAAGGCCCAAAAGGCTTCATCCTTTGTTTCAAGATTTTTTCGGCTTTTTTCTTGGTCTTGTGCCATCTCTTCGTTTTACGGAATTAGTTTTTTGTTTCTAATTTTGGGCCTTTGTGCTAGGTCCCGCGTGCCTTGTTTTTGAGCTTGGATTCATTTTTGAGTTTGGGTATCTCGCAGTTTGGGTGCTTTTGGGTTTGGTGTGTTTTGAGTTTGGGTGCTTTTGAGTTTTGGGGTGGTGTTTTCTGTAGTTGCCTGGTCATGTATATTTCACTCATGTGGCCGCCAGATTTCCCATAACTTAAAGGAGTGCGGGTAAGACCAGTGTAAATAGAATACTGTCAATATCGTGAATACGCGCTCCCTTCCTCGCGAGAAACTCGAGGACATCTCGCATGTTTCCTCGACAAACGTGAAGGAAAGCAGTCTGTCCAAAGAAGTCTCTCGCGTAAAGGTTAGCTCCACTGGACAAGATAAATTTAATAACGTCAACGCTGTTATTTAACGAAGCCCACATGAGCGGTGTTTTACTTCTCTCATCTCTATTGTGGAAAATTCGCTTCACATCACAAGTGTTTTTATTCTGTAGAAGTCGCCTGAGCTGACCCAGGCTGCCTCGTCTAGCAACTTCATGGACAAGCGAGTCTGTTTGAAAAGTCTGCGTTATGTGACGAATCGTGTCGACTATTTCTTGATGATGTGTCTGCTCATCTTGACGAGATTGCTTTAGGGCTGACTTTATCAGCTCTGCTCCAAGTGAAATTGCGGCGTCTAATTTGGAAGGACTGCATTGAATTACAGCGCGAACAAATTCCGAGTTTCCCAATGCGCAACTGATTTGAAGCAGACTCAACCCAACAGTTGTGCGCTTTTCGCTTATTTTGCTAAGAGCAATCGATTGAAGGGAAACCTGCGTAAATATGAGATATTACGAAGAAATCACGACCTTTTGTATGTACGTGGAGAGTGGTGACGACGGTAAGGAGTATTTTAGTGAGTGTGTGACTTTTTTCTTTTTTATGTGAAAATCAGTGAACTGGCTTCTTTTTGTAGTGAGGACGTGAACTGATAAATGGCAGCGTGATGTGATTTTCCATAATAATGAAAATATATATACGATTAGACTGATCGTTACGGCAGTTAAAGAAAGACGAAGAAGACGAAAACAGAACATTTGAATATATAGAGTAAAAACTGATATATGTAACTAAAATTGCCCGATATTTCGGTTTGCAAAACAAACCTTCTTCACTGAGGGGCCGACATGAGTAAAAATTACTTCCCTTCCCTCGTTGGAAATAATTGTCTCGTGTCAGGTTCCTTACTATTGAAGATATCTACTGAAACTAAAAAACAAGACGTCCGAAGCTCTCATGACAGAAAAATTTACGACGCCAAGCTAGCGATATTTTACGACCTCAAGTCAGGCGGACATTGCTAACGAAGGCATGACCAAGAACGACTAGAAAGAGTTGCGGGTGCACGTCAGTCGAATTACTACAGAACAGACTTTATCTCTTGAAGTTGCAAATAACTGAGAGTGCAAATAATTATCCGTGTAATTTTACGCTAGTATTGCAAACTGATAAACATATTTTTACTATAATGCTACACTTACAAGTCGCTTCTAATCAGCCGTTTATCCAACGTTAGAGTTACCGGTTGTTAAGATTAAATCAGAAGAACAGAAATATTCGTCATTTCAAATTTAAGGTCATTTGCTTGGAATGTCCAGTTATATCAAAAGAATTATTTTTACTTGATTTAGGAGAAATATATAAACATTTTTCTGGCGCATTTATGCGAAGTGTGTTATATTTAGTGCAGGTCACCAGAGACTAGATTTTACTAGATTTTTACACAATTATTACATAGTTATAGTTGCCCTTCCTCTCATTATTCACTAAAAGAGTTGTACAGCCAAACGATTCAACTTACCGGAGATAATGATTTTTGACTTCGATCCATAAGCTTTTCCGGTAGTAAAAAAAAAATGTGTGGTTCCAGCGTATAATTCCCCTCAAGAGAATATTATCTGCCGATCGAGGTGTAGAAACGCCAAAACATGAAATCGGATCCTTGTAGCTTGAGTTGATGGTAGTCCACCAACGCGCTGCTTTCTCAGAAATCTATGTCAAAACAGTTTTTTTTTTTTTTGGTTTGTTTGGAAATTTTAAAGTTCAAAGCGCAATTAATAACGGCACTCAATAATGACATCATACAAAAAAAACCGTATAAAGATACACGTGAGTCGGTCTTTTTGGTGCGACAGCTGGAATATCTGAACTGGAAAAAAATCTATCGAATAAAAACTGCTAACAAACCTCTTCTTCGGCTTAGTAGTACTGATTAATTGTGCAATTATCACAATTCGCTAAAGAATAAGCGTCATCGACTCAAATTGTTATGACATTTAGGAGATTGCTTACTATAATGTATGTTGCCCAGTATCCGACCACTTTAGTTTGCCTTATCCCCTTTCTCTGCGGGAGAAGTTATGAAATGTTGCCCTCGGACGATCAACTTACTCACATGAATGATGTAGAAAGGTTGATTTTTTTAACCCATCTGCCGTGTAAGCCGTAAGATACAAGTTACAAGAAAACGTCACACAGATATCATATACTTCTAACAACTTATATATTTTCATAGATAAGAGAACATTATTTACTTGTAGTTACCAAGAACAAACAATTATGCATGGTTAAATCATTTAGGAAGTCTTGCCTCTTTTTCAAGAAGTCTTCCTGCCCACTTGAGGTAACTGCTATAATGATCTTTGTAATTCAATTTTATTCTACACCAATGATACTAAATCGACAGAAGGGATTCCTTGTTATTTAATGCGTTTCCACAGAAGAAGTATTTCCCAAGTATTAACGATGAGGTGATTGAGCGCAAAAAATGGCCGTAGAAATTTCGTTTGTTCGTGTCCAGTTCACAATCAAAGACAATGGTAGGCGATTAGGCCTGGGCAATAGGATTTTTCTCATGGTGATAGCTTGACTTTGTTCTAAACCACATAACATGACCGTAGACAGAGTTTGGGACAAAGGCAGCCTTTATTAATTACAAGATTATAAATTAACTAATTTTCACAATATATAACTATTGTTTTAATATATAAGCTAACAAGTCAAATAACACTAAACACAATTCTAACAGAGTGGCTGCAAGTATTACAGAAATTGAAAGAAAGACATAAAAACTAAGGCAAATGAAACGCCAGGGAGGGAGAGAGGGAGAAAAAGAGAAACTGCCAATATGTGTACTGGCAAGCTAAGCGATTGAACAATAAAACACAATCTCCAGGCGATCCCTTCTTGTACCAAGCATGTATGTACTTTTACTTACATTAGGTAAAAACCAACTAGTAGTTTTACGGTAATCAAGTGATGGGAAATTACTAGTACTAAAATAAACTGCACGAGTTGCTTGGATCCAAGTATGATGCAAGACTGCCGTGACCCAAAACTGATGTTTGTTATTTAGAAACACATCACCCAATAAACTATCGGCTGATGCTCCCCGTCAAACAGTCGTGTAATTTCTCAAAACCGCGAAAAGACTTACAGGTTTTGGAATGGAAGGACACCTCACCACACTAAAATAACTCTTGGAAACCATTCCTTTACAGTTATTTCCCAAAAGATACGAAGTGAAGGGATTTTAAATTGCTTGCGCGATTCATCGTATTCGAAAGCAGTTCAGTTGACTTTCGCCGTGACTTCTCAGTGACTTGTTGCTGTTTGTGTTTGAACTTCCATCATCTGAATTTCTTTGTTTTTTTTTTATTCCATGGCTTCGAGTAGTGGATCGGGTGGAAGGTCTCCCAAAAAACTTCGCGAGGTAGTCAATTCAAGCAAGGTAGGAAAACTCGTAAGATATTAGATTCAAACCAATTAAAAGTACAATTCATCATGCAATTGCAAGCCCCTCGTCTTTAACTTTAAAGTTATAAACACGTTCATGTCTTAATTAATCATCTTACTGTGCAATTTTGTCGTACTTTAATGTAGTAGTAATGTCGGTTTTTCCAAAGCAACTGAACCAGAAGAGTAAATGTGCTGCGTGTATGCCAGTTGACAGTGCTGTGTTTAATCAACTGTCTGATTCTTTAGTAATATGGATGCTGCCTTGGGCTATTGTTGCTGTACATGTACATCTTAGATCCTGTTGTTTTTTTCTGAAACAATGATGGCATAATGAACCACAGCAGAATCTACCGTCAAGTTTGATGAATGACTATTTAGCTGCCAAATGAAGTTCACTTTTATCATTGTTATCATCATCATCATCATCATCATCCTCATCATCATCCTCATCATCAACCATTTTGCTACAAAATAAAGCAAAATGTTTTTAATTGCTTCATTTTGCTTCACATTCTCTTGTCAAGGCTATCAACATTATTTACTTTTTTGTGGTAATGTATGAATTATTAAATACATAGGTGGGAACACAATTAAGGTAATATGTGTTAGTATCACGTGAATTGCTGAGCGGTGTTAGTGACTTCTATTAAAGTGCCAATTAGTTCAGAAGGTAATATTTATTGGGTTTCCATCTGCTGTTACTGTATTTCCTTGGTTAGCCATTCAGGGTGTATACATTTCAGATCAATGTCTTGTTTTCCTTTCCCAGCCTCAGTTATCCAAGTTTATGTTTGTCAAACTGGTACTGCCATAGGGTGATGGTGCACTCAGTGTTCAGTTCAGTGTTACACTTTCTTATTTCAGTTTTTGATGATGTTAAATTCAATTGGGCACTGAATCACTGTATTACACCAAATTAACAACGTGTACAACCACAGTCATGGCAGTTAGAAATTTACAAGAAAATTAGAAAGCCAAATTGACAAACATGTGCACTATCTACTATGGTAAGCATGTCAGCGTTGTAGGTGGTATTCTGACACTGGAACCTAATAGGCAATTACAACTGAAGCCCTAGAATATCCATGGAACAAACCTACAATCTTCGTCAATAATTTTGGGACACCAGTTCACATTTCTGTGATTGCCAATGGAAATCTTTGAAAAAATACCCTGCCCCCCCGTACAATGTAGATTTTCTCATCCAAAAGCAGTTTACCCATTGCACAACATTGTTTAAGGGGGGTGGGGGTCATTTCAACTCTGGTTGTGGTGAAATTGTTTTGTTAAAGTTGAATTCATGTAAAAAGCTACTTTTACTGAGGTGTCCCAAAGATTTCTGTCAAAGATTATAGACCCGAAAATTACTTGGCATTCTTCCTATCCAAAACATTCCCATTTAATCTTATCTGAATCTTAATTGAAAGTTCAAAAATTTGTAAATCTCACCACTAGAAAAAAAATACTGGAAAAAAGTTAAAACAAACAGAAATACCAAAATCACACACAAAAAAAACTTTGCCCTTCCCCAAACTTTTAAACCTGGCTGCCTGACTTGAGATTAGCATAATATGAAAGTTTGTGTCATGCAATCTTAGTGATAAGAAGGTTTCTAAATATGGCTTCCTTCACTTTTAGTATGACAGCATGGATGTTCCAGAAGAATTGAAAGCAAATCTGGAAAAGCTAAGAGCTCTGTCAAAGGATGATTTAACAGAGAATGGACTTTTACGGTCAAGAATTGATCAACAATGTGAACTTATTTGCGTCCTGAAACAGCGTGCAGATGAATCTCTTAAAAAGTCCATGGCTTTGGAAAGCGAAAATGGTGAACTTAAAAACACAGGGATGAAATATTGACTGCTTTACACAATGAAACAAGAAAGTACTCTGTTTTGGATAAGCGATTTGCTGTTCTTAATCAGAACCATGAGGAACTTATTAAAATTAAAGATGAATGTAAAACAGAGAATGAAAAGCTACGGATTGAAAATGGTCACCTCAAAAAGGAAAATGAAGGATTGTTTGGAAGCCTTGTAGAAGAGAGATTCACAGATTCAGCAGCTAAGAGAAGAAGTCAAAAATCTACAAGAGAAATATCAAGCTGCTATGGCAAAAGAAAGGTTGGATTATTTAATATTACCATGTCAATTGTGTGTAGGCCATTTTAGACTCTAAAGTACAGCTGAATCTTACTACCAGGATTAAAAATGTTCTGAAATGGAATGGTATATTGTATTCATCTTTGTGGGTCACAAATTGTAGCAAGAAAGATTAACTTAATCTCCCTGCTACATGTACACTTTTTTTATTCATCAAAGGCTGTGTCTGATTTACTAGGAAAGCGCTGGAAAATCTCTCTTCACTGGAGAAGAAGTATAGTGAACAGGCTAAAAAACTACAGCAAGAAATTACAGTGTTGCAGAAAAATACAGAAGGTAAGTTGGACAGTTTCCTTGATTTTATTCATGTTTTTCTGTTCTTGATTTCTTGTCTCCAACATTTTTCCCCTGTCTGTACTTGTGGGGCCATGATGGTGTAGTGGTTAGCAGATCTGAAGGTCGGTGGTTCGACGCCCAGTCCCAGCTGCCATCATGTCGTTTCCTTAGACAAGATGCTTTGCCCCACATTGTCTCTCTCCACCCAGGCGTATAAATGGGTACCTGCGACATGCTGCTGGGGGTAACCCTGCAATGCTAAGGAAACCGGGAAAAGCTCCGGCCCTGTGGGCCTCCTTGGCCTGAGAGCGACTTTATCCTTTTATGTGTACGTTTACTGCAGCAAGGCAGTTCTCTGATATTCTGATGGCTTCTGCTTCAACTAGCCAGTCAAGTGCAAAATCTGTGGTGGACAGAGCAGTCAAGCTACAGTTTTTGCCTTTTGATACCTGAACAGAGGCATATCAGGGACACTAGATTAACTGGATGCCAATTGATGCTTTCATTTTTCATGCTTTTAGTTTTTATGTATTTTTGTACATTTGTAATTAATGTGATAAGGACTCATTATATGTCAGTCACGCTGTAACTTGTATATATTTTAGTATTGCATTAATTTGTGATGGTATTTCATACAGTTGAACATTTTTAACATGGGCCTCTGGCTTGGGAGGTTAGGGTGACCACTCCCATGTTATCTTTAGTTAGTGTTTTTTTTTTGTCTTCAGAGCAGCACAAACAGTCAGAAGAAAAGGGTAAAATCACCGCTTCAGAAAAAGAGGAAAGTCAAGCTAGAGTTTTAGCATTAATGAGAGAACAAGATGAGTTTGCAACACTTGCTGTGGAGAGAGGAAAAGGCTTAGAAGTAAGTCATTCAAAAAGGAAGTAAAATGGTAAAACCTGAGGCTTGCTGAGATGACAAGACCCTTGTCTAAAAATCTGAGTGCAAGACTTCATCTTTAACAGATTCTATCTGGAGAGTCAATAAAGAACAATATTCCAAGCCAGAAACTTCACTGACTGCATGAAGTTTCGGCAGGGTTATGCTGAAATTATTTTCATTACTTACAGCGTAAAGTTACATACGGACCACCAGCAGGTCACATGGCTAACTCGTTTCTGTTGCTCAAAGCTCTACCCCCACCTCCCCCAACCTGGATGGGATGTTAGTCCATCACAGGGTACCCAGCATAAAGTAACTAGGAGCATTACTACTACCCCTTTATGGGATGCTAGTCCATCACAGGATACCCAACATAAAGTGACTAGGAGTGTCTTTTCTATCCCCAAATGGGATGTTAGTCTATCACAGGGTACCCAGCATAAAGTGACTAGGAGTATCTTTACTGCCCCTGAATGGGATGTTAGTTTATCACAGGATACCCAGCATGAAGTGACTAGGAGTATTACTAATATCCCCAGATGGGATGCTAGTCCATCACAGGATACCAAGCATAAAGTGACTAGGAGTATTACTACTGCCCCCTTATGGGATGCTAGTCCATCACAGGATACCCAGTATAAAGTGACTAGGAGTATCTTTACTCTCCTGGATGTTAGTCTATCACAGGGTACGCAGCATAAAGTGTCTAGGAGTATCTTTAGGGACGGACCATTAGAAAAGTGATGAGGGGGGGGGGGATTTTCAGCCCGCCAGAATTTTTTTTTGGCCCATTTCCTGTGTAAGAATTTTTTTTGGCAACAGAAAATATTTTCCTTATGCACAATTTGCTGCTGAATTAATTAAAAATAATGCAACTTTGTTTTACTAAATACATAGCTTGTACTGTTACGTTACTTTACATTTTTAAGTTTATTTTATTACAAAACACTTTTTAATCCGATGTTCGCTTTAAAATTTAATTTACTGAAGGAGGTTTCAAAAGTAAATAGCGATTTATAGTGAAAAATTGTGTAATATTATTGATATACATGTATGGATTTTTTATAAAAGACGTATTCATATGAAATGATTTGATACAAACAGTGGTGTCCAGAAAGATTAATTTATAAAATATACAGTACATACACTGTTATTTCCTTAATTTAAAAACAATTCTTTTCAAAAACGTAGCTCATAAATTTGCCTTTAAAACTTTTGATATAAAATACATACAGGTACCTTCTAACCCTTTGCTGGGAAGTTAAGGGTTACAATTTAATGTAACAGCTTTTTGAGGATGTAGACACAGTGGGAGAGTAGGAAGCCACTGGGAGTGGAGGGCTTTCCACTGCACTTACAAAATCTTAAAAATCTTAAATCTTAAAAAAGCGGACAAAGGGACACGCACTGTCGTCCTAAACACTGAAGACAAAGTCCAAGAGGGACAAATTCAATTAAACAACGTCGAACACTACAGGCCCCTTGAAAGTCCTATGGCATTAGAGACGTCTCTCAGAGTTAAACAACTAGTTAGCGAACTCCACCAACACAAACATGTTGATGACATGACTAATCGATGGCTTTTTCAAACGCCAAGCCCGCCTCGCATACCAGTGTTCTACACGCTTACAAAAATACACAAACCAACTCTGGTTGGAAGACCTATAATATCTGGTTGCGATGGTCCGACAGAGAGACTGTCATCATTTAGACAAACTGCTGCAACCCATAGCACTAAAGCAAGAGTCATATCTAAAGGACACGACCGACTTCATCAATTTCATTGAAAGAACGAGAGTACCAAAAAACGCTATCCTTGTTTCAAGGGACGTTACGAGCTTATACACAAATATACCTCGGGAAGAGGGGATAGAAACAGTGTGCAAAGCATATGACGCTTTCTATAAAGAAGAAACCCCCATCTCGACAGAATATCTCAAAAGAGCGCTGAAACTCATCCTTCAAGAAAACTCATTCGAGTTTAATGGAAAAACTACCTCCAAACACATGGAACAGCCATGGGTACTAAGATGGCAGTCGCTTTTGCCAACATTTTTATGGGGACGGTAGAATCACAAATCTTACGCCGTAGCGTTCTAAAACCACTCATCTGGAAAAGGTAATTATTTGATGATATATTCTCGATCTGGAATATAAACAAAGACGAAGTCACGCAATTCATTGAACAAGCAAATAGCCACCACCCCACTATCAAGTTTACGGCTGAAGTATCTGACACGGATACTACGTTCCTTACAAAGGCGAAAGATTCGCTAACGAGTCTATATTAGACATAAAAACGCATTTCAAACCAACTGAAACATTTCAGTACACGCATTTCTCAAGTTGCCACCCACCAGGGGTCAAAAAGGGCTTCATTAAAGGCGAAGCACTTAGGCTTCTCCGGACAAACTCCTCAGAAACTACGTTCAAAACTGCAGTTTCAAACTCTAAAACACATCTCAAGGAAAGAGGGTACCCCGAAACTTTGATTTCAACAACCCTCGCTGAGATTAAATTTGAGGACAGAAAACTTGCCCTTCAACAAAGGCGTAAACAAAACACGCGAATCTTGCCTTTCGTCACACAATATCGTCCATCAGTGCCTAATTTAAAACAAATACTTATGCAAAAATGGCATTTAATTCAGCAACAACCTTTGCTTAACAAGATATTTAAAGATCCCCCTATGGTCGCATACAAAAGGGGCAGATCCCTAAAAGACATACTCGTTCGAGCCAAACTGTGAACTGGTTATTACACGTGGATAGGAGTTGTGTAGGCCTGTCACCCTATTGTTATCACTGTTAATTTAAAAATTGTTGTCAATGTTTAACACCAAGAAAATAAAAGAAAGTGAATTTGGGTGTGATTGTTTGTTGCTTTTCATTTTAACCTGACAAGTGATTAATGACCTTTTTATTCCACGAGAGCGTTGTAACAAGCTTCAGCTCCTGAGCTTGTCGTGTGTTAATAATTACAGTTTAATAGACTACGCTTATTCGAACTCAATTATTTTGAATTTCCCGTTATTTCAAACTTAAACCAATTTCCCTTTGGCTTGGATTTGCCCTTCAATCATTTACTATCGGTTATTTTGAACTCCCGCTATTTCAAACTTTTTTTGTTTCCCCTGACGGTTCAAAATAACGGGGTTCAACTGTATGACTATGACTATAAAAACAACAAAAAATTTGTTCCAGGCGAAGGTATCCTCCTCCCGACAAAAGAAATATTAATTATGAAAACAATATTTTATAGCATCCTGGCAGAGCCCCAGAAAATTTCCAATTATTTAAACACTGGAGACACTACTTGAGCACTTTGGCAGAACGAATGATGGTTTCATATCAAAATGAGGCCCATCTTGTGCACGAATTTTTTTTCCGGACATTTTCCCTTGCATGAATTTTTTTTGGTTCCCCCCCCCCCCCATCACTTTTCTAATGGTCCGTCCCTTACTCTCCTGGATGGGATGTTAGTCTATCACAGGGTACCCAGCATTAAGTGACTAGGGGTATCTTTACTCCCACTGGATGGGATGTTAGTCCATCAGAGGGTACCCAGCATTAAGTGACTAGGAGTATCTTTACTTCCCCTGGATAGGATGTTAGTCCATTGCAGGATTACAATGTGACACCAAATTTTTTCACTGGTACCTATTTACACACCTGGATACAGGTTGACAACCTAGGTTAAATTTTTCCTCTAAAGCCAGCAACACAGCATGCAATTTTATATGCTTGCATGGCAAATTTTGATCACCAAATTAGAAATTTGCCAGGTGAGGCCACAGCCATGACGACAATTTTGCCAGCAGTCTTAATCCCTGCAACAAGCAATTGAAAATAGCTGATATCTGAATATCTATAATTAAATTTATCTGATTCTGCGAACATTGCCAGCGATTGTCAAGGGTAACCACTGCCGGGAAAATCTCTAGCAATCAATTTGTCTGTGACAAGCATACAAAATCACTGAGTGTGTCACTGGCTTTAACCCTTTAATCCCTGATATGAAAATGCATATTCTCTTAACTGTTCTCCGTACATTTCTTGTGGAACTAGTGCTCAAGGAGAATTTGTCAAAATATCAAGACGTCTTATCCTTGGTGATCATTTCCTTTATTCTCATCTCTTCACACAGGCAGCCCAAGCTCCAAAGGGAGCCGTCAACATGACATTGCGTAACAGCGTTATATTTATAAGAGTTTGTATGGGAATATGACGATCGTACAAAATAGTTCGAAATAGGGGAAAGAGATCTAATAAAATCGACTCACCTGCCCTCTTCTGTGTATAACTTGTGTTTCTACGGCATTCGGAGGCGTTTCAAAGCGATTCCAGTGGGTTTTAGGTTCTATGTGTTCTATATGGAGAGGAAAACAGAGAATAAAGAAACACAAGTTATACACAGAAGAGGGCAGGTAAGTCGATTTTATTAGATCTCTTTCCCCTATTTCGAACTATTTTGTACGATCGTCATATTCCCATACAAACTCTTATAAATATAACGCTGTTACGCAATGTCATGTTGACGGCTCCCTTTGGAGCTTGGGCTACCTGTGCTCTTCAATGTTTGAACAAGTAGTGATGATGTAAAGAGAAATTTCATTTACATCACTGTTGAGGAAACAACAGAACCATGCAATAACCTGGCGTCAAACCCCCTGCCTGACCCTCTGATCTTCCACTTAAAAGTGTGATACGCTTGAGATTTTTAATAGCGGTGAAATAAATGGTGCGCAAAAATATTTAAAATTTCTACTTCTACCTTTTAAAGGTGCACTGCACAGTCTCCTAGTTGAGCTGATGTGATTAGTCGGTTGTGTTAGCTTTTATTGACTTTCCTTAAATAGAAAATTTTCACATTTGCAGGAAAAGCAGAGAGAGAGATTAAGGAGCTTGGCCTGAAATTAGAAGAAGCCGAAAGGTCACTAAAGGAAACGGAAGATAAGTTTGTGTAAGTAGCAATTTCCCCACTCTAGAAGCTGTGGGAATCTGCGGATCACTGAGCAAGACAGAACATCTGGGTGGGGGGACTGAGGATGGGGGCACTCCCATCTCAAAGTGACAGGGATGCTAATCATACCTTAAAGGCATTTTAACTATTTTTTATTGTTCAGTATCACTAAGGGGCTCGTAATAACAATAAATGGCCACCAGTAGAATTATTTGAGTACAATGTACATTTAGGGAAGAAGCTAGAAAAAATACCCATAACAGGAAAAGTAGCATACTGCTTGTTAGGAATGGTAACTCTTAAGGGTGCAACTAAGCCACGCCCAAAAATGAAACTCAGGTACCTTTCAGGGGTCCTTTCAATATTTCTAAGGAGCATTCCTTTTACGGGCCACTGTAAACAGTGATGTGTTATTTTTTGCAGGTCTGAGTTGAGGACGATGTCGGTAAATGCTCAGGTTCTGAGACTCAAGAAACAGCTGGAAGATGCAGAGAGGAAACAGCGAGAGAGTGAGAAGGTACGCT
This sequence comes from Siderastrea radians, assembly GCA_964017195.1. Lineage (NCBI taxonomy): Eukaryota > Metazoa > Cnidaria > Anthozoa > Scleractinia > Rhizangiidae > Siderastrea > Siderastrea radians. The sequence goes on along the minus strand of OZ024893.1, from coordinate 1,354,900 downwards.
CACAAAACTGTGTAAATGGGGGGCAGTGCAGCTCTCAATTTTCAGTTAAGTTTGGCCGATTTCTTCGTAGCATAACAATATCAGCAGACTGTTATTCACAGACGTCTCTCTTTTCTTATAGCTAAAAGTTTACCAAAAACTTGTTAAGACAGAGAAAGACATTAAAACAAGTTGTAACCCGGGGGGTTACAACTTTCGCTCACACCGATTTCGCCATTTTGTCTTCCTCTAGTGCCAGACGTTCAGTTTAACGTGTAAATAAACCAAAGTGATTTTAAGGCTGGCATAAAGGTAAATGGACAATTTCATTGGCAAATGGAATAGCCTCCCAGACTCTGAGGTACTAGCCCCTTGCCTGGAAGATTTTAAAGAAAAGGATATTTTGTTTCAAATGTGTTATTTTTTTCTCATTAAATCTGATAAATCAACCAAAATCAGTCTCAAACAAGTAAAACTTGCATGATAAACGATTTTAGGTAGTTTAGTTAACTCTTTCGCGTCCAGAGTCGTATTTTTCCGACGTTGGAGTCGGTAGACATTGAACCACTTGTGACGTCATCATTTTCTGACGACGCCAATTTGAGAAGCCGCTAACACAGCAAGGACAGATCCGTCCATACGTGTGTCCATTTTGAATATCGACCGAATTCTGGCAGAGCTATACCAGAAAAAACATGTCCAACTTTGGGTACAAAATTGGTGGTAAAATAGGCCAATTCACCTAGTTGATCAATTGGATGTTCCAGGTTTTTTGAAGGGCTGCCCGAGGCCAAAACTTTTCCAGTGGATAGAAAGGGGATAAAGGGTAGAAAATGAAGAGAATAGAAATGGAGAGAAAAAGGAAAGCAAAAGAAGCGAGAAAAAAAATGGAAATGAATCAGCCAAAAAAAACACAAAAACAAGCACCAGTCAACCCTATCTCTAATCCCTCAAATTTTGGCTTATGCGCATGCATGAAAGCAAAATATTGTACAATTTACAACAGAAGCTGGTTCAAAATCTAGCTAAATTATAAGAAAAGGCTTTTTTAGCAAAGTTTAGTGGCATTTGGCAACATAGAACTAAAAAAAACCGCTTTAACGGTAAAAGATGCGTTTTTTAAGGGAAAAAAGTCGGACAGGGAAGGGTTAAGGACCGGCTGTGGTGCAACCCCTATAGCCGCTGACCATACCCTAAGCTTTTATTTTTTTTGAAAGCAGCTGTACAGATCTGGCTTTTTATTAATAGCACCTGTTCTGACGCTTACGAGAATGGCTTCATTAAGAAGGAGATGGGTTATCCGAGGAAAAAGAAGAAGCTAAGAAGAAATGTTTCAAGCACCAACATTAGCTAACAGGCTCTGAGGTGTGCAACTTGTAGACTTGGTGTGCCTGTGCGATAACTGCAAAAGACTGGGGCACGTCCTGGGGCACACGGAAACAAGTTGGACGTCACGTGACCAGAAGGAGTTCCCTGCCGCCATCTTGGATTCCGTCAATTAACTTGTGTGTTTTCCGGAAAAAAGCTTCACCGAAACACACCTTTGTCTTCTTTAACCAAGATGATTTTATTAGACTCTTTCGGCCGGGCATTCGATCACCGTCTTTCCTTGGGCGCACGTTTGGGTATCCCGTTGAAGGTTGCAAGCTTGAGTGAATCTTGCACGGCAATGAACACATGCATACGTTCTTGCAAGCTTCGAAATATCCTTGATGACGAACGCGTGCCCCTCGTAAATTCCGATTGTCAAAATGTTCGTCAACTTGGCCGGCGGGTTTCGTCTAAGGTGCCATACCACACCCCCATCAATCTCGCGCTCAGGCTCATAGACACGGATACCGAGCCAATCCGAGAAATCTAATTCCTGATTCAGGTGTCTTTCAACCTGATCGAGTTCATCGAGCGATGTTTTCGGGCTGTCGTTTGGAGTAGCTCTGAGTTTGAAGAAACTCTTTGCAAGATCGCGGGCTGCTGTTGTGCTTCGATCTGGTCTTGCGCCACGGTGTACTGCAATGCAGCGCCACAGACACAAATTGTCCTGGTAAGTGTCCAGTGCCAGCATCGACCGGCCATGTGCAAGGTTACGCAGCCAGTCTGGCAAGGGGCCTGTGCCCAACAGTGGCTGACGGTCGAGCACGACCTTAACATCAACATCAGAATAACCCCTAAATACCCATTTTGTGTTTGGTCTTTCGATGTTATCAATGTTCAGGCGCGCCTCCTCCGGTTCTCTCAACCAATTTTCTGCTTCATCATATCTGTTTATCCAAGGTGAGCCTCGTGGGGGTTTATAAAACAGGATAATTGTCCCGTCTTCGATGTTTTCCAACCAATAAGAATAGTTGTGGCGCAAGTAGGCTGCTGTTCTGACCTTCTCCCTTATCTTTCCCATAAACTGTTCTGTAAGGTTATTTTCAAGTCCTTGTCTTTTTCTCCATAAGCTTACATAACATAAGCTTTATTGAAGTGTCAGGGTATTTAGCTATGGATAGCTAATTGGGGACACTAGCAAATACAAATATAAAATACTAATATTATGTAAAGAAGATGTAACGACGGCCTTCTTTTTCTTCACCTTCCTCTTCCTCACCTCTTTTAAACAAATTTTATAATAAAGTTTTAATATAACGCGCGCTTTGATTGGTTGAAACAGCGTGCCTTATCAGAGTACAGATGCACGGAGTAGCCTGTGACGCCATTCTGCGCGCGCTGGCAAGCTGAAATCCTTTCTTGCGCGCGCTTGCAAGCTGTGAAAAAAACTTGATTTCTTGCAATTAAAAGCCAGTTTCTTTACAAATGTGAGCAAAGCTTTATTATAAAACAAATAAAAAAGCCAAAGCCGTGCTTTGTTCTGTGATAAAGCACTCAAGGAAGTGACTAGAGCACTCAAGAAGTGGGGAGAAGCACTCGCCTGCGGCTCGTGTTCACCCTACACTTTTTTCGTGCTCTCGTCACTTCCTTGCGTGCTTTATCACAGAACAAAGCACGGTTTTGGCTTTTTTATTTGTTAATGCAAGCAAGTCCTTATAACTCTTTTAATTATTCTTTATCGGTTGAATAGGATCAAACTCTTTCAATATTGCCGCCCTTTTTATTTCCTTTTTCTTCCTTGGAGGCGTGATTGGTTTATTTTTTCCTGGAAGAAGCGGTTTCGATAACCGTTCCTTCACTCGTTGGGGAACTGGTTCATCCAAAATGTTCTGAACAACCTCGCGGAGAGGCCCCGCTGCCGGCGCGTTTTCCGCAAGCAATTGCGTAATATACTGCTCATCTTCCGGCGTCATTTCCGCGAGAAGTTTTTGTAAAAATTCTTCAGCGGATTGTTGGGTAATGCTTGCCATCTTGGTATATACCTGTGCAGATATTTCTTCAATTGAAAAATATTTATATTCAATAGCTGACGTGATTTTCCGTGACACATCCGCGCTGGTACTGCCTCCCCCCATCCTGCTTGCTTCGCTTTGTGCGCTGGGTGGTTTAAAACAGGCATATACAGGTGTACTGATGAGGTGGTATTTACTCCTTGTTTAGTAGTAATAGATGAATTCGACAAATACAACCTGATAGCCAGAGTATTATTTTCGTGTTTTAAACTCCCCCGCCGTAATAACCGAAGTGAGCGAGGTTACTACGGTGGGGGGTTTAAAACACGAAAATAATACTCTGGCTATCAGGTGGTATTTGTCGAATTCATCTATTACTACTCGAGATGCTCCTTGTAAATTATTTCACAAAGCTCTGGAGGGAGGTTATAAATGGCCTCAGAAAGTTGACAGTTGTTTGATCGACGAACCATAGCCTCCTGTGGCATTTTTTGTTCCATGTCCGTGTATATATCAGGAAACACATCTGTTTAATTAAAAATATTTTCCGTGACACATCCAAGCTGGTACTGCCTCCCCCCATCCTGTTTGCTTCGCTTTGTGCGCTGGGTGGTTTAAAAGAGGTATATACAGGTGTACTGATGAGGTGGTATTTACTCCTTGTTCAGTAGTAATAGATAAATTCGACAAATACAACCTGATAGCCAGAGTATTATTTTCGTTTTTTAAACCCCCCACCGTAATAACCAAAGCGAGCGAGCGAGGTTATTACGGTGGGAGGTTTAAAACACGAAAATAATACTCTGGGGATCAGGTGGTATTTGTCGAATTCATCTATTACTACTGATGAAGTGAGAAATTCAGTGATGAGGTTTTAAAGGTTGGCGGCTGCCATAATTTTGAAAGTAGTCCACCTTCACATGTATTTTATGGACTTTTACAGAAAAACAAAACTAACCGGGCTACGTGTAGAGCTAGAGCACCAGGTGCTACGAATGCAAGTATATTTATTTAGGTTGTTTATTTCGTGTCACTATGCAGTTAACGAGTGATGAGTCAGTAAATTATAAATATAGTCACATGACATATGGGTATAACTATTGTCAAGTTTAACGAGTGCCGCATTAGGAATTTGAGACAACATTACTGCCTAATAGGCGGTTCAATCAGTTCAACGTGAAGATACCAAGAAATACCTATAAGGGTAGGTAGACATTTTTTTTATTCATTGCTAACAAAGTCGATCTACTTATATTATTAACAAATATCAATTTCTACAGTTAGTCATGCTGAACATTACGACGCCCAGCACTATATAAGAGTAGCTTAAATATGCTGAGGAACTTGAGTAGGTTAACATATGTCGAAGTCTATTTTGTCCACGTTGTTCGGTGAAAATAGGCTGAGTTTCAAACTTTATTTCAGGCCAATAACCGAGGCTTGAATTGACGTACACGAGTACTACATTTTTAACAATGTTTGAAATTAACAAAGGTAAAGAGCGATTAAAATGATATTTTATCCCTTCTCTTCGCTGAAACTTTAAAATTTAATTTGGTGGACTTCAAAACAACCACAAAAAGTTTTGGATTTCCACAGTTTTTTTGCCAGTTAACTTGTTTAACGGGAAAATTAATAAGACGTATATTTTGCATCCGTATTTAAGGACCTTAAATCTTTAGTCATAAATACAATAGTTTCTCTTAACCTTAACAGGAATGTTAATTATATAAATTTCAAACTGCTATGTATTGCATAACTCAGTACACATTGAAAAAGACACTGTTGCAAACCGAAATTTAACGATTGACTTCCTTGCAGTCGTAGTAATACTGTTAAGTTTATAGCTTCCAAAACTTTTATTACACACACAGTGTTTTAAGCCAACACCAAAATTTTTTTGGAACCACGCACCTAACAATCAAGAGAACTGCAGCTGTCAGCTTTACTATGTTAAGGCATAAAAAAATTTTAAAAAAGTATCTTTTCTGTATAAAAGCTAAGCAGTAAATTATCTTCCAAATAGTTTGTGGTGAAATGTTACACCCGTCCGCAGTTTTATGCAATGACTGAAGAGTCAGTAGTCAAATTAAAAACTTTGTTGCAACTACAACTTTCTGATATTCGGCTTTCTATTAATGAACAGACACGAAATCGTTGCTTAGTTTTTCATCAAATGGTTGCTGGGGGTATTTACAGCTGATTTGACCAAAAATGCCAGCACAAGAAGTCTTTTTTTTCTTGACAATTCAGTTCTTGGTGAAAAAAAAACCTTGTTTTCACAAAACAAACTCATTGTTTGTTTTTAAACGAAGTCGTGTATTTCGTTGCCTAGATACGAGTGAACTAAGGAGAACTTTGTGCTCTATTAAACTCAGACTTCTCATCACAACGAAAACATAGGTAACATACAAACTGACAGTAAGAATAACCGGTTCATATGAAATAAATACAGCAAAGCACTGCTGGATAGACTTAATGAGCGCAAGCTAGCTGACAAGTCCTCTTTTAAAACTCTCAGTTTCGTCAGTTATATGGCTCTACAGAATCGCTGGAAATCTTTTATGGCTCTACAACAATAACCAGGCCGGGGAAAAGCCGGCTGGAAAAAAGGTACTTTCTATGTCTTTTACTTGGGTTCCCAGATTTTGCTGAAATTCGGATTGGAGCTGGAAAGAGCAGTGTTTAAAGCATTGTATAAAGACAAGGATACATGTCAGTGAATTTCGCAATTTTAATGGACCTAATCCTACCGTACCCATGCCCTGCTCAAATCTTACTAATTTGTTGTGCAAAAACGTTGCAAACGCTACTAACCATACACTGAACGTCTTTCATTGAGTAAAACAACAGCAACAATACAGAACTCTGAAATCATTTTTGTTTTAAAATTTGGATGCATGCCACGAGAAATGTAATTCAAGAAAGATCGAGTGGCCAGTTTCGTTAGCAGTTGAGCATTAGCGTTTTAAACCTAACGGAACTGATCATCTACAATTGAAGTTTAGCGGTAAAAGGTGTCTCCTTTCGTCTGTTATGAATTTTCTCCTTAGTGAATGGCTCCATAGACAGTAGATGGTGACAAAATCCCTTTGCGCAGATTTTGTTAGTGTTGGTAGTCAACTGCTTGATCGGTTCCTTTTTACCGGCATTCAGCCGTTGAAACTCCCATAAGCGATCACGAAATTTGCAAATTAAAGGTGGCCGCTTGCAAGAGATGCAGTGCAATATAACATACAGGTGACTAGTTTTATTTGAACAACGAGAAGTTTAAACCATTTCCGCTTGTGGGGTCGTGTAAAAATAAATAATAAAATGCCTAAAATAATACGAGGTGTTGACTTCGAGTTATTTGTCGAGTTCTCTGAGAAGATTTTGACATCATTAGCGAACAACTTGTGCAGTCGCTTTGAGACGTGGACAAACATTTTGGCTTGGAAAACCGACGGCTTTTAATCAGTTAGATGTTTTTTTTTTGTTTTCAGAGAGTTTAAACTGCTTTTAATTTAGTTACATTCAGTTTTTCCTTTCACACCAAAATTCGGAAAAGCGGATGTAACTGATTTTCAATGAACAAAACTTTAAACGAATCTTTTGCATAAAAGTTACCTTACAGTAAACGCTTTTTGCAGCTGGAAAAATAACACATGGCATTTTCACATACTTTGCGTGATATTATTTGCCAAGTTAACTTAATTTGCCCACATAGCATTTAAGAGCTCGGGCATATTTTTCATAGCTCAGTAATTCATCCTGGGGTGCAGGAAATTGCGATATTTTTAACAATCACATCTGAACCTCTTGAAAAGGCTTCGTTGAAAATTCAGGTAAATAATCGATTTTTATAAATAACATAGTTTCGAAAACCTTTTAAAGGTAATTTGCTAATTTTTATCCAATCCCTTGTCAAATTGCGTTATAATCGCGAAACATCCAAGTTTTCATAGCTAGTCTACCTTTCAATTTTCAACTTTAAAAACTTGCTTCTCAGATACAACTGATACAGACGTTAGTAAATCGTATTGTTACTTGAGTAATAAGTATTCTGGTTTATTTAGATCTCTCGTGTATCTTTATAGATGCATCAAGTTGTTTTTCTTTTGGTTGGAATCCTGCACAGTTGCCAAGGTAGGTACTTTGGGCGAACACAGTTTTAGGTCTCACGCCCATTGACTTTCCCTATCATCCTCAGGTTCTTCTTAATTTTTTTTTTATGAGGATTCATTAATACCCTGAATAGATGGAGTTATTTACACAGTTCCATATATTTGAGTAGTTCTTTAATTGCAAACTTCATATGTGCGCCGAGTTACTGCATTCTATGATTATCGACCTGTTACCTCGGGGCAAGAAAGAGGGCTGGCAACCCTTTATCTTGCCCCGAGTTGAGAAATTTTCTTTGGAAATTTGCCGTAGGAAACTTAAGACGTGCTTTGTTATTTTGCTCTCGCTCTAATACAGTTACAGTGACGATTTTTGCCATCGGAGAAGCTTTCTCTAATTTTCTAAAGTTAAGTTGGTGTTTGTGAGTTCTTTCGACCTTTCTTTGTCTACTTTAGATCGGCACACGCGAGGCGAGGAACTTGTTCCCTGAACAAAATGTCCCTTCGCGAGACAATCATTTTTGATTGGGGCTAAAATTTGCATTGCTCCCGTTCGCTAAAAGACCATTAGCCACCAAACTGGCCTGCTTATAAAGGAGGTATTGGCCTCCTTTAAATGTTTTCACGCAGATTTGAAGTCTTTTTCATACGGCCACCTAAAGTTCGCTCACTGTTGGTAAGACAAGTTAGTTGCAAAAGCAGATTGCCAGACAGTCCCAACAGGACCGGCAATTTATGAGTTAATAAACAATAACTACTGATTTTAGTATTTTGTATTTTAGTATATTTGTGGGGGCGCGGTGGTGTAGTGTTTAGCGCCTTGGACTTCAGATCTGAAGGTCGGTGGTTCGACGCCAGTCCCTGCCATCGTGTAGTTTCCTTAGACAAGATACTTTGATCCACATTGTCTCTCTCCACCCGTGTGTATAAATGGGTACCGGCGACATACTGCTGGGGGCAACCCTGCGATGGACTAGATTCCCTTCCAGGGGGAGTAGCAATACTCTCAGTTACTTCATGCTACTGAAACCGTGATAAGCTCCGGCAGTGTGGGCCTCCTTGACCCGAGTGCGACTAACTTACCTTACCTTACCTTACCTTACCTTACCTTACCTTACCTTACCTTACCTTACCTTACCTTACCTTACCTTACCTTGCCTTACCTTACCTTACCTTACTTACCTTACCTTACCTTACCTTACCTTACCTTACCTTACCTTACCTTACCTTACCTTACCTTACCTTACCTTAACATATTAGTATATTTAGGGCACAGTTTCAAAGGTTAGTTTTCAGATAACGGCCAGAGTCACATCTTAGCAAACTGTTTATGCAACATTCATACACACCAACTGATCGTGACTTGTATTTCAACGGGGTGGCAAAGGGGTTCGGCTACTAAAACTGACCTTAGTCCAACCTATGCTTTTCCTGGACCTCTGCTGTACTTTGCGCTCGCCTGATAGCAATTTCCCCAGTACTAACAATATTTATTACTTAATATTGCGCAAATTTACATACCAATTGTACATGATCAAATGCGCATTACAATAAACCATGACTAACCAAAACTAACTAAGCTGCTGACAACCAAATTTTACGCAAAACGATTAAAGCAGTGATGCTGGTTTCCTGAACCACATAGAAAGTGCGCAAAATAAATAAATACGTGATCCGTGACCTGGAGAAAAACAGGCCTCCTTTGCAACCTTGTTTCAGTGCTAAACACGAGTGAGCAGACCATTTTCCACACGAATCTGCAACCGTTAGTTTGCCATTCATGCTTCTTTTCCCTTCCTTGTCTTTAATCCTAGGACTACCATTACCCGTAGGGTACTACCCTTTGACGTTAGCAACCGCAGCAAATGATTCCAGTTCATTTAAAAATCCACCAGGAACCATCGCTCAAGCTTTTTCCGCCCCGGGGGTGTACGGTGAACCCGGTGGCTCGTACTCATTCTCAGGGGATCGCTCTCCGCCGAGTTATGTCCGTCTACCGGCATCACCAGTGCTTGATACAAGGTAACTATGGTAACTATGGCAACAGTTGTGGTTACTGCACGAGTTGCACAATGCTTTCTTTCTTCAAGTTTATCATTCCTCACGCGCCATGCATCAGTTATGCGTTACTGTAACATCGCAGCCACCGTGTTAAGGTCAGCTTTTATTCTGTGCAGCCAGCTTGTATCTAACATGTGAACATGGGTGACTGACAAAGACAAAGACGTTTAAGGAAAGAATAGTAAGTGTGCGTCAACTTCTGCGGTCACCATCGAAGGGTTGGTACCAGCAGTTCACATTTAATTTTTTTATAACATAACTATTATTTCTTTTTCTTCGTGTAGGTATTCCATCACTCTACTTGCCTGGGTGTACCCTGAAGCAAACGGCGGAGAGATCATTTCTTACTGGCAGAGTTCCAGCTATGGTGTGAGCCTCTTGCTAGAAAACTCTCGCCCCGTTTTCCACGTATACTCACGTAACTTCACTGACAAGCACTCTGTAACCAGTAACAGGAGGCTGCGGCGAAATCAGTGGCACCATATCGCGGGCTCATATAGCAACGCTAGTGGAAGTGCAGTAGTCTATGTGGATGGAATAAAAGTGGGAAGTAAAACGGGAATTGGAGGTTTGCAACTGAAAACAGAGTATGATTTATGGTTGGGTTACCTTTTCAAGGGACGAATTGCACAGGTTTGGATCTTCAATGCATCTCTCCCCTTAAAGGAGATCAGTCAAGCAAAGGATGTCATAAAACCGTCATCGAGTAAGTAATATGACCTTACCGAGCCATGATAGGGTGGTGGCATTAACGTTGTTTCATGAAGCAAAAAAATTTCTACTGCAGAAGTTTTTGATGGAGCCAAAATTAAACGAATCTGTGATGCCAAGGTGCTTCAGTGGCGGATCCAAAAATTGCAGGTTAAATGCGTTTGTTTATTTCAAAATGTAAAGTATAGGTTTGAAGGAGCGGAAGGGGATCCGGAACCCCAGGACTCCGCTCCCCTAGATCTGCCACTGTGGTCGTATGAACAGGCTGACCGTTTCCTTCAGGCTTTAACCTCATCCCGAGGGTGAGTCTCTCTAGAGAATATCCTGACAAAGAGTGGATCACACAGTAGTCAGTAGTCAGTAGCCAATAGCGAGCCTTCTTCCATTTTGAACTAATTAAAATCTCCAAATTTGGACACACTTTACCTGCTGTTTTCCAGTATCTTCTCTCGTCGCCAGTTTGAACGCTGAGAAGACCCTGGGGACGAGGTTGGTCGAGTTTTTATTCCAGACGACGGATCAAGTTGTAGCTTCCACTTTCTTGATGTTTTTAACAAAAGAAACTGTTGGATAGTTAGAACCAAATACGATAAAAAAGCAATTCTGATGCTACGGTAGGGAAACTGAGTGTACATTTTAACCAATATTTCCAAAGGCACGGCTTTTCTTCTTAATGGCACGGCTTTTCTTCTTAAGGGTCTTACAGAGAAAGACTCTAAAGGCGAAAACGTTACAATTTAAACAAAGGGTATACAATATGATACCAGAATAACAACATAAAACAGCTTACATTACAACGTTAAAAAACTGGCGTAAAAACTAAAAAACGTTTCGATTTGAAATTTGAAAAAAACTGATATAACATAAGCAGGATAAGTGATGCTATAATAACATAAGCTAGGGATAACGTACAGCGTTAAAATCTTAATATGTTACAATTCGAAATTAGAAAGAGGAAAAATACCAAACAAATACAAAAAAAAAAAGAAATGCAAAAAACACACGGCGGATGAAAAACCAGAAAAAGTGTCATGTTTCGTCTCCCCTATTTAAGCCTAGAGGTTTCTAGGTAGACACCCCTATGTAAAATGCATCAAGGTGGCCCTTTTAGAAGTAAAGCAACGGCTATCAATAGGAGCCCTGACTAATCAATCAAAACTTTGCAACATACTGCGCTTACCAACAGAAAAGCAATGCCCACTTTGTCTAGGGAAAACTGAAAAATACTGTTTTGCTATCATTTTTAGGCCCATCAAGTACTTCTACACTACGCATGACCTCAACTTCACCAATTCCATCGACCACTGCCAAAGTCACTTCAACAAGTTCAACAAGCACACCCACAGCTAACCCAATCGCAAATTCCAGTCAATCACCTCAGCTGTCAATCATGCCTACGGTCAATCAAACATCGATGTATGTCACGCCTACCGTCAATCACACAACGGGAACTCCAACCACTTGGACGACAATATTGAATGTATCGGTGACATTAACACAGAATATCTCAACCACAAGCATGATAAATACGCAACATATCAATGCAACAAGTGTCACACATTCACAATTAGTTGGAAGCAGTGTTAGTTCAGGTAAGAATTCTGTTAACAAAAAAGAGCGGGATTATTACTTAAAAATTATATCGAATTGAGCAGATTAATATCGATTTCAACGAGAAGTCTAGGTCAACGAGTTCCAAAAGTTTAAACAATAAAAATCGCTGTAAAGTCTACCCTGTTTATTGAGGACACAGAAGGCATCCGTCTTACAAAGCTAGGGTTTATATGAATTTTGGTCTCTTTAGGACCGAGCCTGAACTGTCCGTAATTTATAAGTAAAACACCAAATTTTGGCCTGCTCCCATTGGTCAAAATCGATCACGTGACGCGATAGTATCTCTCCTCAGCGAACACCTTTCAGCACTTAGTGCCCGTTTTTGGCAATTTTCGTTCAAAATTTAGCTTTGTACAATAAGAACAATAGAATACTTCTGTCCCAGGCCCTATGTGTGATAGCTAGGTTCCCTCGGAAATTTGATGTTCAAGCTTCATATAAGCCCTCGAACCACGTCCTCGGGCTAATATTTGTTGTGAACATCAAATTTAGTCGGGCAACGTATCACACGATAGTGCCTTCGCAAAGACCTCTATTGTTTAAGTAGAAGATTTCGTACTTTAGAGGTGTTTATACAGTATGAGGACCAAGTGGATTTGTCCTGACAAAAACATTGTCAGTTTCTCAGTGTTTCTGATTTCAAGATGAGGATAATATATATTTTTAGCTCCTCCTCGCAAGTGTTATCTCTGTTCCGGATCTGAAGACGAGTGTAGGGAGGACAAGTTATCAAACAGTAGCGGTGCACAAACTGTCTGCAGTCAGGGCGAAGATAGATGTGTGTGGACCTACAGTAGATTTAACAAGAACCAGGAACAAGTCTCTATGAACTGTACGTCAGTTGACATGTGCAAGAAAGCCATCGAGTCTTGCAAGGAAGACATGAGAACACAAGCGCTTGAATGCTGCGACATCATGTGTTGTGACTCCGACTTTTGCAACAAACCTAAATATACGGGTTAGTTCTGACGAATGTCCTGATACATAAATCGTATTCACACCACCACATCCAGTATATTCAGTATATCCAGGCTGCTTTATTGTGTTTTCTTTGCTATGGCCAAGAACTTCTTTTTTAAAAGCTTGCTTTATTTTATTGAAATATTGAGGAAGAAAAAATCGCCAAAAGTCGTGAGACCAAGGAAATCTAAACTTGAGAGACAAAATGGCAGCTTAACGAGTTGCACGCTTCTATTCCTGCACTTTTTCCCCAACCCACTTTTTTTTTAGTTTACTTTTATAATTGGAAGCATTTGGCAATATAATCATAACGTGTTTAAGTAAGTGGAATTTTGACATTTCAAATGGCGCGCGAAATTTTGATGTCCCTTTAAGGAGTGTTTATAGTATATGTCACTGTATAAGTCATGACCCATACATGTTTTCAATCCTCGTCCCACTGAATTAAATCTTCTCTTGTCCTTTGAGCCTGCGTTACTCTTGACCAACAGGCTGTGACGTCACACAGATCATAGCAGATCTTTTACTGCACAGCATTCCAATTCGTAAACGTTAATTAAGACCATTTCTTCTTTACAAAGAGCATTCATAATATCGGATTATATTTTTGGAAAACCAAAAAGAAAACTGAGCATTGATTAATTGTACCTTTATTTGTAAGGGGCGACCGTAGACCACACAGACACGGAAGTTATAGTTCTGTAATACTGGGTCCTAGATGTTCTAGGCGTTTATTCCACTGATCATTTTTGCAACATTATTAAAAAGAGCTTTTACGTGATGTTTCCTTGCAGATGGAGAGTCCTGCAGAAGAAAACCAGACCTGGTCGCGATGATCTATGGTGGCGCCGAAGTAGTCCGAGGACACAACGAAAACATAACGATGAACGCGAGTCTTTCTTACGACCCGGATGTTGGCCCAGAAAACTATTCGGGCATGAACTTCACATGGCATTACGGCGAGATAAAAGGAAATGATACCGTTCAACTGTCATCAAAAAGAGATTGGTTTACAGGAGTAAAGGAATCAGCTGTTGAATATTCTAAGGATAAGGTTTACGGGCTGGAAGTCACATTCGACACTACACTTATGTCTGTAAATAAAACCTACGTGGTGAAGTTAGTCGTGACAAAGGACTATCGCAATTCAAGCGTGTTTCAAGTTATTCGTTTGGTAAAAGGAGACCCCCCAAACATTTTACAACGGTAAGGCTGCTTTCTCACAAGGCGAGCACTCTTCTCCTGTTTTCTGCTTTTTTCCTCCGCTATATTTTATCGGAAGGGTATGGGAACTAGATACCACTGACGTACGCTCAGTAGGCCATTTCCGAGTTGTCCTGTGCCTCATTCTCATGCAGATGAACTCAACCATATGAAGGGCTGTACACCAGCCTCCCTATGAAAAAGAGGCACACGACAATCCGGATATGGCTTATTATCTAGGCGACTCAAGACGGGTGATTGATAGCCATGTAACAAACTTTCTGGGATTTCTGTACTTACAACAAAGCGGGATCTCGGCAAATTCCAAATCGGCTGCAAAATCTGGCTTGTGCTGCCGTGACTTTTTCTATTTACTTTCAGATGCCTCATAAATTGCAGACTCAAAATTAGTCCGTCAGTTAAGCTGAGTGTGCAATCGCAGTGCCAAGGGAAACAGTGCCTCAAGATATATTCCTACGAGTGGATACTCTATGAGCAAAACCAGTCCGCCCCAAATAACGACATTATCTGGGAAAAGCGACACGATTTACAGTTCCTCACAAGTACACCACTTAATTCAAGCAACATTGTTATTAAGGAGAATTCGCTGGATGGAGGAATGAACTATCGCTTGGTGTTGTTTGTGCAAACTTCAGACGGTGTGCCAGGGATGTGTGCTTATGATATTTCCACTGCATCTCCTCCTACAGGGGGAACATGCACGATCACTCCGTCCAGCGGTATCTCATTAAAGACTAATTTTAACCTGAATTGTACCGACTGGATCAGTGACGTCACACCTCTAAAGTACACGCTTCAATATCAACTGGAAAATGGTCTATACAGCATGATATATCACGGGCTCAACAATTCCGTTATCTCATGGTTGCCGCCAGGCAATCGGTCAGATAACCATAAAGTCAAGTTTGTGGTTACTGTAACTGATAAATACGGTGCATCAGCTCCAGGAGTGCCTCTGTCTGTACAGGTTAGTAATGTTTCATATCGTTAGAATATCTTGCTTGGTCCGTCTTCCGGAATCTTCCGGTCATATTCGGGTCATATTCAAAAGTCTTACCTCTGAAGACCTCGTGTGATCTTCACCTAAGACAAAACCTTGCGATTAGGACCCATCATACAGTATCGTAAGAAAGGCGGCGTGGCCGAGTGGTTAGGGCGCTGGACATGTATTCCGGAGGTCCACAGCTCAAGTCCTGCTCTGACCACTTGGGTTTGTTTCTCGGTAGACCCTTGTTCAAATCCATGGCCAGTTGGGTTTTTAAAATGTTTATGTTCTATTTATCATATTACTTTCTCTCGTTTACAGTGTCCCCAATTAGCACTGCAGTGCTAAATACTTCGACGCTTAAATAAAGTTATTATTATCGTTACATTTCATTTGCGTATCATTGAGACGGTAGAACAAGCATCAATTTTCCGACAGTGTTGATAGCGATGTAGAAGAAAGGAAGCCATTCGGTGCTTATTTTCAGTTCTAAAATCTTTAACAGCTAACAACGAAAACAAAACCGACTTGTGACTTTTACAGGTTGAACCGTCTCAGCTCCTGAATTCGGAGAACTTCAGCAGTTTCCTCACAGCCAACGACAGCCTGTTCAATCAAGCAGTCGAAGATGGCGACCTAAGCAAAGCGGCGCAAATTGCCAATACACTTCTTCAGGCAGTTTTACAAGATTCTACGATGGATTCAGCAGAGAAAAGCAAGGTGCAACACCAAAGCATTTTTAGAAAAAGCCTTTTGCTTGCTAGCAGTTTGTGTGGGTGATAATCTCAGTACAAGAAATTTTGAGTAAATCATGATTGAAATAATATTTCTTAAGAGAAAGATGGAATATTCAGTTATCACAAGCGTTGGACAGAAAAAGTCCAAAAAAGGAAAAGTCCCAGTCCCCGACGGGAATCGAACCCATGACCTCCCGTTACACCCGGCCGAGCACTCTAACCACTGAGCTACTGGGAGGCTAGTGCATGTTGTGGCACAACATGCACGAGCCTCCCAGAAAGAAAAAATAGCTAACCTTTCAAATCAGCTATCAAATTATGTTAACAACTTTCTTTCTTTCTAAGTGCCCCTTGTCTCATAAACAGTGCTTCCCAGTCCCCTTTAGACAAGTTGTTTGAAGCATCTATGCAGAGCGCAACTAGTTGTCTAGATATTTAATTTACATTCCACTTTTCACATTTTATTATATACATCCTTAGGCTATTTAGTATTTATAAGCTTACACGTATGGCTGTAAGTTGATATTTCAAGAAAGACCCTACAACTACTGCTACAGTTAAGTCATTGGGAGACACTTTTCCCGAAATCGCCCGGAGAATAAAAGTTGGTTTTGTCATGAGAGACTACCTTTTGCTCACATTTCTTGTATTTGTTGCATTGCTCATGTGAGCCAATAGTTTTATGGACCTCGTGGTTTTATCGGAACCTGAGTTCGAGTTAAGAAGATGTTCACAGAGGACCTACTGTTGAATAAAATAATATTTGTTCCTGTTTGAACTGAGTGTCCGTGTGTAACATGAACGTGATAGGTTTTATTCTCTGCAACCTTTCGCGACTAGTTCCTTAGCATGTTTCTTGGCGTGTGCGTTACCTCCATCGTTTGATAACGCTTTTTGCTTTTTTCCATCAGATTCAAGACTTTATAGTCGAGAGGATCGTCGCAGTGCAAGTGGACACTATTCCAGACTTACTGCAGACTTCCTCTGTAATCTGGTCCTCTATCCAAGACACGGAAACAGTCTCCGCCAAGTCTTTGGTGAGTACATATAAGTGAGAAAAGAATGACAGACATGGCCCGAGAAACCTTGCTTTCAACTAAAAACAACCAAACAGTACAGTACAAACAAGGGGGTTAGTTTCTAAAGAAACTAGCGGTGCGTCGGTGGGAAAGTGAAACACAAACATTTGGATTTATTAACTGAATTGGTAAGGTAAATCGGCCACCTTAGAGAAATTGAAAGCTGACGTTTCGAGCGTTAGCCCTTTCGTCAGAGTGAACGTTGGGGCGTTCGAAACGTCAGCTTTCAATTTCTCTACGGTGGCCAATTTACCTTTATTGTCAACCCAGTTAATAAATCCAAATTTTTTTGTCGAACCTCTACAGCTTCTCAGGACAGACAGTCCGAAGTATTAAATTACTGTTAAGAGCGTTTTTCTTAATCTCGGTTCCAGACCCATATTGTAAACTATATAAACAGTTTTCAAACACTGTAACGGTTACTTTTGAAAATGTTTGTTGACTAGCATACGAACCGTCAAGTTTATCAAAATACGTTTATTCACAATGTTTATCACCGCTGTTTGTGTTTTATTCTTAATCAAGCTACGATGGCCTAAGAACGTTAACAAAATTTTATATGACACAACCTTACTTCAGTTCCCTAAATTTTACAGAGATTGTATGTGATCTTCTTAGAGATGGCAATGATTGGCTAACAAGTTTCACTGAATTTTTTAACCGGAGGTGTAGTGTATTTTGCAGTGTATAAAGTTTTAAGGTTTCTCTTCATATCCTTTCCTATTGAACAGGAATACTCATTATCTGCCATTGACGCCATGGCATCATTCTTATGGAACACAGCCCAGTTGAAGGATGTGGCCGATACACCGCTGATCATTCAATCTGTGGGAAACGTGGGCTCATGTCTGAACAGTGTGCTGAAAGCTGGAGCACTGATAGCGGCAGGAACGTTCGGTTCAGGTTTTCAAGAACGGGTAATGGAAGTGACTTAACTACCAGTACTAAGAAGATGGAGAATTGTCAGTCCGACATACCATTATACTCTCTCTATACTGAACAACTTGCAGGTTCTTTTTCAAATTTTATTTTTCATTAGTCTGCCACTTTTTTTCAAAAAATTGAAAACTGCAAATGGTTCCCATATAAAAGTGGCTGTTTTGCTGACGATCGTAGTCCATCAAAAATTCGGCTGCTATGAATCCGGCCTTGCGTATATGATTTTCACAATTTTATATTCTTTCTTTTCAGGGTAAAAATCTGGTTACGACTGCAATGAAAATTATCAGCATAATTGGAGACGCAGTGTTAGCTTTAAAAGTCCCGGATGAGGAAATGACATTGATCAAGACAACAGAAATGATCATGACGTTAGGACGCCACAACCCAGCAAAACTTGCAGGCTTAACTATTGAAGGAGGAGACGGCAGATTTGTTTTACCAGCTGAAAAGCAAACGTTAGAATCCAGTATCAGCAATACTAGATTTGTAGATTCCCAGGTATGATTTAAACCTGGCTGGGAATGTCAATCAATTCGCCCCTACACAAATCGCCCCAGAAATCTAGTCCCTTAGTTTTGAGAAAACTTGCCCCCTAAGAACAGACAATCATCTTCCTAAGTCAAGTGTGTTGAAATAACAATAACTGAACTGTTAAACTGTCTTTCAGATTCATTGCTTACCCATCACCTAATGCTGTAGATGAGTGTTGCAATTAATATTCTGTGTTGTGTATTCTGTGTTTGGCGTTTTGTTGTTTCAATGTCTCAATGTTAAGCAACTAGACATCCGAGGTGAATTATCTAGGTAGGTGATTTGACCGGATACCAGACCTTTTCTTGGTTTGAATCGTAAATATAATTAGACAGTTGACAACTTAAAAAGTGTTCGATGAGCATCTCAGGGATGATTATAACGGTCCGGGCGTGTGTCATTCAGAATGTTTTCTACCAAAGATAAACATCGGTTCTACCTCAAGACAAACAAAGGCTCTGGTCGCATTTGACAAATCAAAATTTTTCACGATGCCGAAATGGAACAAGGTGTGAACACATTTCTGTTCACGTACAATGGCTGCTCGGCTTCCTTGCATAAAATCTAAATCGAGGAGAAGGAAGTGTCTTTGTTATCTCTAAAAAGAAAACAACCACGTACTCGCCAAGAGACGAACGCATGACCTTCTGGACGCCGATTTGATGATCTTGCCTCTGAGCTGCAACAAGAGCGACTCGTGGCGATCTACGACAGGACATTTTACTAAGTTATATTTGACATACATAGTGCGTGTTGCTGGATCAGCAATGTTTAAAACGTCAAAGGAGGAGATTGATCAGGCACTAAGTAAAGTGGGAAGTCCTCAGCAGTTCAAGAATCTGAAGGCCATAGATCCGACTCCCGGGACACAATGAATACAGTTTACCAATAATATGAACCAGCTCAACTGTTACCGTGTTCTCTTTATCACTAATGTCCTTCTTATTTTCCAGATGCTCTCAATCCCGTTCAACCCTTTCACATGGGACAATACGCGAGTGCGAATCGACTCTGATGTCTTAACTTTGGACTTGAAAGACAGCGCGCGAAAGCTGATCGAAGTAGCAAATCTCTCAACGGACATTGTGATCGTTACACCACTAAAACCTCAACAGATCTCTCTACAAATCCCCCAGTATTTCACCCAGAATGATAATCTGCGCTTTCATCAGATAGATGTTAAGTACGAGAACACGCTGATTATGATAGAAATTACGCCCAAGGAGGCAAGAGCGAGCCTGTTCATTTACATACGATACGGTCAGCGGCCAACCACTCAAGTGCATGATCTCAATGCTACTGTCTCCATAGCACAGACGTGTATTTGGACAAGTGCGCATGAGAGAAGCGTCGGAAAAATGGAATGTTCATCCAATGGACTTGCACCTTCGACTATAGAAACAGTTGCCAGGCAACCTGGAAGGTACTTTTTAGGGGTGCAAAGCTATAGCACCAGTGTAAGGTCCCTTATAAGAAAGAAAAGGTCATGCTTCGGAAATAAACGTCAAAAGCGATCCTGCGTACAAGTGAAAGATCCTCCTCCTACTCCCCCACAGGGTGAAAATATAACTTTGGTGCCCGTGTATGATCCTACCACTTCTAAAAACTACACTCTGAGGGTGGCCCTAGGGAGCTGTGTGTACTGGTCTGAAGAGCGAGAAAAGTGGACCACAGAAGGCTGTCGCGTAAGTATTAAACAAGAAAGCCCATTGGGCATTTTAACCGGCCATTCTGACCCTCCCCACCCCTAGGTTTCACAAATGTTAGCGCGATCCTCTTTTTTTACGAACCGGCGTGACGAAAAGTGTGATTGTGTGACACAATATTTTGACTATAGCGGTACTGGATGACGTAATGTTTAAACTCTGATGACTCAGCTTATCTTTCTTATCGCTTTATTTGTGCTGAAAAACGCAAAATCACTCAAACGTTGAATGTCGATATGAATTCGTCCACAACTGAGAATGCTCACACAGGGACGACGAAGTATTTACTGTTGTGCCTAGACCTTAAATACAAACAGTGAACATAGCAGTAGAATCAAAATATAACGCTTGATAAACACGAGCTCGAGCAGATCGTCAGAGTATCTCATGACGTGATATTTAAATCCGGTCTGCTAACCCGGTAATCCCCTTGCAAAAGTAAACAAGCGAGCGGGGACGAAAGTCGCCCACGTCTTTGAAAGCTAACGCGCCTGTCGAGCCGCAATCGATTTCGCGCTCACTCGCCTGTTTTTCTTTTCCTTCACTCTCTATCTCTGAACGGAAAGTGAGACTGCTCGTAGCCTTTAGCGAACACCACACGCAAACCACACAAATCCGTCGATAATATTCAGATATTTTCGTTCTTTCAATGCAAAAAGACTCGTAACACCTGCCTTATTAATTAATCTCCTTATTAATGACGATTCCTTCGTATCAACTTCTCGCCTCAAATAAACACTCATTTCTCTCCGTTCACAAGAACTATCATGTACTGATGGTGCAATCAACTAATATTGCATCATCATACTAGTACCAATTCCTTCTCTTCCTAGCCCACGCCGGCAAAACGGAAGTGTCCTTTTTGTCCGCTGCGAAATACAAGTTAGCCAATCAGAAACCTTACAATCCACTTCGCAAACCACCCCCCCCCCCCCATAAAACGCCAAGGGAAACTGCCTCTCACGCAAAATGCAACTTTCAAAGCAAATCACATTCACAGAAGCGTGATATGCTCCTGACATTCACAAATCCTTCTGACTCCCACATTTTTACACCCCTCAAAATGTCAATCCCAATAAAAAAAAAACTCCTGCGCTAAAAAATTTTCACCATAACCACTAACTAGATCAGACAACACAGCCAATTTCGCATTCAATCCTATTTTCGCATTCAATCCTATCAAAAATAATGCACGCGCAAGAAGTGGCGCAAGAAGTTCTTGCGCCGCAAGAACACTCAAGCCCGCGCAAGAAGTGAAAGTGCTAGGTTTTTGCAGTTTACCCGCAAGAACATTCGAAACGCAAGAAGTTGAAAATCTAGCCGCAGGAAGTTACTAATGTTACCGCAAGCCGCAAGAAGGCGCAAGAAGTACTGAGGGTCCAGCCGAAGAAACTTGTAGTGCTCGTGTTAGTGTGAGGTATTGCAAAAGTAATGAGAGCGAATCTCGCGCTCTATTCTCTTTGAAATATCACCGAGCTTTCGAGCGATTTTTCGCCGTGTTGGCGTGTTGGCGCGACAATTCGCCAAGTCAAGCGAAAGTTCACAAGGCTAATCAAAAAATCAAGGAAGCAAATGTTCGAACAACCGAAGTATCGAAGAAAATTCACATCACGAAATGGAATATCCGCCAGCTTTCCTACTGCAAGATAAACACCCGGTAAACATGATCTCCGGCACATGACAAAACATGAACAATTTTTTTAAGCGTGTCTCAGATACAGTGATACTGGTTCAACTCAGAACTGACTCAATTCAGTTTTTTATTCCATCCAAGAAATAGAAACAAAAAGGTCCAAAAGCTATAATTGTGGCAAACTGCGCGAACTCTTCTTTGACAGGCAAGACAAGACAAGACTTACACATGCAGGAGGTCATGCCATCTCGTGGGTGAAGTCATCAAGAATCCCTGCATCTTTACCAGTTTAATTTCCCAGCAAAAAAGGGATACTCGAAGAAATAGCATAGACATATGATTTCAACTACACATTCGCCTTTCGACACAGCTTGCTGCCCGGGGCTTGCTGTCTTGACGGCTTAGAGAACTGCTCATGCATTGCGTTACAAAATGTCATTCAAGCAAATCATACCAAATTTGCATAAGGCAGATTTGTGTTTACTCAGGTTAGAATTGACGTGACGAATTTCTTTCAGATTGCGGAGTTTTAGTTTCCTTCAGACTTTTTTGGTTTACTTCGAAGATTTAAAATGTGATATCGACTTCAGCGTAATGAGTGGAACTATTTTTACAAACATAATGTTTTTTTCCAATTAAGACTTCGGGTATTATTTCTTCTCATCTGAGTGACCATGTTCATTTCTCACACGTGAACGCAACTAATTAAAAGTATTTGTCCGTCGTTTAGTATGTTGGTGGAAGTACAGCAACACTGAACAGGTGAATGTCGGTTCTTTAATAATGTGAGTGATGGACTGTGCTTTGCCGTTGTTCCTCATTTAAGTGAAATAAATCGAGCGAAATCTTTCGCGCCGCTAAGCGTACCGCATGTCTGGGACTCCGGGACACATAAACAATAACATACGCGTGCTTCGTTTGAGTCTCGTTTCTCCCTAGCCGTTAAAAAATAACATAGAAGGCGACCAGTGTCAAATTCAGAACCTAGTGAACTCTTTATCGGATAAAAAATTCCAAACCGAAGAAAAAAACTTACAAGGGACCAAATAAACAACTGATTGCAAGTTACAAAGGCAGCCAATTTCGAACGTGCCTTGCGCTACGAAGTGGTCTCTTTTTACCTTCTCCGGGTTCCGGGTTTTTAAGATGTTAGCGCAAAGACGTTCTTGCGCTTATTTGCGGTCCAGATATCTTACCACAAAGAAGTTCTTGCGGTTTTAACTTCTAAACGCAAAGACGTTCTTGCGGCTTGCAGTATTCAAGCGCAGGCATCCTGCAAGTAGCCGCAAGAAGTTCTCGGCTTGCGGACGCAAAAAGAAGTTCTTGCGCGTGCATTATTTTTGGGCTGTACTGTACAAAAAACCCCAAACTTAAACAACCCTTCGCCGTTCATATCTTAAATACTGTAAATTAAGAGACAAAAACATAGGAAGGTAACATTCAGAAGACTAATATGCGCATGCGTCTTATATAAGACAGTACCGCTCTTGAGTACCCGTACCACAAGCTTTACAGCACTTTCTTCGTATGTTAAGCCAACTTGCTTTCAGGAAAAACCGAGTCCATTTTATAAACCGGCGGTCGCCATGATGGCGACGGCCGGTTAATAAGCTATTTCCCCATTACCTTTACCCTTCTTTTAACTTGAAGGATAGTCTTAAGTTTTTCATAAGCTTAAACTACCAACGTTCAGTTAGAAAGTTTAATCTCTTGACACCACCATTCAACTTTTCATGTGACTTATTTTTTGTCTACTAAACTTTCCGAGCTTTTAATAAAAATTCATTTTTTGTTCTATATATTTGACAGGTTTTATCAGCAACGTTGAACGGATTTCTCAACTGTTCGTGTAACCATCTGACCTCATTTGGAGGAAGTCTGTTTGTGAAGCCGAATCCCATTGATTTTGACCGTGTGTTCATAGAGTTCAGGAGACTGGGAGACACTGAAAATGTAGCGGTCATCGTGACAGTTGCTGTGGTAGTCCTCTGTTATTTTGTTGTCCTTGTAATCGTCAGAAGAACGGATAAAGAAGACGCTAGAAATGTGAGTACTTTTGCCGACGGTTGTATGTTAAGTTCCGTACACGGGTTATAACCAATGCGTGCAACTAATTTCCAAATTCAGACCGTGTGTTCACACCTGAAATTCAGGACTCGTGAACGAGTGTTTTGGAGGAACAAAGATTTAGGAGAAATACATCTGGTAGGTGGTCTTCCGTGCAAATTTACTTTTCCTGACGGCCAATGATAGTTGTCTTACGTGCAATTACGACAGTTATTTTAAGCGATTTTCAACCGAATTTGCTTTGCTAGGCAAGCTTTGTGACTGGATAATTATTGAGAGTAAATATAAAAATACTCATATACAGGAACTGCGGATGAAAATATGAAATGATTTTTTTTTTGTATTTTATTATATGAAATGATGACGACCATCGCAGTTAAGCGCCATTTTCACGATCAATAAGAGGTGAAGAAGTTTAAGAAGTTTAAAAAAACTTTTTATTGCACTCTGGGTTATGAAAATATTTACTGCTTTTTAAAACCATGTTTGTTGGTTTCTAGAATTGTTTACCAGTTCAGCTACCAACAGCGTCAAACAACTTACACGAATATGAGCTTATCATCACTACGGGAGTATGGAGAAACTCAGGAACAACAGCTAATGTTGCAATGGAGATATATGGTGCTGACGAAAGCACTGGGGTTATCCAGCTCTGTGGCGGGGAAACTGGGGCAGAGAAATCGCTTTTTTCCCGCGGAAACGCGGACCTCTTTGTTTTCAAAGCTGATCAACCGCTTGGAGTTATCCAGGGAGTGCGGATTGGGCATGATAACACTGGAGACAGCCCTTCATGGTTCCTGGAAGAAATTGTTGTTCGTGACAAACAGATGAATCGTTGTTGGACATTTACAAATAGTCAGTGGTTAGCTCTTGAACGAGGAGATGGTAGAATAGAACGACTTTTGGAGCCCGCCCCGAACAACGCGGACTTTCACCATGAAGTTTTGAAACAGTGGTGGAAGGGCCTCACAGAAAATCACATTTGGGTCTCAGTTGTAGCGAAACCAAGGAGAAACCGCTTTACACGAGTACAGCGGGCCTCTTGTTGCCTTTCAGTGCTGTTAACAGCCATGCTAGCCAACGCAATGTTTTATAGACTGGACGGAAAATCTGAACAAGTGATTCAGATCGGGCCATTGAAGTTCTCTTGGAGACAAGTTATTATTGGTATTGAAAGCGCACTCATAGTTGCCCCAGTCAACATTCTCATGGCATTTTTGTTTCGAAAAGGAGCTGAAAACACCGTAGAACAATCTCACCGCTGCTCCAAGGCAAAATTGCTCACGTATCTGGCTTGGTTTCTGTTCTTTTGTTCATGTGCTGTTTCGGTGGTATTAACTATCTTCTACAGTTTGATCTGGGGGAAAAACATCAGCGAACAATGGCTGTCTTCAATGTTTATATCTTTCACCCAGGATATGGCAATTACTGAGCCTGTCAAGGTGTTCTTCACAGCGCTGTTTCTAGCGGCTATAATCAGGCGGAAGAAGAGTAGACGGGAAGGCTACGAGTGCTTGAAAGACCCTAAAAAGAGCTCTGCAAAAGGACGATTGTGGACGATGAAGTTATCTGAAGTGGAAGAGATGAGAAGACGCCAGGCAAAGAAACAGAATATCTCACGGTTTTTCGTGGAACTGTTTGTGTATCTTGTTTTTGTTTTCTTGCTGATGGTGGTGTGTTACGGAAACAGGAATGATCAGCGCTACATGATGACAAAATCAATCAGAGATGGGCTACCAAAATTTCAGAAGGTAAGAATCAACCTCCTATATAAACTACCACGTTGTAAAGAGGGAATCTAAGAATTTTGTTGGCGGTGTGTCGCAGAGTTTATTTTTTGTTTCGTCGGGTTACTTCTCTCTCTTTGTTTTCCGTATGCATGTCACCGTCTTCTCCCACGACCTAGTCCGCATACTTTGGAAGACAAAGCGATGAAGATAGGAGTGCAGCTTGTATTCGGAGACAGGTATCCTCAAGTTAGCCCGGAGTGTCTAGATTGCATGTTCACCTAGAGCTGGGTTAACGCACTAATAAATAGCATTATATTCCTCGTGTAAATTTATTTTTGAAGATATGGTTAATTTTAGAGGGTAAAAAGTAAAAATAATGGCATTATAAAGTGCTCCTGTAATTTTATACTGACTGAACTGCCACTTCAGTAAGTTTCTCTTGAACTCCAGGTTTTTAACAAGACACAGTATTGGAGCTGGCTGGCGGATGTTTTTCTTCCGGGTGTGTTTGCTGGCAAATGGTACAATGGACAGCAAGAGAGTCAGACCATGTACATTGGTAGTAAACGCTCTGTCCTTGTGGGGATGGCTCGAGCAAGACAACTTAGAGTTAAACCAAGTGAGTTTTGGATTTTTTTAGACTACCAGTTTTTACACTACACTTTTTTCCATATAGATCTCGAGCTACGAACGCGTAAGTCAGTTTCTCAAGAAACAACTTAATTCAGGGTTTGGAGGAGCGAAGTTAGGAGATTTATTAAAACTTTCTTTCTTCTATTTGTCGGGACAACAGATTTTTGTGTTTTGAAGGAAAACGCGAAAAATAAGAAAAAAATTATATCTTCAAATTCCCTGCAATGTGGCGGGTAAAAATAAAAGTAAACATGTATGCAAATTCTCCTAATCAGTACCATAAGAAATATACGGAGAAAAGCGAGGAGAACATGCATGTTGATGTTTGGGCTTAAAGGGTTCATGGGGTGACTGAAGGGCGTGGTTCCACTTTAAGATAAATCCAACTTTACATTCATTCCATGACCGCCTTATTTTCACACCGCCATCATTTTTTAGCCAAACCATCCTTTGAACTACCCATTTTTTCTAATATTTTCAGAGTCTTGCAACATTTTGGGTTACATGAAGGATATGTTTCCTGTATGCTATGGTGGCTTCTCAAGCACAAGCCAGTCAAAGACAGCCTTTAACATGCCAGGCTGGAAGCCTGTCGACAACTCTTCGAATATAGACGAACTCTTTCGACTCTGCCCGAAGCCATGGCGATACCAAGATGCCGAAGAAACTGTTACGGTGCCCAAGTGGGGACAGTTTTCGTTCTACCCTGGCGGAGGTTTCGTGGCAGACTTAGGATACAAAAACGTAACAGGTTTTGGCATTATCAAATCGTTACAAAAAGATTCCTGGCTGGACATTCAGACCAGAGCCGTTATCCTGGAGTTTTCCACATTCAATCCATCAACTAATCTTCTAGGTATTGCCACGTACCTCTACGAGATCGAAGCATCGGGATATAGAGCTCCGTTTACGAGAACCGAAGTTATTTCTTTAGACTCAACGGAAACTGGTTCGCGCCAGTTTTATTTGATCTGCATATTTTTCTTCATTATATTTGTTGTTTTGTATTTTGGAAGAGAGTGCTACAGGTTGTACAATCAACGATCTCGATATTTCAAATCTTTCTGGAGTTGGGTAGAAATTTCCCAAGCAATTTTCTCAGTATTAGCTGTAGTGATGTATATTGTACGATCGGATAGAGCCTTTTCTACAGTTCAAGAGTTGCAGAAAAACATCTACGCGAATGTCAGTTTCCGACAAGTTATTATTTGGCTTGAAGTGGAGAACGCCGTTCTGGGAATTTTAACTTTTTTCATCACTGTTAAGCTTCTGAGGCTTATACGATTCAATGAACACGTTGCAGTGTTTTCAAAAACATTGAAGACATCAGCGCGACTTTTGTCGTCGTTTAACGTTGTTTTCTTGATCTGTTTCATGGCTTTCTTGCATTTCGGAGTTCTGATTTTCGGAACTGGATCGGAACATTATTCGTCAGTCCTGCGAGCCACGTATTTCCAACTCCAGCTGACATTAGGCCGCGTGAAAGCGAGGCCTATTAACGAGCTGGCGGATGCTAATGACACTTTTGGACGAATCTTTGCTGCTTTTCTCCTTTTAAGCCTTACTGTAGTAGCCATGAATTTCTTCATTGCTATAATGAACGATGCACTCACAAATGCAAAGACCTCCACTTTGGAGAGCGAACTATATGATCTAATAGACAAACATGACTGTCTAGGCGGAAGAGAAAACAAAGAGATTTTTGACGCCATAAGTAAACGCATGCAACAAATGAAAGTCGAAAAAACATCAGTCAAGTTGAAGGACAAAGAGGTTACAAATCACGAGAACAATTGCAGCAAACGCAGGGTATTAAACTTTGATCTAATTTCCAAAACAATCATAGCGTCAAGAGAAGGAAATATGGTAACTTTGATAGATGAGAGGGCAGTTGCAAGCAACGTGAGAAGAAAGTCGTTCTTTGATAAAGTCAGTGATTTTATTGGAAAACTTAAGCTTACAAGTGATGATCTGAACGACAAAGAGCAGTCTTCCAAGCAGACCACGAAGGTGCGTTTTTCAGAGGATGTCATTAAATCACAACTACAAAAGTTACGGAAACAGAAAAAGTACCTTTTCCAGCGTTTGGATAATATAGTTCAAGGACATTTAGAAGAAGAAGAGAAATTCCACTTGTTATGTCATGAAACAGGTGTCTTTTCCCAAGGCACTGCAAAAAACGTTACAGGAACTGCCGATGAGTCATCAGCTTAAACGTGTTACAATCGGCTCAGTCTAGTTTCTTAGCGTCCTCGTTCTGGTGTACTAGAAATGTAAGGTCCTAGTAGCTAGTAATGTTGTTTTAATCGTGAGACAGCCTTGTTCCCAGGGAACTTTTATCTGAAAGAAACAGTCAATTGGGTTTGGGTTAATGGGGTTTGAGCAGGAAGGAAAATCCTGGGCAGTAGGTTTTAGTTAATTCCCGATAGGACGAACCCCTGTATAACGAAGAACCCGGTATAACGAACGATAATCTTCAGCCCAGTGGTGTTGGCACTTTTATATATTAGCGTTCAGTATCTGTGCTCCGCTGTATATTTTACTTTGTGCAATAGGTTTAGTAGGTTACCAAGAGACGTTACATAATAAAAATTGTGATTGATGAGATGGCCCTATTTATAGCATCATTCCGTGTAAGGCTATAAAATAAGAATACCTACAATAAATGCAGAAATGTTATCATACCAGCTCATAGTTTTTTCTTTTATTATTTCATTGTTGTAAGTTTTTGGTCACTCAGACTGACGACCCGAGAAGCGACAACCTTGTAAAATAACTTAGTGTCATATTTGTTTACTTTTCACCTTCAAGCAGTTCAAACACCTTAAGTTTTAATTCAGATCGTATGTACATGTGTCAGTGATTGAATTAGTATATACACTCTTTTTTTCTTCTTATAAGAACTCGTAAAATTTGGCTGAACCTGAGGATGTTCTTATTTTAGCCCATACATTTTCTTTAAATTTTGGGGTTAATCTCAGCCTCAACTTTCTTATAATAATGGTTCTTATAAAAAAAAGTGCACGCACGTAGTTTTGAAATTTTTACAAGAATGAGGAAATACAAAAAGGAGGGTGGTCACGGGAGAGCTTGGACCCTCTTCCAAACTCTCTAATAAGTGTGTGCATCAAACTCTGTAAATATGGTGACGTAGTAATAGGGTTTTATGGAACAGATTTCGCAAAAACAAGGCGACAGCCCGCGGAGTCTTAAAACTAGCTGATTGCATCCTGTTGTGCGCGCTACTGTACCAACGACTAAGGTTACAGCTGCGAAACGAGAGTGGACAATGCGCTCAACTGTCAAACTCTTATGGCCGGAAATTCTGCTGCACTACCAAATAGTTCGAGTCATAAAATCGATCAAAATTCAACCAGCTCTTGCTCATTCTTCGTCATCTACTTTTATGCGCTCTTAAACAGTTTGAATTCTCGTTGTTGTTTGGCCTGGCTTTAGTTTTTCTCACTTCGACCGCGAAGTCACGACGACAACGTGATAGCGCTCATGCGCCCATGTTTGGGAATCACTAAAACTCGTACCCAGATCTTTTATTCTTCGAAGAGTGAGAAGGTCTGAGCACAAGATTAGGTTATATGTGGTCAGTGCTAAATCTATCCATAGCCTCTTGAAAATAGCCAGCATGGTATATGACCCAGGTTTACATACAGCTTTTGTTAGTAATATCTATCGTTTGATATAATATAGGGTAAAAAATAAGCGTTGGGATTAGATAAAATTTCGTTAGAGTTTTTAAGTCAAGAGAACCTTGCAAATAAAATGCTTCAAACGGAGCCTTGCATTGCGTCTCTGATAATCGATGCTACATGGACATCCCGCCGGTGTAGACTGTCTGCGACGCAGGCTACATGAACAAGGTGCTTCTATGATTTACAGAAGGTCTCTCGCCGACCCGCAGCCCATTCCCAGGCTCTTAAGCGTAATTACGAGCAAAGTAGTTTCGAATGTAACTCACACGTGTGGGATATCGATTCTTTGAGCGTTTTAGTTCCCCGTAAAATGTCCATAAAATAACTTGCGATATCTCCATGGCCATTCTCTGTGGCTAACATTAACGCTGTACTTCCACAGTCCGTTGTAGCACCAATATTAGCCCCATGTTGTACAAGTAGTCGCACAATATTAGAATGACCATTTTTGGCTGCGTAATGTAATGGTGTCATTCCACCGTAATTTCCTCCTAAATCATCATTGAACTCACAGCCTCGAATAACCCGACTTTTTGAATTCAAACAGCTGCCATTTTGAATTAGGAACAAAACGTTGTCAGTGTTCCCGCTCGCCGCGGCGTGATGAATCGGAAGTCGATTTCTCCAGTCGCGGATATGAATATCCGCTTGTAACTTTTGAGTTAGCAACTCGAGGACGTCGTTCGTGTTTCCTCGCGCAGCGTGATGAACACCATGTTGACCATCACTGTCAATATCGTGAATACGCGCTCCCTTTCTCGCGAGAAACTCGAGGACATCTCGCATGTTTCCTCGACAAGCGTGAAGGAAAGCAGTCTGTCCGAAGAAGTCTCTCGCGTAAAGGTTAGCTCCACTGGACAAGATAAATTTAATAACGTCAACGCTGTTATTTAACGAAGCCCACATGAGCGGTGTTTTACCTCTCTCATCTCTATTGTGGAAAATTCGCTTCACATCACAAGTGTTTTTATTCTGTAGAAGTCGCCTAAGCTGACCCAGGCTGCCTCGTCTAGCAACTTCATGGACAAGCGAGTCTGTTTGAAAAGTCTGCGTTATGTGACGAATCGTGTCGACTATTTCTTGATGATGTGTCTGCTCACCTTGACGAGATTGCTTTAGGGCTGAGTTTATCAGCTCTGCTCCAAGTGAAATTGCGGCGTCTAATTTGGAAGGACTGCATTGAATTACAGCGCGAACAAATTCCGAGTTTCCCAATGCGCAACTGATTTGAAGCAGACTCAACCCAACAGATGTGCGCTTTTCGCTTATTTTGCTAAGAGCAATCGATTGAAGGGAAACCTGCGAAAAAAAAGTTTGGGCGTAAATATGAGATATTACGTAGAAATCACGACCTTTTGTATGTACGTGGAGAGTGGTGACGACGGTAAGGAGTACTTTCGTGAGTGTGTGACTTTTTTCTTTTTTATGTGAAAATCAGTGAGCTGGCTTCTTTTTGTAGTGAGGACGTAAACTGATAAATGGCAACGTGATGTGATTTTCCATAATAACGAAAATATATATACGATTAGACTGATCGTTACGGCAGTTAAAGAAAGACGAAGAAGACGAAAACAGAACATTTGGATATATAAAGTAAAAACTGATATATGTAACTAAAATTGCCCGGTATTTCGGTTTGCAAAACAAACCTTCTTCACTGAGGGGCCGACATGAGTAAAAATTGCTTCCCTTCCCTCGTTGGAAATAATTGTCTCGTGTCATGTTCGTTACTATTGAAGATATCTACTGAAACTGAAAAACAAGACGTCCGAAGCTCTCATGACAGAAAAATTTCTGACGCCAAGCTAGCGATATTTTACGACCTCAAGTCAGGCGGACATTGCTAACGAAGGCATGACCAAGAACGACTAGAAAGAGTTGCGGGTGTACGTCAGTCGAATTACCACAGAACAGACTTTATCTCTTGAAGTTGCAAATAACTGAGAGTGCAAATAATTATCCGTGTAATTTTACGCTAGTATTGCAAACTGATAAATATATTTTTACTATAATGCTACACTTACAAGTCGCTTCTAATCAGCCGTTTATCCAATGTTAGAGTTACCGGTTGTTAAGATTAAATCAGAAGAACAGAAATATTCGTCATTTCAAATTTAAGGTCATTTGCTCGGAATTTCCAGTTATATCAACAGAATTATTTTTACTTGATTTAGGAGAAATATATGAACATTTTTCTGGTGCATTTATTCGAAGTGTGTTATATTTAGTTAGTTCACTAGAGGCTAGATTTTACTAGATTTTTACACAATTATTACATAGTTATAGCTGCCCTTCCTCTCATTATTCACTAAAAGAGTTGTACAGCCTAACGATTCAACTTACCGGAGATAATGATTTTTGATTTTGATCCATGGACAGGAGACGACATAAAAAGGCAAAGATTTATGGTAAGCTTTTCCGGTAGTAAAAAAAAAAGTGTGGCTCCAGCGTATAATTCCCGCCTCAAGAGAATACTATCTGCCGATCGAGGTGTAGAAACGCCAAAACACGAAATCGGATCCTTGTAGCTCAGTTGAGTTGATGGTAGTCCACCAACACGCTGCTTTCTCAGAAATCTATGTCAAAATAGTTTTTTTTGTTTGTTTGGAAATTTTAAAGTTCAAAGCGCAATTAACAACTGTAATCAATAGTGACATCATACAAAAGAAAACCCGTATAAAGATACATGTGAGTCGGTCTTTTTGGTGCGACAGCTGGAATATAAACTGGAAAAATCTATCGCCGGAATAAAAACTGCTAACAAACCTCTTCTTTGGCTTAGTAGTACTGATTAATTGTGCAATTATCAAAATTCGCTAAAGAATAAGCGTCATCAACTCAAATTGTTATGACATTTAGGACATTGCTTACTATAATGTATGTTGCCCAGTATCCGACCACTTTAGTTTGCCTTATCCCCTTTCTCTGCGGGAGAAGTTATGAAATGTTGCCCTCCGACGATCAACTTACTCACATGAATGAGTCGAATGATGTAGAAAGGTTGATTTTTTAACCCATCTGCCGTGTAAGACGTAAGATACAAGTTACAAGAAAACAACACACAGATATCATATACTTCTAACAATTTATATATTTTCATAGATAAGAGAACATTATTTACTTGTAGTTACCAAGAACAAACAATCATGCTGGTTAAGGTTACCGTGTACGTTAAAAATGGTAAATTTACGACTTTTATTTTTTTCCATAAAAATAAGCGTTTCCTTGGAATCTTTTAATTCCGAAAAAGAAATTTGAAAAAAGAGCAATTATTCGCCAAGAAAATGGGATGACCGTTTTCCACCGGAGGTGAAAGTTTATTTTTGATTGACAGCTAATTGATGAGAGTGCAGCCATCCAGAACGATTTTCGCGGGAAAGATTGTTTATGGGAGAGCCTCCATATTTATTGTTTCCCGAAGCGTTCTATGTCCGTTTATGTTATATTTTTGTCGTTAGAGCTCGGTTTTCTAAGTTATGACTTTGCTATGGAAACCCACAGGCCGAGGAAATGTCCGTGGGCTAACTCCAAAGAGCGAAAAAAGAGGAAAACTCAGAAGACAAGAAAAGCATGACAGAGGAAACACGTTGTAGCCTCGCTGCATCAGACAAAGGTTCATATCATCGGGAATGGCCGTCAGAACCTTCCAATTACGAGGAAAGTATGGGAGCGAGCAGGCAAAATATCCATAGAACGGAAGAAAGAGGGTTATTGAATGTTTGGACTGATTTTAATCGCAATAGTGACAGTGAATCCCAGACGATTTAATACCAAATAATATTTTGCGAGCGCAAACTACGCGGAAACGTACAGCATCTGTTATTACTGCAATTCGGTAGAATACATTGTAGTATCTCCGTTTGATCTCTCTGGGATAGTAGAGCAGCCCTGAACAAGCGACCTAACATGAATACAGTTTACAACACACAATCATTCAAGTAACCTGATAACTGTTACCGTTTACCAGCTCCCGCATAGCGTAAACAAAGAACCGACAATAAAGAGATAGTGAATTTAAATTCATCTCGTTTTACCCGTGTTCTCTTTTGATTTTCTTCAATGTTTTGATTTTAATGCAAAAAGAAGAATTTTATTATTTTAGATTTGTTAATACAGTGTACATGTAGCCCGTGGTATATAGCCAACGCTGGGAGACGACCTTTCGATCTCTTCGCAGGGAACCTCGCTTGCTGTCACAGCTAATAGTTTCACTCATTTGTACATTGGCCTATCAGATCCCGATGAAACCGCTCTTTTGTTGTTGCTTTATTACGCTCTTTTGGAAAGATAGAAATATGTCTAAACAATATT
This sequence comes from Siderastrea radians, assembly GCA_964017195.1. Classification (NCBI taxonomy): domain Eukaryota; kingdom Metazoa; phylum Cnidaria; class Anthozoa; order Scleractinia; family Rhizangiidae; genus Siderastrea; species Siderastrea radians. The sequence continues at coordinate 1,320,864 of OZ024893.1, read as the reverse complement.
GAAATCTTTTGGATACCAACAATTGCCTTTAAAAATTCCCTATTTGCCGGCGAGAAACGGACAAAACAATTGTGTGTCGAACACGCGCTATGCACTTGCTTGATAACGCAAGTAAAAATAAGCCCTTTGAGCATTGTTCAATTATAAGCTTTGCTAAGCTTGACACTACAATAAGTACCCATTCAACCAATATAAGAAGCGCTGTTCAAAAGAGCTGCTGCAGTTGTACTGATTCAATTACAGCGCTCCATAGCGCTCAGTTTCACTTCACTTCGCTTTTTTGCCCGCCTTGGCCGCTTCAGTTTAGGCCCAGCTGGCTGGCTTGAGGTTTTCGCTCTTTTGGTTCTCCCCATCACGCTAATATCAGTTAAACGACGACCAACATTGAAAGAAATTCGACAAAATGGTAAGGCGGTTGAATGTTAGGAACACTATAGCTTGCGAGCAGGCTCTCTATTCACGTTGCCCCCCCCCCTCCCCCCCGAATAGAGAGCCTGCTCGCAGGCTAGGAACACTAGGATTTGCGTGGAGAGAATATTGCGTGAAATTTCCACGGGAGGTGACCGGAAGATAAAATAGCACCCACTGATTGGTCCACTGTCGGCAAAGGTGTTTGGAGGCGGTGTTTGTTTGCGTAGCGAAGATTTTCTTTTGAGCGCTATTTCTCGGCATTCATTTTTCGCTTGAAGGTGACACTTTTTAAAAAGAGTTCCAACTCAAAGGCGATTTGCTCGATTTTAATCAAATTTGGAGAGTCGCTAGCTTGACGCTTCTTCAACAAGAACCTGTCGGGGAATGCGATAATTCTAAATATTTTTTCGTTAAGAACCATTTCTGTGCCGTTACTCCGTATGTTTTTCTTGCGATTTAGAAAATGTTTGAAAGCTTTTGAACGCGGCTGAATAAAAGAAAACCCCAACACGGTTTTTTAGCCCTTATGTGCGGACTTTCACCAAGCAAAAAAATTTGCAAACTTTAAAATTCCCTTTGAGCTGAAGCTTTCAAAAGGCGATCTAGACCTTCATATTCAGACTTCGCGGAAAACTTAAAAATTCGTTTTCGTGAAAAGTTAGTGGCATATTCAAATAGCCAGCTTTATAAGCTTTAATTTGATATCGGGTTTGGGGTATCTGCGGCGAAACTGAGAAGCACTACATGCGTAAGACTGAAGACACCTCTGAAGGTACACGGTAACCTTAAATCATTTAGGAAGTCTTGCCTCTTCAGTTTTCAAGAAGTCTTCCTGCCCACTTGAGGTAACTGCTATAATGATCTTTGTAATTCAATTTTATTCTACACCAATGATACTAAATCGACAGAAGGGATTCCTTGTTATTTAATGCGTTTCCACAGAAGAAGTATTTCCCAAGTATTAACGATGAGGTGATTGAGCGCAAAAAATGGCCGTAGAAATTTCGTTTGTTCGTGTCCAGTTCACAATTAACGACAATGGTAGGCGATTAGGCCTGGGCACTAGGGTTTTTCTCATGGTGAAAGCCATTCTCGTCCCCAGAGCTACGCGGCTTTTTTAAATTACGTCTCTTTCCGTCTCTTGTAGCTCTGGTAACGGCCAAAAATTTATTTTTTTTTGATTGGCCCATTCAAACTGTATGCGTAATAACGTTAAAATTTTTCGGCTTCTACGCATAACGTTTTATTTCCGGTTGAATTAATCAGGGGATTAATTTTAAAATATAGTGACTTGATCAATTTCCACGCAAAGAATGTGGCTTAGGGCAGATTGAGCGACCAAATTTTGCTGTTTGGTTAGAGATTGTCGCTAAATGCCAGCGATTCTTTTCTCGCTACAGCATTTTCTACAAAACTACAGCTTGTCCATAAATAAACTTACATGTAACTGTCTCATCAACTTTTGTAATGACCTCTTGATGTCGATGTTTAAAAACTTGGGCGCCAAATGCTTCTGGAAATTTTCGATGGGGTGAAACGTAATACAATGAAGCATTTAGTGGCGAAACCATAAGTGCACAGTTGACATTCTCACACATCAGAAACCAGACGAATGTGATAAAATAACTGTACAATTCAGTATAACGCAAATGCAATACCTTTATTCAGGCAAGATACAAATCCAAAACCCGTGAGCGAAATGCAGGAACAATCGTTCTTCTGAACAACTACGGCACGAAAGGCAGCTTCTTAAGTTTGTTCCTTTGAAAGCTCCAGGTTTTCCGCTAATTGCAGGAGATTTAGAGGGTCCCGAACAGCTTTTAGTCGATCTGACACCATGACTCGATCGATAGGAATTCAGATTTCTCGGTTGTTGTCAGAATTGTCATGCCCAGAGCTCCACGGACGAGCTCATTCTCGTCCCCAGAGCTACGCGGCTTTCTTTTAATTACGTCTCTTGTAGCTCTGGTAACGGCCAAAAATTTATTTTTTTTGATTGGCCGATTCAAACTGTATGCGCAACAACGTAAAAATTTTTTGGCTTCTACGCATAACGTTTTATTTCCGATTGAATTAATCAGGGCATTACATGTAATTAATATATTGACTTGATCAATTTCCACGGAAAGGATGCGGCTTAGGGCAGATAATTTAAGCGACCAAATTTTGAATTCAAAGTGTTGAGATTGTCGCTAAATGCCAGCGATTCTTTCCTCGCCACAGCATTTTCTACAAAACTACAGCTTGTCCATAACTAAACTTACATGTAACTGTCTCAGCAACGTTTGTAATGACCTCTTGATGTCGATGTTTTAAAACTTTAACGCCAAATGCTTCTGGAAATTTCCATGGGGTAAAACGTAATACAGTATAGCGTTTAGGGGTGGCGAAACGAAAAGTACACAGTTGACATTCTCATACAACAGAAACCAGACGAATGTAATAAAATAACTGTACAATTCAATATAACGCAAATGCAATAATAATATACCTTTAATCAGGCAAGATACAAATCCAAAACCCGTGAGCAAAATGCAGCGACAATCGTTCTTCTGAACAACTACGGCACGAAAGGCAGCTTCTTAAGTTTGTTTCTTTTAAAGCTCCAGGTTTTCTGCTAATTGCAGGAGATTAAGAGGGTCCCGAACATCTTTTAGTCGATCCATAAAGCACCACAACTCTATCGATAGGAATTCAAATTTCTCAGTTGTTGTCAGAATTGTCATGCCCAGAGCTCCACGGACAAGAACGGAGCAGGCGCAATAGCACCTTAACGGATTAGACATGCGCTACCGGATGTCGTGAATTTCACGACATCCGGTAATGGCTGATACCAGAGCCCTACGATCCCACCGCTGACAGAACAGATCGTAGGCTCTGGGAACGAGAATGAGAATTGTCATGCCCAGAGGTCCACGGACAAGAACGGAGCAGGCGCAATAGCACCTTAACGGATTAGACATGCGCTACCGGATGTCGTGAATTTCACGACATCCGGTAATGGCTGATACCAGAGCCCTACGATCCCACCGCTGACAGAACAGATCGTAGGCTCTGGGAACGAGAATGCTCTGGGCATGACAATTCTGACAACAACTGAGAAATTTGAATTCCTATCGATAGAGTTGTGGTGCTTTATGGATCGACTAAAAGATGTTCGGGACCCTCTTAATCTCCTGCAATTAGCAGAAAACCTGGAGCTTTAAAAGAAACAAACTTAAGAAGCTGCCTTTCGTGCCGTAGTTGTTCAGAAGAACGATTGTCCCTGTATTTTGCTCACGGGTTTTGGATTTGTATCTTGCCTGATTACTGTCCGGCTACTCCAACCAAGGCCACCCGACAAAAATTTCTGCAAATTAGCCAATCACAGTATTGGTTGTAAACAATAGAATTTCTACAAATGTTTTTGAGGAGCGGGAGTATTAAAACGGCAAAATAGCATAAAAATATAAACTTTATTCGTTTGTTTTAGCAAAACTCAACATATCCAGGGCATTAACTATGGAACTTTCTCTCTCAGAGGCGCATTTTGCGTGAAGGCGCCAAGTAACGTCTACAACGTTCACAACTCAACATTAGATCCGGGATTGCAACTGTTCCCGTTCGATTTTGTTTACATACCAACATTTAGACACGGTTGATTTCTCCGGTACTGTTCAATCAGAAATGGCATTTGCCAGTCCTTAGAATCATCCAAAGGGACTTTGTTGTTGAAAATATTCCTCAGTATTATTAAGTCCTTATCCAGAGCGAAACGGTCAACATACCGACCTTCATTCTGCTTTCTTAGTCTTGGCCGCATAATGGCGAAGAAATTGTTGCTCGAGCGCTCTTTTGCAAGCTTGAACGAACGAAGGTCATCTGCAGCCTTAGCCTCTTTTTTCTCCAAGTCCCTGATTAGTTTCTGTAGTTCTTGAATTTCACTTTTGCTCTCTGGATGCTTCTCGCTCGCTCCGCATTTGTTCATGTCTGTGCACGGCGCATTTGAACAGCGACCCTTGTAATGTCCCGCCAAATGGCATCGGCCACAGAGTTTTCCTCGCCGTCCATTGGCTTTGCTTGATGCTTCTTCGTATTCTCTACGAACGCTTTGCAGCTGATCAGAAGCACTTGTGATTTGTGTCTGTAACAGAGACAGGTTTTCCGTTAGTTCCGCACTTTTCCTTTCTAAATAGCTTGAGTGATCTGTTGTTTTTTCGCACGATTTTCCCTCAGTAGCGGGGCCTTCAATCGACTGCACTGACACACTGCTAGATGGGCCAACTAGCAGTGTACTGTTACCGGACACGAATTGTACGGGCCCAGGCGATGATGGAGGAAAGAGTTCTTTGGGCTGTAGAGAGGGTTTCTTCAGTTCTTGCAGCTCTTTCTCAAGAATTCTTCGTTCCGCCAACAACAACTTGTCGGGCGAGTTTATAATAATCTCGAGATCGTTTTCATTCATATATTTCAGTGAATGCTTGCTTCGAAAACCCCTTCTTTCAAATTCTGGCGCTAATCTTTGGAGGTTCAAGCCGTTAGATATCGAAGAAAGCCAGGAATAAACCTCTGAAGAAACTCCAATGTCACTTTGTTCCGCCATTTCACCGGCAGCGCGAGCACAGGTTGCGAGACTGACAAGAATGTTGCCAAACGTTTGATTGACAGCATTGCTTCTCCCTGAGTCCCTCGGTCACGCAATTACGCTCCTTACTGTAACAGTGGATAATACAATGTATTTGAAAAATATGAAATGCCCTTTCTAGTTTAAAATTTTCGCCCCCAAGACTGCAGACCTGTTGATGGTTGGCATGGATTTCCCCAGAAAAAGCATCCAAGCTTTAGCAAACTTCGCATTGTGCGAATTCGCAAACTTTCAACACAAGAAGTGACAAATCAGAAGCATTTGCTGTGTCCGAGTTCATAGTGTATAGCTTTCAAACTGATAGAAAATATTTTTGCTATGATGTTGAATTATATTGAACAGAAAAATGAAATATGCACAACCAGGTAAGTTGACTAAAAGACTTCAAATATATCGACACTTTATTTATTTCTGCCAGCTCTTTATTTACTATACTTTTCGACGGAGAGAATCGGAAATACTGCGTCACGCAGGCTGCTTTATTTATAACGTGTGGGGAAACCCCATTCTCTCTAAACTTGTTTACAGATCTGTAAACTTGTTTACAGATTCATAAACAACTCATTCAGCTGACTGAATTGCAGGTGTACATTTACAAACAATCTCTCATAATAAGCAAACGAGACTGCGAGCAGCTGTTGAATTCCGGTGAATAAGGCGGCTGAAAAAGTAGGTTCACGCCACACTCTCCTAGCATCTCTCTCAGAATAGGTTCCACAAAGTGGCCATGATGGAAGCCGCAGTTGTCTAAGATCACAGTATCACCTCTCTCCAGGACTGCTGTGCCATCTGCTCTCGTGAGATTCACTGCCTCTTCGAAAAAAAGCAGGAGCAAATTTCCGTTCGAGGGACCTTCGATGACATCAACAAAGTCTACTCCGAAGGGGGAATGGAGAAGATTAATAGTGTAAGCACAATTAGATGCGTATCGCTGTATTTTGAAGGCAGGCTGGCCTTTGGGAGCGCTTCCGTACCGTCGATTGGCAGTTGTTTTCAAGACACTGCTCTCGTCAAAACAATGAACGGTGCGCAGATCCAAGTCCGCCATTTGCTCGAGAAAATCATTTCTCAGTTCAATGTTGTCATTTCTCTTGGATTCGGCCGGTATTTGTTGTATTCTCTTTGTATTCATAAAGAGATCGTTCCTAACACACTTCGATATCGTGGATCTTGCTGGTAAATTCCAGGGATGGGCGATCCCATCAAGTAATAGACGATCTTGTAACTCTGCTGAATAAATACTCGGCTTCATAAGTTTTTCTATTTCTATGGAGGCCACAACGTCTGGAGTTATAACTCTTCTCTCTGGCTGGTCTTTCATGTGCAGCAACGAACATCCTGTACGGTCATAGTCAGCTAAGACGTTTTGGACAAAATACCGGCTTGTTTTCAGCTCCGTTGCAGTCGTTCGCTGAGATATTCCGCTATGGATCATATCAAGAACTTGTTCTCGTAAAAGTCTTGGATAATAACGGCCATTATCGTAAAGTTTTCCGCTCCGATTCAAGCAAAGTCGCATGTTCTGCTCCATGGCAGAACCGTTCAGCCGTTTGAAATGTGAAACTGAAAATTTAAAATTTGCCGCGTTTCTATTGTTATGATACTCGAACGCTATTGGCTAATTTGTAAGAAAATTTCCTGGGTGGCCTTGGTTGGAGTAGTCGGACTATAAAGGTATATTATTATTGCATTTGCGTTATATTGAATTGTACAGTTATTTTATTACATTCGTCTGGTTTCTGTTGTATGAGAATGTCAACTGTGTACTTTTCGTTTCGCCACCCCTAAACGCTATACTGTATTACGTTTTACCCCATCGAAAATTTCCAGAAGCATTTGGCGCCCAAGTTTTAGAACATCGACATCAAGAGGTCATTACAAACGTTGATGAGACAGTTACATGTAAGTTTATTTATGGACAAGCTGTAGTTTTGTAGAAAATGCTGTGGCGAGGAAAGAATCGCTGGCATTTAGCGACAATCTCAACACTTTGAATTCAAAATTTGGTCGCTTAAATTATCTGCCCTAAGCCGCATCCTTTCCGTGGAAATTGATCAAGTCAATATATTAATTACATGTAATGCCCTGATTAATTCAATCGGAAATAAAACGTTATGCGTAGAAGCCAAAAAATTTTTACGTTATTGCGCATACAGTTTGAATCGGCCAATCCCCAATCTCGTCCCCAGAGCCCACGATCCTTTTGGTCTGCGCCAAGGATCGAGAGCTCTGGCCAATCGGATTTCCCGTCCAACTCCTATTGGCTGTTGAAACACAATAGATTTACAACCGGAAGTCAAATGGAACTCAAGGTTTTCCCTGGAGTAAACAAAAAATGGCAGAACCTGAGAAAACGCCAACAACAGTAGCGACTCGGGTTTGTCGAACATGTAACGAAAACATTGTAGTACGGAATCATCCTTTAGATTTGTTTGGCGCAAAGGCATCAAAAGAAAATATCATTTCGGTTCTGGAGAGGTTTTTCGAATTAAAAATTGTTAAAGGCGATGTCCCTTCGTAAATCTGTCGAAGCTGCCACCACAAATTAAAGTAATTAAGTTTGAGGAGCTTTTTAGGAAAATTGCTTTTTCCAAACACCACCAGGAATCAGTGCTACGGGTCAAAAGAGGAAAAAAACCGGCAGATAGTCCATTGGCAAAAAGTTTCCCGCAAACAAGACGGGATCTCAAGAAAAAAAGGGTTTGTGAAGACGCTTCGCGAAAAGGCTCGATGGCTAGCAGATCGCTGTTTCAGATGTACATGGACGAAGCTTCAAAAACTAGACCACGGCCAATCCTTCCTGCACCTTCAGCAGAAAGCGAAGGGAATAAACGGAAGCTTCCAACAGCAATTGTTTCCTCAGAAGAGCCCCCAAAGCCATCAAAACAAGAAGAAGTTCTTTTGGAGTCTGGTTTGCGGAACCCACTGGTATTTTGACAAATTTGATATGAATTGAATTGACCAGAAATCAACCCTTAATTCTTAGGGAGAACAAACTATAAAGTTTTTTTTTTAAGTAGTTGCTGGTTGCTAGCCCCTTCAAGCCCTAATTGTAGCATACATGTATATTATCCTTATTGTCTCATGGTGCAAATTAGTGCTATTGGTCAGTGTATTGGTTTGGGCTTTGGTGTACATTTCCTTTATTTTCATGGTATGAACAATTTGAAAAAGAAGTGATAGATATTGTAAGGGAAGTTACATCCTGGTCACTCTAAGGAATTTAATGGTACCCTAATGTCATGCATGGTAACTTAGCTATGAAAGGAATTCTGTAAATCTTTAAAGGGGCAAAATATTTATAGCAAAAAAAAAACATTGTTTGAAAATCATGTTGGGTGGATTTTAGTTATATTAATTAAACTAACTGAATGGCTGAGCTGTTGAGTTTCAGATGACTTTAACAATCCTGTTGTGTTCAGTAAATATGCAAGAAAATGTAAGTTAGCAGTGAGTTCTTTTCTTCTTTAAGCAATTGCAGTCACTCAATTATTCTAGGTAAAGGGCTAAATTAGGCAAAGTTTTTACTAATTAACATACTGTAGATCATTGAAACAATATTAACCTTTCACAGCTTGCATTATAGTCATGTGAGTCCACCATTATCTTTCCTGATATTTAACTGTAAAATAGTTCACCTGTGTGTGCAGCATATTATGCTATGGAGATTTTCTTTCACACTTTTAATATGCATATATTTGATAGATTTATTTATTAACATAAAGCTAATCAAGAGATGACAGTCTTGAGCCAGAAAATGACCAGTTTAGTTGTGCTGTATTTCCATGGTCATATCCTCATAGATAATTATCTCAGATATATTGTCTTAACACAAAAGGAAGTAAAATCAACTTTGTTACTAATGTATTAATTTAAGCTCAAAGATGAGCCACTTTTGGAGGAGACAACTAAAACTGTTGACAAGTCGGCCACACTGATGTTGACTGGCAGCACAACCCACCAGATTGCTGAGATTATCATGCAAATATGCCAACCTTTAAGAAATGTAGTAAAGTGTTTATTCTTAAAGGATGTGAATGAACAGTGTCAGAGCCTCTGCAATAGGAGTGCTGAAAAGTCATCTGTTTTGGGTACTCCACCCACCAAGCACAAGGTATTGAGAAAGTCAGGTTTTAATTGCCTTATTATTAATAGTTCTAAAAAGTAAACTGCAGTCAAAAAATGTAATAGCATAGAGTGAAATTTGTTATTTTTTGTTAAAATAATTCTTTTCAGAATCTCGCAAGTATGATAGTGCTATTGAACATTATTATAATGGAAATGTGTTGTTTGATCTTCTTGTAAAAACTGTTATCTATTTAAAAATGTGTTTCTTTAAGGACATACAGAATTTCTCCTGGGAAAGGGTTATCACAGAGATGAAGGAGCGTGTGCCTGATGTGTTAGATGTCCTAGCTGCCATAGCAGTTCCAAATGTAAAAGTCAACAGTGAACAGCAGAGTGTTCCACTTTGTACAGCATATGGCATACTAATGTTTACCAGGTGGAAAGAACTCAGCTTGATACAGAAGATAAACACCATAGTGCTCAGTGTTGGACATGCCACTGAAAGGGTACAGTGTATTATCATATTGTTTTTCCGCATCTGTTGCTTTTAATTTAAGTAATTTGGTTGCAGTCCTGGTTTCTTCTCTTCCCTCTTGTGGTGCATGCTGAATACCTGGGTTAAGTGGGTGGGGCTCTGGCAGGAGCTAAGACCACTTAACAATCCCACAGTTGTTCTGTTAGGTTACAAACACTGAGGCTTAAGGACAGCATGATAGGTTTTGACCATGACTGACCAGAAAACAAGATACTAGAAGTAATTCTTCTTGAAATTTATCAAAATTATTCATGGATCAGCCACAGTGAATCCAAAATGATTTATTAACAATAACAACAATAATATAATTACTTCTTTCAGGCAATTGCATTTTCAGAATTTTTAATCTTATTTTGACTCTATAAATATTCTGAATGCTACCAAAATCTTATGCAGTGGTAATTAATAGTCTATTTCATTGCAGACAACGAAGAGACTTAACAGAGAAGGTGTGACAGTGACAAGGGAAACATACAGGGGCATCATGGATGATATTGGGTCTGACCTAACTGGTAGTTGCACATATGCACATTAGCCATGCAACTATAATAATCAAGTAGATTAACCTACCCCCACACCTTAAGTTGCGCTATGACTAAAGGACTCTGGTACCATCACAATGCCCTGGGGACTAGAACAATAACTGATACATATTAATTAGAAAACTGTATAGTAGTGTCCATGATAAAATGATATTTATACAAATTAGCAATAATAATTTATAACTAATCATGTTCAGTAGCAGCCATTGTTTGATTACTTGATGCCCTAGGGTTTTGATTGGAAGTGACGCTGGAGTTGGCACTGAGGTTTGAATATAAATAAAAATCAAAGGTCAGGCTAGTGAGAGGAAATGACCATGGGCAAGAAATTTTTAGAACTGTCAACAATTCGTATATTATAGGTTATTACTAAGAAACATTCTAGTTCAGTTTGTTCTTTATTTCCTAAATTAACAGTCACCATAAGAGAGCATGTTTCAACTGGATGTGTGCCAAGGTTGTTCTTTGATAATCTGGACTTCAAGATCTTGGTTAACATCATACTTCAGAACCACCGCCCTTCAGACATGCATTGGATCATCCATTATGTAACATTTGACAGAGTACCATGTTATCACCTTGATGACTCCAAACCTCTATCAGATGGCACACGGTTTGATAATATTGAGTACCTCCTGTCTCAAGGTGAACTTGACAAGTTGCAAAGTGATTTCATTGTTCTAGTGGCCCGCATTCTAGCAGACTTCTTTGAATGTATGGAGCCTCTCCAATCTGCTATACCAAAGCATATTGTGTGGTTCCAGAAAATATCCATACCCCCCCCACGGAAGGTCACTGGAAATTCCGAGGGGGAGGGGGGTTCAAAGGCAGAAATTTCCGAGGGGAGTGGGGGGTTCATAGGAAGCTCATTTTCCAGAGGGTGAAGAAACACGAAAAGAATTGAAAGCAACGCACGATTGATGCCAAGCACGAAATAATACTTACGTGGGCTGTTTTGACCTTCAAAACTACGCAAATATGTTGACTGAAATGCCAAATTTGTATAAAATTTCGGTAGACCTGATTTGCATATTCGCGTTTACGGAAAATTGCGTGTCTCCTTGGCCTTCGGTGAATATTGCACCGTTTTCAATCCTTTCATTGGGAACGTTTTTCGTTAAACACCAAAGTTGTTTAAACAAATACAAAAATATTTTTAACGCGCAATCCAGCAAAGGGTTTTCAGCCGCTTTTCACCGGATATCATCGAGATAGAATTGTTGCGTTACATAAACAGTGACGCTCATAATTTGAAAAGGTCAGATTTCACGCGTTATGCAAATTTGATGCGTTTTTGAACTGAAACTAAAAGTTCAGCCTATATTAGCTATTTCTTACAAATTCTTTTACAGTTGTCATTATCTTTGAGTTTCCATTTGACCTTCATTTACTATTTCAATTTTAAACAAAGGATAAAGTGCGGGAAGACACGTTCGATTTGTTATCCCTCTGTGCAATTTATTTTTAGACTCACGGTATGCAAATTCACTTGTGCATAATCCCAGGAAAAAAGCTGCTATTTTACTCTAATTCTCTTTCGAACATCATAACCGTCGATTTTTAGTGTAATTTACATTCAACAGTTTCGCTTTTGACGGCAGGTTTGAGTGTGGCAAATACAAAATCGATTCTCAAAGTTTGGCTTCGTTGTTAATGTTTACGTCGCATTCGGCACGTAAATTATTCGCGGCAACCCTCGGCACCAACGTTAATAGAACGTTAAAACACTCGGTTTAAACAAATTTTCGTGAAAAACATAGAACATTTCAAACCGGATAGCAAACATGCAAATAGTATTGAACAATAACAAAGCGTTATATGTTGAAAATGGATGTTATAATAGTAAATGTTACAACAAAAACCATGTTCGCGTAACGTGGAAATTCCTGGGGGGAGGGGGGGTCATCAAAGTCCCCCTTGGAACGGAAATTCCGAAGGGGTGGGGGGATGCAAACCAAAAACCTTCCGTGGGAGGGGTATGGATATTTTCTGGAACCACACATTCAACACAGGCAATGATATGCCACAACTTCAATTAGCCAGACAAGCCCACGGGTTTGCACATCCATTAATTTTGTTTCAGTTTGCTATTATACCAATGTTCTTAGACATCTTAGACATCTCAAATTGGTGGAGGTACAACTGAAAATTGTACAACTGAAAAGAAACTGAAGTTCATCTAGTTTCATGTACTGAACTTGTAAAAGCTTTTGACTGAGGGAGATTCATAGGCAGCCTTACATTATTTTTCATAATGAACATGCCTGGTCAAATTAAAAAACAAATTAAGTTGATTATTTTTGGGAAATGACAAATTATTGATATAATGTAGTTTTGGCATATTGTGTCTTATTTTTCAGGTACTCAGAATTCATGAAGAAAGTCTGTCATTGTTGGACTGCCAATAGTACCTTACAATCAATCCAAGCATGCAGATGTTTTTCAATACCTTAAATATGTTCAAAAGCTACTAGTTGACATCTACAAGCCAGAGGTACTGATTACTTATTATTTTTGAAAAATCTAATTATATCAACAAACTACACCATAGAAAATGGTACATGAATACAATATAATTATTATATTGATCAAAATCATTTAAAACATTATTGTGTGGTTCCAGAAAATATCCATACCTCCACCACAGAGGGTCATTGGAAATTCCGAGGAGGAGCAGGGTCTTAAAGGCCAAAATTTCTTAAGGAAAGTATGAGCTTAAACTGGAATTTCCAGAGGGGTCAGGGGTGTTCAAACCAAAAAAACCCTCCGTGGGGGGAGTATGGATATTTTTTGGAACAACACATTGTCAGTTCTTCAATATCTCAATAGAATACAATTGACATACAAGGGTGCAATTAAGATCCTTATTTTTCAAAGAAAAAATTGGCATAATATTATTGAAGTTGTTCTGTTGAGAATAAACAATTTATTAATCCATTCAAATGCATGAAACTTGCACTGCAAACTATCTCACTTATTTTCTTAGTGAATTGGCATATTGTGACAACTCATGATACCCCTAGTTCACTTTTCCAGTTCTCAACAAGCTAAGCCTAATTAACTTATCTCTAACTTAGAACCAAGAAACACCTGTGACTGCAGATGAAGTACTCAAGAATGTTAAAGTACCACTGGGAGGAGACCTTCTCAGCCGAGAACAAATCACTGACGCAAAAAGACTAGACTAGGGTGTGACAGTGTGACCGAAAGATTTGAAAATATTGTTGCCTGCACTTTGGCATGCAAAGCAAGCCTTTCTAGGGGCGAGTACTATTACGTGACTTGATTGCCCTTGATTTCACCCTGTGTCCTTTGTCATTTTGTCTGGTTTGCCATCGTTTTATGGCACTGCTTGAGTTAATGACCAAGTAACTCAATTTCCAACCATCCTTGAAAATGACAAGAATGCTCAAAGGACCCACATGCAAACTAAGAGTTCACTACAAGTATTCAAAATATTTTCCATTTAGTTTCTTCAACTGAGTGCTTGGTACCCTTACTTCAAGTTTTAAACTTGTTTATAACCTTTGGAGACCCAAGGTTTTTAGATAATAACAAAACTAATCCAGCTGTTATATTTCCAATTCTTTGATTAAGAAAAATGGATATTATTTATAGAGTTCAGTAAAGATACAGAAAGTTAAACTTGCAGTTTTGTTATCCTATCACACACATATAATGGATATGCACTAATACACACTGCATGTAGTTTCTTATTTGCACACATTTTTGCACAATATCAGCCATCATTATGATAGTCAGATGAGCTTCAGCCGCTAATGATAGCTGCAGTTTTCGTATGAATGTTTAAGTCTTCAACACAGTGGCAACTTTTTAAATGTCCACTAAAACTTCTGGACTGTGCAAAGACAAGCTCATAATGAGTGTTGTTAAAAACTTCCTTGTGAAAATAATCTGCCACTTCCTCACAATCTGCATGGATGTGTTCTGCTTTCAAAACAGTAAATCTACACTAGGTCTAGTTTCTCTTAACTTATGAATTTCATCTCTTCATTATTGGCTACCATAATCCACATGGTCAAAAACAGAAGAGAGAAATTGATAAATGAGTGATTTTCCATAACCTGCATTTAGGTAAACCCAATAAACTGGCTAATTAATATTTACAAGAATACTTAAAGAAAAATGCCCTTTCAAAAAGCTGCTTATGAGAGAAGTCGCAAGAGTGCTCGTATTTATTATGTTCCAACTAAAATGTGTTTTTAGTTCCAGCTTTTTCTTCAACCCAGTGAAACTTGACAGAAGCATGAAAATTTAGCGACCACTTATGATATACCATATGCTTGCCCAGTCCCCAGTAATTGTTGAATGTAGCTCTTGCCTAAGGAACAGAATTTCACAAGACGTGCAACAAGATTGCATTACATTCAGTTTTAAGACAAGTTCATCATTTGGAATCTGCAAGATAGTACTGTGATTTAATTGCTTAATGAAGGTAGCCATTGTCCTGGAATATCCTGATTCCTCTTCTCTTTGCACTCAGTGATTATGAGATGTATGATTCATTTCCCAGTAATAATGATACAGTTCCCTCTCCTGCAACACAAAATAGTAATCTTAATAAACATATGTCTTGATCAAGGGAATAAAGGGGTTAGTTTCAGAAGGAACTGTGGTAATAAATTGACTTTATCAACTCAGTTAACAAAACCAATTTTATATGTCATGATCAGTAGATGTTATTTAAAAACGTTTGCCTGTAAGACCCCTCTCCTCCTTGGAATTTCCAACGACCCTTCATGGGGCCATGGGGTGGGTATGGATATTTTCTGGAACCACTTGCAGTTACTAAAAAATTGTTATTAATAATAGTATTCATGGTTGCAAAACTTTCTGAGGCCTTGGGGCATTCAACAAATTGACAAACAACAAGAAAAAAGAGTAGGATTGCATTAAAAGGAGTATGATATGACAACAGCCAGCACCAAAAGAGTGAGGTTTCCAGATTTAACCATTTTTTTGCAATGGTCTAAGTAAACATTTCAAAATAATAGTAAGCATTATCTTTATAAACCAACACAATTTTTTCTATCTCAGTGTTCACAGATAATAGCACTATAGAAATTAGCACTATAGATAGCACTATAGAAATTCCATATAATTATTATTATCATTTCTGTTCAAAAGTATGTTCTACTCATACATGCACAAATTCATAGGTGTACTGCAATCAATCGATCAATCAATCAACTTGATACTGGAGCAGGTATATTACAGTTGTATATATACATACCAGTCAACAACAAGATGTGCTTCATCATCAACGATAGCCTTCACACGATTTTGGAACTCTGCAGTTTTCAGAAGCTTGATGATACCTGTGTTATCCACAAGGACTTCCGGGTGAGCAAAGATTAACTAACACTCGCTTGGGTTTTCTAGTGACGAACTAGGAGACAATTGTTCTCCATCGCAGTCATCATCCAACGCCAAACGGTCGCCTTCCAGAATACAAGCTTTTAAACCGCTCTGTTTCAAGTTGGTTACCTGATCCATTATTTAGAGAGACACCACCAAAACAATAGAGTTTTTGTTGGTCGATAGCCAAATCCATATTATCGATCCACTAAAGTGATGGTGGAATTACTTGATAGACCAAGGACTTGTTGGGAAAACGGCCAAGACATCCTTTCTGTCTAAAGCAATTATCCTATGGATCTCTTCTTGCTTCTGTTTAAGTGTAACATCTTCTTTTCCAATTACTCTCAATCCATAATAGAGAAAGATCCGACCAGCCTGATGGCAGATTACACTTTTCTCCGCCATCTTGTTTCTACTTCTGAGTCTGCGCAGTGTAACCGGAAGTCCGCGATTTGCGGACTGAAAAATCCGATTGGCCAGAGCTCTCGATCCTTGGCGCAGACCAAAAGGATCGTGGGCTCTGGGGACGAGATTGGGCCAATCCAAAAAAATAAATTTTTGGCCGTTACCAGAGCTACAAGAGACGTAATTAAAAAAAAGCCGCGTAGCTCTGGGGACGAGAATGCAATGTGATAGCTTGACTTTGTTGTCAAACAGTCGTGTAATTTCTCAAAACCGCGAAAAGATTTACAGGTTTTGGAATGGAAGGACACCTAACCACACTGAATTAATTATTGGAAACCATTCCTTAACAGTTAGTTCCCAAAAGATACGAAGTGAAGGGATTTTAAATTGCTCGCGTGATTCATCGTATTCGAAAGCAGTTCGGTTGACTTTCGCCGTGACTTCTCAGTGACTTGTTGCTGTTTGTGTTTGAACTTCCATCTTCTGAATTTCCTTTGTTTTTTTTTTTATTCAATGGCTTCGAGTAGTGGATCGGGTGGAAGGTCTCCCAAAAAACTTCGCGAGGTAGTCAATTCAAGCAAGGTAGGAAAACTCGTAAGATATTAGATTCAAACCAGTAATGTACAATTCCTCATGCAATTGCAAGCCCCTCGTCTTTAACTTTAAAGTTATAAACACGTTCATGTCTTAATTAATCATCTAACTGTACAATTTTGTCGTACTTAAATGTAGTAGTAATGTCAGTTTTTCCAAAGCAACTGAACCAGAGCAACTGTGTGTATGCCAGTGGACAGTGCTGTGTTTAATCAACTGTCATTCTTTAGTAATGTGGATGCTGCCTTGGGCTATTGTTGCTGTACATGTACACCTTAGATCCTGTTGTTTTTTTTCTGAAACAATGATGGCATAATGAACCACAGCAGAATCTACCGTCAAGTTTGATGAATGTCTATTTAGCTGCCAAATCGGGGGATGCCAAATGAAGTTCACTTTTATCATTGTCATCATCATCATCATCATCATCATCATCGTCATCATCATCATCATCATCATCATCATCAACCATTTCGCTACAAAATAAAGCAAAATGTTTTTAATTGCTTCATTTTGCTTCACATTCTCTTGTCAAGGCTATCAACATTATTTACTTTTTTGTGGTAATGTATGAATTATTAAATACATAAGTGGGAACACAATTAGTATTATGTGTTAGTACAGTATCACCTGAATTGCTGAGAGGTGTTAGTGACTTCTATTAAAGGGCCAATTAGTTCAGAAGGTATTTATTGGGTTTCCACCTGCTGTTACTGTATTTCCTTGGTTAGCCATTCAGGGTGTATACATTTCAGATCAATGTCTTGTTTTCCTTTCCCAGCCTTAGTTATCCAAATTTATGTTTGTCAAACTGGTACTGCCATAGGGTGCTGTCACACTCAGTGTTCAGTTCAGTGTTACACTTTCTTATTTCAGTTTTTGATGATGTTAAATTCAATTGGGGACTGAATAACTGTATTACACCAAATTAACAATGTGTGCAACCACAGTCATGGCAGTTTAAAATTTACAAGAAAATTAGAAAGCCAAATTGACAAACATGTGCACTATCTACTATGGTAAGCATGTCAGCATCGTAAGTGGTATTCTGACACTGGAACCTAATAGGCAATTGCAACTGAAGCCCTAGAATATCCATGGAACAAACCTACAATCTTCGTCAATAATTTTGGGACACCAGTTCACATTTCTGTGATTGCCAATGGAAATTCATGTAAAAAGCCACTTTTATTGAGGTGTCCCAAAGATTTCTGTCAAGATTATAGACCTGAAAAATTACTTGGCATTCTTCCTATCCAAAACATTCCCATTTAATCTTATCTGAATCTTAATTGAAACTTCAAAAATTTGTAAATCTCACCACTAGAAAAAAATACTGAAAAAAAAGTTGAAACAAACAGAAATACCAAATCACAAAAAGAAAGCTTTGTCCTTCCCCATAACTTTTAAACCTGGCTGCCTCTTGAGATTAGCATAATATGAAAGTTTGTGTCATGCAATCTTAGTGATAAGAAGGTTTCTAAAATTAATATTGCTTCCTTCACTTTAAGTATGACAGCATGGATGTTCCAGAAGAATTGAAAGCAAATCTGGAAAAGCTAAGAGCTCTGTCAAAGGATGATTTAACAGAGAATGGACTTTTACGGTCAAGAATTGATCAACAATGTGAACTTATTTGCATCCTGAAACAGCGTGCAGATGAATCTCTTAAAAAGTCCATGGCTTTGGAAAGTGAAAATGGTGAACTTAAAAAACACAGGGATGAAATATTGACTGCTTTACACAATGAAACAAGAAAGTACTCTGTTTTGGACAAGCGATTTGCTGTTCTTAACCAGAACCACGAGGAACTTATTAAAATTAAAGATGAATATAAAACAGAGAATGAAAAGCTACGGATTGAAAATGGTCACCTAAAAAAGGAAAATGAAGGATTGTTTGGAAGCCTTGTAGAAGAGAGAGATTCACAGATTCAGCAGCTAAGAGAAGAAGTCAAAAATCTGCAAGAGAAATATCAAGCTGCTATGGCAAAAGAAAGGTTGGATTATTAAATTATACCATGTCAATTGTGTGTATGCCATTTTTGACTCTAAAGTACAGCTGAATCTTGCTACCAGGATTAAAAATGTTCTGAAATGGACTGGTATTATTGTATTCATCTTTGTGGGTCACAAATTGTAGCAAGAAAGATTAACTTAATCTCCCTGCTACATGTACACTTTTTTAGTTCATCAAAGGCTGTGTCTGATTTACTAGGATAGCGCTGGAAAATTTCTCTTCACTGGAGAAGAAGTATAGTGAACAGGCTAAAAAACTACAGCAAGAAATTACAATGTTGCAGAAAAATGCAGAAGGTAAGTTGGACAGTTTCCTTGATTTTATTCATATTTTTCTGTTCTTGATTTCTTGTCTCCAACATTTTCCCCCTGTCTGTACTTGTAAGGGCGCGGTGGAATAGTGGTTAGCAGATCTGAAGGTCGGTGGTTCGACGCCCAGTCCCTGGCATCATGTCGTTTCCTTAGACAAGATGCTTTGCCCCACATTGTCTTTCTCCACCCAGGCGTATAAATGGGTACCTGCGACATACTGCTGGGGGTAACTCTGTGATGCTAAGGAAACCGGGATAAGCTCCGGCCCTGTGGGCCTCCTTGGCCTGAGAGCGACTTAATCCTTTTATCTGTACTTTTACTGCAGCAAGGTAGCTCTCTGATATTCTGATGGCTTCTGCTTCAACTAGCCAGTCAAGTGCAAAATCTGTGGTGGACAGAGCAGTCAAGCTACAGTTTTTGCCTTTTGATACCTGAACAGAGGCATATCAGGGACACTAGATTAACTGGATGCCAATTGATGCTTTCATTTTTCATGCTTTAAGTTTTTATGTATTTTTGTACATTTGTAATTAATGTGATAAGGACTCGTTATATGTCAGTCACGCTGTAATTTGTATATATTTTAGTATTGCATTAATTTGGTTTTGTTGCATGATGGTATTTCATATAGTTGAGCATTTTTAACATGGGCCTCTAACTTGGGAGGTTAGGATGACCACTCCCATGTTCTCTTTAGTTAGTAAATGTTTTTTTTTCTTTTTTTGTCTTCAGAGCAACATAAACAGTCAGAAGAAAGGGGTAAAATCACCACTTCAGAAAAAGAGGAAAGTCAAGCTAGAATTTTAGCATTAATGAGAGAACGAGATGAGTTTGCAACACTTGCTGTGGAGAGAGGAAAAGGCTTAGAAGTAAGTCATTCAAAAAGGAAGTAAAATGGTAAAACCTGAGGCTTGCTGAGATGACAAGACCCTTGTCTAAAAATCTGAGTGCAAGACTTCATCTTTAACAAATTCTATCTGGAGAGTCAATAAAGAACAATATTCCAAGCCAGAAACTTCACTGACTGCATGAAGTTTTGGCAGGGTTATGTTGAAATTATTTTCATTACTTGTGTAAAGTTACATACGGACCGCCAGCAGGTCACATGGCTAACTCTTACTTTGGTTTCTGTTGCTCAAAGCTCTACCCCCATCTCCCCCAACCTGGCTGGGATGTTAGTCCGTCACAGGGTACCAAGCATAAAGTAACTAGGAGTATTACTACTACCCCTTAATAATAATAATAATAATAATAATAATAATAATAATAATAATAATAATAATGTCTTTATTTCATAAGATAAACACACATATCCTATGTTACAAAAATTGAGGGTAAAAAGCAAGCTACATTACATGAACTAACACTATTAGAGCGCTTTTCAAATGAGTGTCGTAAAACCAAAACCAAAGTAATTACCCCAGCCAATCACAACAAACACAAATTACCCAACGAACCAATCAGAACTCGAAGCAAGTACATGTAACCGGCGTCAAGCGCGGGAAAACGCGTGCAAGCGCGAGCAAGTCGCGACTGATTGGTTTGAGTTTTACTCCTGATTGGTCGAGAAAGTGGCGCGAAAGGTTTTAACCAATCACAGAGCGAAGTAAAGCAAAACCAAAGCAAAACACGAATTACTTTCGACACTCAATTGAAAACCGCTCTATTCTAATGAAATAAAACAGCTAACTTGTATTTAAAAATAAGGTGGTTAATAAAAGAGCTCATGAAGCGCATCGTGATGGGATACTAGTCCATCACAGGATACCCGGCATAAAGTGACTAGGAGTGTCTTTTCTACCCCTAGATGGGATGTTAGTCTATCACGGGGTACCCAGCATAAAGTGACTAGGAGTATCTTTACTGCCCCTGAATGGGATGTTAGTTTATCACAGGGTACCCAGTATGAAGTGACCAGGAGTATTACCAATATCCCCAGATGGCATGCTAGTACATCACAGGATACCCAGCATAAAGTGATTAGGAGCATTACTACTACCCCTGGATGGGATGCTAGTCCATCACTGGATACCCAGTATAAAGTGACTAGGAGTATCTTTACTCTCCTGGATGGGATGTTAGTCTATCACAGGGTACCCAGCATTAAGTGACTAGGGGTATCTTTACTCCCACTGGATGGGATGTTAGTCCATCAAAGGGTACCCAGCATAAAGTGACCAGGAGTATCTTTACTTCCCCTGGATAGGATGTTAGTCCATTGCAGGATTACAATGTGACACAAAATTCTTTCACTGGTACCTATTTACACACCTGGATACAGGTTGACAACCTAGGTTAAATTTTTCCTCTAAAGCCAGCAACACAGCATGCAATTTTATATGCTTGCATGGCAAATTTTGATCACCAAATTAGAGTTTTGCCAGGTGAGGCCACAGCCATGACGGCAATTTTGCCAGCAGTTCTAATCCCTGCAACAAGCAATTGAAAATAGCTGATATCTGGATATCTACAATTTATATTTGATGTGATTCTGCGAACATTGCCAGCGATTGTCAAGGGTAACCTCTGCCGGGAAAATCTCTAGCAATCAATTTGTCTGTGACAAGCATACAAAATCACTGAGTGTGTCACTGGCTTTAACCCTTCAATCCCCGATATGAAAATGCATATTCTCTTAACTGTTCTCCGTACATTTCTTGTGGAACTAGTGCTCAAGGAGAATTTGTCAAAATATCAAGACGTCTTATCCTTGGTGATCATTTCCTTTATTCTCATCTCTTGAATGTTTGAACAAGTAGTGATGATGTAAAGAGAAATTTCATTTTCATCACTGTTGAGGAAACAACAGAACCATGCAATAACCTGGCATCCAACCCCGTGCCTGACCCTCTGATCTTCCACTTGAAAGTCTGACAAGCTTGAGATTTTTAATAGCGGTGAAATAAATAGTGCGTAAAAATATTTAAAATTTCTACTTCTACCTTTTAAAGATGCACTGCACAGTCTCCTAGTTGAGCTGATATGATTAGTCGGTTGTGTTAGCTCTTACTGACTTTCCTTAAGTAGAAAATTTTCACATTTGCAGGAAAAGCAGAGAGAGATTAAGGAACTTGGCCTGAAATTAGAAGAAGCCGAAAGGTCACTAAAAGAGACGGAAGATAAGTTTGTGTAAGTAGCAATTTCCCAACTCTAGAAGCTGTGGGAATCTGTGGATCACTGAGCAAGACAGAACATCTGGGTGGGGGGGGACTGAGGATGGGGGCACTCCCATCTCAAAGTGACAGGGATGCTAATCATACCTTAAAGGCATTTTAACTATTTTTATTGTTCAGTATCACTAATTAAGGGGCTTCACTCAGTAATAACAATAAATGGCCACCAGTAGAATTATTTGAGTACATTGTACATTTAGGGAAGAAGCTAGAAAAAATATCCATAACAGGAAAAGTAACATACTGCTTGTTAGGAGATGGTAACTCTTAAGGGTGCAACTGAGCCATGCCCAAAAAATGAAACTCAGGTACCTTTCAGGGGTCCTTTCAATATTTCTAAGGAGCATTCCTTTTACGGGCCACTGTAAACAGTGATGTGTTATTTTTTGCAGGTCTGAGTTGAGGACGATGTCAGTAAATGCTCAGGTTCTGAGACTCAAGAAACAGCTGGAAGATGCAGAGAGGAAACAGCGAGAGAGTGAGAAGGTACGCTCACAAAACTGTGTGAATGGGGGGCAGTGCAGCTCTCAATTTTCAGTCAAGTTTGGCCAATTTCTTGGTAGCATAACAATAACAGCAGACTATTATTCACAGGCGTCTCTCTCTTCTCTTGTGGCTAAAAGTTTACCAAAAACTTGTTAAGACAGAGAAAGACATTAAAACAACGGCCTTTCTTACTTTGTAAATTGATGATTGATTGACTGACCGACTGACAGATTGACTGATTGGCTGATTGAGTAATTGACAGTTTGACTGATTGATGGACTTTTTTTCAGGAGTATGCTGCCTATAAGAAGCATATGTCGAACTTGCTAGGAAAGGAAAAGGAATTGAACAATAAACTCAGAGTTCTGATTGGCTGATTTCTAGCACCAGGCCTCATCAGCACGACTTATCCGCATGTTACCGGATACATTATAGCAGGCTCAAGAAAAAGTATCGGGAGATGGCATCGCAACTGCTTGATATGCAAGTGCAAAGCGCTTCTTGAATTCATGCAGAGTTTGTTGTAGCTCGTTTCCTCTGACTGGATTAGTCGATCTCAATCATGAAGATAAGCAACTGTTTCAAAAAGCTTATATTCAATTAGAAACGTCATTATTATTCATTATTGTCAGGTCAATAAATGAAAATTACAAATAAGAGCTTGAGGATGAAGCTCGATGCCCTCTTAAACTAGGGTTAGGTGCCAGAAGCCACTGAAACAAGCACTCCGGCTTACCATTAAGTAGCAACCTCTTTGTCACTAGTCGAGCATTTCTTTTGCACCCAGTGGTGAGATGTTCCAAGTATCCATTGCATGCATGAGAGACAGCAGTTCAATTCAGGAGCAGTTCAGGTCAGCAGGGCTCTCGTGTACCATGTCCTGTCATATGTCCTGCGGTGCCTCCCGCACCCCACACGACGCTGTCCGGTGTGTTAGTATCCTGGGCAATAAGAGTGGTGTTGGCAGTTCAGCATGCCTAACACAGTTCACGGCAAATGTATGTCTAATTTTACTGGGGATGGGTGGGATCCTTATACAATGATCTGCATTCGTCCTATGCTCCTGCCACCTCTCATTATTCGGTGTCATGCATAGCATTCTAATGTAGAAGCCGTTTAGTGATTTGTCAAAGAAGCATCTTAAATAAAATGCAACTCATTTTTTCCCTATAAATGGCTCTATTGTATCGGAATCACAAGTCGACACAAGCAGTTCAAGCCTAGGAAGCACAGTTAACAATGAAGAGAACTTGGCGAGTTATTTTGCCCTGAAAGATTCCTAAGAATTCCCTGCTGAGATTTACTATTTCTCCCAGGCGTAGAAGTTTGTGGTGGGATGTGCTCTTTACAGTTTCCTGAGACTTTGTCAATTGTATATTTCGAGTCTCAGCGACAAAAAACTATTTGAAAATCTCACTTCCGAGGACCTAAATTTCAACTTTCCTAGGTCTTCCTAGGGAGTAGCCTCTAAATAGTCAGGTGAGATAAATCTGTATTCGTACATCCGCCCCATACCTTCCCACTCTCGCCATGAATTTCGCTCCCCAGTGCCTGAAAGTACACCGTTTTTCTGGTCATAATGTGGAATGAAACTGAGATTTGTTCTTTATAAAAGGTCAAGGGCTCTGGGGAATACTACTGAGGAAGCACTTTGCAAACACATTAAGTGACTTGTCCGTCTGGTCTGCATCAAACACACACGTGTCACACATACGCAACTAAATTTCTTAAATCACGTACTTTCCAGGTGACAAATTAGAACAACCTGGTGGATTTTGCCCTGGCAGATTTTGTGGATTCCTGACGAAATTATACCCAGGTTTCATCAGGTCTGTTACGCTAGGCTTCTGG
Organism: Siderastrea radians; assembly: GCA_964017195.1. Classification (NCBI taxonomy): domain Eukaryota; kingdom Metazoa; phylum Cnidaria; class Anthozoa; order Scleractinia; family Rhizangiidae; genus Siderastrea; species Siderastrea radians. The sequence continues at coordinate 1,296,463 of OZ024893.1, read as the reverse complement.
TCTGAATTTTCTTAATTCGTTGTTACGGTGACGTGCGCAAAACGTCTGAGCACTTTTAAAAAATTTTTAAAAATCACAAAAAGACAACATCCTTGGACACCCAGGGGCAGATAGTCGAAGCGGTAGCAGTTAGCAGTTAAAAGCAAAACAGGTGAAATCAGTACGAGCAAAGGTTTACACCCGGGGGTTACAACTTTCGCTCATACCGATTTCGCCATTTTATCTTCCTCTAGTGGCAGACGTTCAGTTTAACGTGTAAATAAACTTAAGTGATTTTGAGGCTCGCATAAAGGTAAATGGACAATTTCATTGGCAAATGGAATAGCCTCCCAGACTCTGAGGTAGGAGCACCTTGCCTGGAAGATTTTAAAGAAAAGGATATTTTGTTTCAAATTTGTTATTTTTTTCTCATTAAATCTGATAAATCAACCAAAATCAGTCTCAAACAAGTAAGACTTGCATGACAAACGATTTTAGGTAGTTTAGTTAACTCTTTCGCGTCCAGAGTCGTATTTTTCCGACGTTGGAGTCGGTAGACATTGAACCACTTGTGATGTCATCATTTTCTGACGACACCAATTTGATAAGCTGCTAACACAGCAAGGACAGATCCATCCATACGTGTGTTCATTTTGAATATCGACCGAATTCTGGCAGAGCTGTAATACCAGAAAAAACGTGTCCAACTTTGGGTGCAAAATTGGTGTTAAAATAGGCCAAGTCACCTTGTTGATCAATTGGATGTTCCAGGTTTTTTGAAGGGCTAACCGAGGCCAAAACTTTTCCCGCTAACGTCGGGAGAAATCGGCCGGGAGGCCGAGCCCCGTCGGCCGAGCCCCGTCGGCCGAAGGCCGACGCAACGAGCGGCTTGCCGCGAGAAAGAACCTCTGGGTCAGAGCGCTTTGATTTACTGTTCTCGTTGAACTTTGATCTTTTTTTATCCTATTACGTTCAAACCAATCACAGCGTATGTCTCGTGCTGTGATCACATGCAATGGCACATGAAGATATGACAGATCTGGGTTGATTACACGCTAGTATTGAGGGTGTCAAATGGATCGCTTTAAAACGGTGTTCGCAAACAAAAACAAAGCCCGGCCCGGTAAAAATTATTGTCCACACAATTTACTGGCAAAAGTAAGTTGTGTCGCCTTTTAATCGTCTCGATCAAAGGGACAAAGCTGTTGCGATTGCACATAGGAAAACTAGCACGAGTCGTGTTTGGCCCGTCATTTTACATTCTATCAATATTTTCAATGAGGACCGGATAAGCGCCTCGGGATTTGCAGTGATGAAGGCGTACAGCTTTCCAGCGAGGGCACCATCTTTGTCGCCACCATCTCCGGATAAACAAGTTTAGAAATGCCTCGTCGCTTTAACTCCTTCATATGGCACTCAATGACCGCATGTAATAAGCGGACAAACAACAATAGATAGATAGATAGATAAAACTTTATTTTAACACGATAATAATAAAAGCTAAAAGCTTGTGGGGTCGTGTATTTAAATTTAAGATTAAAATTACAATTAAAATATCTAAAATTACAATTCTTATGTTTACAGTAAAATTAATTATTTAATTAATTACTAATCACTATCACTATCGGGCTTTTGGAATAATCGCTGAATCCCACATAGTCCTGGAATGAGCTGGAATATTATAGAATTAAATAACCGATTTTCCGAAGCCGGTTCGCAATACTGCTGAAACATCCTTGCAGCGAATAAAATTAAAAATAGTATACCATCTCTTTGTTCAGAGCTTAACTCCTCTACACCGTCAAACGTTTTTACTGCAGGCTTTCTCGAATGTTTTGTCAAAACTACTTTCGCAATCCTCCATCACTGCACAAATCACACGCGAGCGATAAACCTGGTAAATTTCACAGATTACTATCCCGCGGCATACTATTCTTGTCAACCAATGACAAAAACTGTTATACTTCGAATACCTTGCGGGGTTGTTAGCAGCCAATCAGAAGCCTGAACCAAATTCTGGACTAAACCGATTTAAGCAAGGTAGCCATTGGCTCGGCGTGATCAAAGCGATAGCGCTCTGGTCCAGAGGCTTTTCGCGCGGTAGAGAACACAATAAGCTGCAACCGGAAACCGCGCAAGAAAAGCCTCTGGCACCCAGGGTAAGAAAGGGGATAATGCATGGTTCAATTTTACCTGTTACCATCCCCCCCCGGGCAGCCCCGGGGACAAGTCCAGCCCTTCGGTCCCGGGGGTAGGGAATTGTTTGAAGCGGTCTTGTCCCGGGGGTGGGGGGGCGGGGCAAATCGAAAACATAAACTTCTTGTTGTTCCGCTTCTCGGTTGACACAATGGCGCGAGACTGCCTATTTCTAGGGAAAATCTCTAGAATTTGTAAATAGCAGACTGGTTAGGGAAGAATACTCTGTCGAAATTCAAATCTGTATTCGAAGGTACGTTAATCATAGCTTGCTAAACGAATATGCATTTGATGTGTATTCAAATGGATCGGCGTTCGTCACAAACAAAGAAATATTTCTTCAGCGTATTTATTTCTATAATAAGACGATTCAAATAGAATCTATATAAAAACGGATGCACAGCTTTATATTGAACAGCGATATCAGTCCAGTGTTCTTATAAAACAAGCTAAGAAAAACTCCTTTAATGCTGCCATCAATTTGTTCACGGGCCTCTTGTGCGTATGTGCTGTATTTAGAATAAAACACGTTGCGAAGGACATTTCTTTACTCGCCTGCAGCCGTATGCCGGTGCAGTTAGAGTTTTTTCTTCAGTTTTTTTTGCAAATGTAGTGTTTATGTTTTTATTTTATTATACGTGTAGAATCCTTTGTTTAATAAACTCTAGAAAGGCGTTTAAGTTCTTGTCAAAACGTCTGGTTTTGCTATTGTTCGGAAATCAATATCACCATCTATATTTTGTACACAAAACAACGTATTTGTGGTTGATGAGGAGTCCCGGGGGTGGGGAATTGTCTCTTTCTGCGTGCCCGGGGGTGGGGGAATAGACTGCCAAGTGAGAAGAAAATTGCAAATTCCCGGGGGTATGCCCGGGGGGGGATGGTAACAGGTAGAATTGAACCATGCATAAAGGGTAGAAAATGAAGAGAATAGAAATGGAGAGAAAAAGGAAAGCAAAAGAAGCGAGAAAAAAAGTGGAAATGAATCAGCCAAAAAAAACACAAAAACAAGCACCAGTCAATCCTATCTCTAATCCCTCAAATTTTGGCTTATGCGCATACATGAAAGCAAAATATTGTACAATTTACAACAGAAGCTGGTTCAAAATCTAGCTAAATTATAAGAAAACGCTTTTTTAGCAAATTTCAGTGGCATTTGGCAGCATAGAACTAAAAAAAAACCGCTTTAACGGTAAAAAAAATGCGTTTTTTAAGGGAAAAAAGTCGGACAGGGAAAGGTTAAAGTGCCACTGAGACGAAAATTCATAGGTTTATTTCCGCCAAATTCTGTCGCAGAATATCGCGTTTTGTTCATATTTCCCCAGAAAACAGAACAACAAACCTTCCATCCTAATATTTTTTAGCTCCAAAGTCGCGTAAAAAGTGTCCGCCATTACTGAAAACGTGTTCCTGGGTGATTGCGCAATTTAATAGCTTGTGACGTCAGAGGCTCACCTCAGTCGCGTTTCCTTGTGTTTTGACTGAAGATGTCTACCGTCGACTGCGAAACCTCCGAAGAGTATTTCTACGATTTGGAACAGTCTTTAACTTCCCAAGCCTCTGAGGATTCGTTTCATTCGGCAAATGAAGAATTTTTCTTACCGTACGATGTAAGAACTGATGTGAGGTTTCAACTAATAATCTTGTAAACAAACGGTTTGTTGACAATATTATTTGAGTTATTTGGCGGGAGTTCAAAACATAAGCGAAATATGCTTAGACAATGATTGTAGTTCAGGCCCCAGTTGCTCAAAAAGTGGATAACTCTTTTTCAACGGATAAGTCGCTGTCCGGTGGATAAATTTTATCGCTTCATCTCGGTTGTTCAAAGCTTGGATAGCGCTCTCCAGCCAGCTGTTCAGCCGCTATACAGCGATCATAAAGTTGTCCATTCCAAGGTAGGTTGTGTAACTTTTATCCACTGTAAACCTGTGGCAAAATAGACATGGCTATTCGAAGAATTGATCTTTTAAGCTGTGGAAATTTAGACAAAACACCTATGAAAACTTTAGACTTTGATGCTCGCGAATACTCAACCTTGGGTCGATCGATGTTGGTGTGGGAGAAATAAAAGAAGCGATACCTTGTCTGCCGTTGTTTATGTTCATTATATATTATAAAAAAAGCATTGAGATTTTTGGCCATTCTTGCCATAGTCTGGGAATCTGTCTTGAAAAACCGTTGTTGTTGTAGTCAGCTGCCAGGCAGCTTATCGTGTCTATCATAGTACAGCGGTCACTCAACACATTGAAACACAAGTGCTTGGCGCTCCTAAATATTTTAAACAGTTTTTAGAGAATTCTTTTTCTGAGCCGAAAGAAGTGAAATAAATCAAAACCTTTTTTTTCAAGAACTGGAGGCCTTGTGTGACCGGAATCTAAATATGTGTAGTGAAAATTAAAAGCGCACAATGAAAATTTTCCGCTGCTCATCAACAACATGCGGACCGCCGAGGAAACGAAGCTTTCGCTTGCCTCATTCGCTGCGAAAAATAATAACTTGATATTTAATCATTTTTCTTAGTAGTTCATTTACTAAGATTGCTATGACAGGTAAAAGAAATAACATTGTTAAACCCTTAGGCAAATAGTGGCGTGTGATATTTGACCCATATTTTTTCCCAACTTCAATTTCCACGCACCGACGATCCGATCTATTAAAGCCTTTATCTCGAACAACAACAACAACATTTTATTTGCATTCCCAATTACAAATGCCATTGCACATAGAAAAGAGAAAGAAAAAATGTTGCAAAATCGATTAATTTACAAATTTTTTGTCTATTGATCCATTTCTTAATGCAAAAGCTTCGTAAATGAAGTAACCTAATTTTTAACAAGTGAAAGCGTCAATGCTATTTAAGAGAAATACAATTTTAAGAATCGAAATCGGAATATTTACTAATAATATCGTCCATTAAAGATTTTCTAATTGGATCATATCTATTGCAAGATAAGAGGAAGTGTACTTCGTTTTCAACTTCATTTGAGCTGCAGCATTGACAAATTCACAGATGCTCAGGGCTTTTAGGGGTGGAATGTCTTCCATTTTCAATTCTTATAGGTTGTAATAATACCTAACCTAAGTTTTTCTACTGCCCGAACAATAATGTCAATCGACTGTTCACCGACAGGGAATAAAGAGAGAAAAGATTCTCCACATTCAGGATAGTATGTTATAAAATAAATGTCCATGCTTCTAAGCGATTACTGCTCTGAAATTAACACACGCAGAATTAAAAAAAGTAAAAGATAAGCAGTACAAACTATATCAGCTTAATCACGGCGGTCAGGATTGCATTCGCCGAGGATCTTCGCGCTAGCAGACAGCAGAACTGAAAGGGTTTTCCTCGACGATAATAAATTTCAAAATACGTTAAAAGAAAATCAGTTTTGCACAATGGTGGATGCGTTGAAAAAGAAACAAACTATCACTTCAACTGCGTTATAAGATTAGGTAAATTACCTTTCGTCTTGTTCGCGCAGATAATGTTTTTTTCCGGTTCTTTTTTCCATATAGTTGGAATGGGCAATGGAATGATCGACCTCTGGGATCTTGCGACATGAACAGCCCTCTGGAAAAACTCGTCCGTGAAATGATCAAAATGCCTCTCGGGTTGAAATTCGCACTGTGTGTGAGTGCGAACATTGTCCTTTTTTCCATTGCAGGTCCGTTCGTAGGGCTTCAATGAAGCAAAATACCAGCTCGGTGGTTGGATTTATTGTTGTAGCATTGTACAACACAAGTGCTACCTGTCATTACTGCTGCAGCAAGGAAGATTTCAAAGTCGAGCAACAAACACTTGGCAAGAAATCTTTCCTCGAGGACAATTTACTTTCCCGTGGCAAGTAACCATGTGAAGGCACTAGGTTTGAGGTGAGCCTCTGACGTCACTTCCGCTCATTCGCACGCCAGCTTCCGGAACAAGGGCCAGTAATGGCGGCCGCAAAATCTCGACAAAAACCGTCCGAAAAAAGCGACTTCTAGTCGTCGTAATAAGTTGAAATTTGGCATGGTAACTAAGAACCACAAACTATGTTCAAAAATGTAAAAATATGGAATACCAAAATTCTGGTCCCAGTGGCACTTTAAGGACCGGCTGTGGTGCAACCCCTATAGCCGCTGACCATACCCTAAGTTTTTATTTTTTTAAAAGCAGCTGCACAGATCTGGCTTTTTATTAATAACACCTGTTCTGACGCTTACGAGAATGGCTTCATTAAGAAGGAGATGGGTTATCCGAGGAAAAAGAAGAAGCTACCAACATTAGCTAACAGGCTCTGAAGTGTGCGACTTGTAAACTTGGTATACCTGTGCGATAACTGCAAAAGACTGGGGCACACGGAAACAAGTTGGACGTCACGTGACCAGAAGGAGTTCCCTGCCGCCATCTTGGATTCAGTAAATAACTTGTGTGTTTTCCGGAAAAAAGCTTCACCGAAACACACCTTTGTCTTCTTTATCCAAGATGATTTTGTTAGAAATCAACAACAGAGTTATAGAAGAAACGTTGAGAGCCAAGTTTTCGGCGTAAGATTTCTTTATTTATGTTTAATTCTGCCCGTGTACTGCACGAATTCTTGTTTTCGTTTTGGGAGGTGTGTGAAAATTTTGCTTCAGCAAGTGTTTTCTTTCTGCAGAGGGAAGTTTGAGTCTGTGGATATAACAATAGCAGGTTTGTTCTTTTTGTAGTTCAGTCTTTGCCGATTGAAGGGTCTCAGTAAGATTTTAGACCATTTAATCAATAAGCTTTTATTTGATCTAGACGATGTCACATAGTTTTGAGCTAAAATACCAAATAGGCTTGCTTCTATTTCTGAAATTTGGTGTAAAATTTTAGTGTTAATAGATTTATGTTAAGCACTGTGATTTTACTGCTTGAGAGAAAACGATATTTTGCGAGATAGATGTTTGGAAATTATAAATGGTTAAATTTGTTTACAATAACCGTACGGCTAGTTGAATGGGGCCCCTTGGAAGAAAATTGACCAATTGCAACATTAAGGTGGCTCCCGATAGTATGTGTACCGCGCACGAGCTGTTTTCCAGTAATGGTGGAATGGCGTGAGCTTTAAAACCAAAGCAACAAACACACACGGGATCACGAAACAAAATTTTCAATCCCTCCACAAAATACCTTAAATACTCTTGCATGCGTGGTAGTCTCAAAATGTTACAGGAAATGTACATTTGAAGAAAGGCTGTTGTTTTAACAAACAGATAATAGTTTCAATAGTTCCAAGGTCTTTGTGCTTATAGGAAAGCGTAGGTGGTGGACTAAAAGCTGAGAAATTCAAACAAAGTGACACAAGTCACATGTCACGCAAATCGTGTGAAACATCACAAAACGTTATCGAAAGTTGATATCCAGGGTTTGAGCCAGAGTGCGAAGTTGTGACATTCTCGCACTTCGGTGACGATTTGTCCCTTAAAATTTGGCGGCTGCACCAAAATTGTCCCCCACAATAAAAATTAAATGCATGTCTAAAATTCAAACGCTGTTTTGAACTTTCCTTTACATTTTCCCATCTTTAGATAAAGTGAATATGAATGATCAAATAAAGTTATTGTCCATAAAAACAAATCAGATATTAAAAGTTGATTTGCCATTGAAGAATACTCCACAGACGCGACACGAAAATGTTGTAAACATGACCATATTTGGAAATATGACAAAAATTTGCATCATTGCCAGACTTCACGCTTGACTGATTTTGTGACATGAGGTGCAGACCTTTTGTGACCTTTTAACAAAATGTCTAAGCGGAAAATCTCCAGCTATTTTGGCGGCGAAAGAAATGAAACTGAAAAAGACAAAGAGGACGACTTGAGGGCTGAAGGCGATGGTAATGCGAATCCTAAAGTGGCAAAAACGTCTAACAAAAGCCGCAATTTTCAGGCAAAATGGCTAAAAGAACATGTTTTGTCATTTTTGTCGCTTGGGTAAAAAGAATAACCCTTTTGCAAGTGACAAGGGCTGTTCAAATTTTAAAACAACTCTAACCAGGCATGTATCATTGCGTGAACACCAAGATGCCACCATGGAAGTTTAACGGCAGACCTTCACCGAGGTTCGTGAGCGAGCTGTCATACTGTGCAAGAAAAAGAGCCAATAATATATTTTATTTACATGAGAGTTGCTTACGTCCACGTTTTTTGGAGACAATTGACATGTAATATATTACATGAGAGTTGCTTACGTTCACGTTTTTTGGAGACAATTGACATGTCACATTTTCATGGCAAGACTTTTTTTAGTAATAAACATAAATGATAAAGTCATTCAGTTCACAATAATCAGTGTTAGTACTGAAAAACATATTATTGTTTATGTTACATTTGCTATGATGATGAAAAAATTTTTTCCCCCAGTTGGTCCCATTTGTCCCCTTCCAAAGGCCTTGAAGGGGCAAATTGTCTCCTAGGGCCCGAAAGCTGGCTCAAACCCTGGACATCCATGAAAAACATCTGAAAACGTATTGGAGATTTACAAGTAGAAGTAGAGCAATCTCTGTAATAAACTGTCACATAGTCACGCTGCTTATTACCCGGGTTTTATGTGAGTTAACCTTAAGTGGGGAGGTGGGTTGAGGGGTCATGATAGGGTTGAGTGGTGGTTGTAAAACCCAGAGGTTTTCATGTAAATTCATTTGTCGGGCAAAATTGTGAAACAAAATGTTATTGGTTCTGCACGCATTGTGTGCCTTTGTTTGTAGATGTTAGCCACAGCAGAAAAATTTATCTTTGGAAGAATGAAATAAAAAAGAATAGAAAAAACAGGTGAGTCATGGTGTCAGGTAAACTGAAAGGTATTTAACAACCACAACCACTCAGTTTAACCAGGGTTGAAATTTTGTTTCAGATTTTGATGGCGTACAGTTCCACCTTTCCAACCCTGATGGAGAAAAATCAAAATTGAGGGTGAGATAACCACCTGACATTTTTATCTCTAGGAAACTTCAATAGTATCGCCAAACTGAATCCTGTTTCCCTTGGATGATGTTGCACAGTAATTATCTCAAGCCAATATCATCACAGACAGTCCTTCTCAGCCCTAGGCTCACCCGGACGATCATAATTTACCAACCTATGATATGACTCCTGGGTTTCAAACCATATACAATCCTCACTTTCTTGAGCATTTTTTTGTTTGTTTGTTTGTTTTCCTTGGTGTGTTTGAGGTATGTAACAGGAGGAGTCTACATTACAGTTATAATGACTGTTCTTTTACCATAAGTGCTACAAGCTGCAAGTAAGGTTTCAGGAAACAGAAGCACTGGCATATAGAAGTAGTGATTGAAAACAAAATTGACTGCAGTTCACTGACATCTTCCTGAGAGATGCTGTTCAATGTATTTTCACAGGAGAATTTTAGTAACCCGCTGGTCATAAAGGGATAAGCTACAATGCCTTGTGAAACACAACTTGTCTTTGTTTCTTTGTATTTTAATGAGAAGCTAACGTAAATTCAGAGTACTGAAACATACTGAGCCCAAGCAGATGTCATTTACTTAGGAAATATTTTTTACAGTGAAGCCCTTTCACAGATGCGGTTTTCAAAGGGGTCATTAAGTCACAACTTTTAGCCCTGTGGTTAAAACAAAATGTGAAAACAGAGCCATTATCTGATGTTCTCTTTTCTTTTACAGCTTAGCATTTCCATGAAATTCTTTGCTGAATTACAAAAGTATGGAGCTGATGAGGTGAGTTGTGAAACATATTTATTTAGTTTGAACCCTTTTGCCACTACTAGGTTCCAAGTTCAAGACAAGAAATCTGACTGTAAGAGAGCTCTCTTTGGTACCACTGTTTAACTCTGGGCTGCTTTGAAATGTTTCAGGTGTACTTTCTAGAATCTTTACATGCACTGCTAAAATTTATGGTTGCAGGCAAAGGAGGGATGTTCATGTTCATCCCAGGTTTAAGTTATTAGTGTACAGGAGGATTAAGCCATTAACAATCACATTAAATAATTTTCCTTGACCTGTTCCTTTCCCACTACAGCTACTAAAAAGAGTCTATGGAAGCTACATGACAACTGCAGAAGAAGGTATGCACTTGTCTTCACATTGTGACAGTTATGTAGTGTCAGGAATCATTTGTGATGTCATAATCAGTCATCTTTAACAATTGGATTACCCCAACCAATCAATCAGCAGTTATAATCGGATAAATCCTCTGTGGATTTCGTGATCTGCAGCCGCCGTGTTGAAATTGGAGTAGGCAACATTTAAAAGAGGCAACTTTGAGAGAGGACCCTGGGAGCTTGTGTTGAGGATCAGTTGTTTTGCTGCAAGCTGTGTTGTTCTTTTACCTGTTTTGCTTTCATTCTATATAATGATTGATGTCCACTGATAAATTTGGTTTTGTTTCAATTTGTAAGACTATCTGGAAGTGACTTAGTTTAGGCTGAATGAAAATGTGTCACTAAGCAGACTGCGCTAGCTTATCTATACAGTCAACTCATGACATTGCAAAAAGTCATTCTGCTCTGAAAGTACAAAAACGGACCCCGCTGTAGAACAGGTGTTAAATGCAGGTTCAGTGGACTGAATTTGCCATTTTCCACCAAAAAGAAGACAACAGACAACACACAGCATGTATTTTATTTTTCTCACATTTCTCACTTAATTTATTCAGTTTTTACAACAATCAATTATGCATGAAGCATAATTACTTGTTGCGTCGCCAAGAGTTTTCAATCAATTATCTATTAAAGTCGATGAATGGTACACCACTACAGTTGTGTGTCAGTTGTAGCCCTAGAAAACAGAGACAATCCTTGACTCTGATCTTGAGCTACTTACTGAATTGATACATATTGTAGATAAAAAAATCTTGATTCAACTATGTATTGTTCTCAGTACAATGTGTGTATTTCTGTTTCCAGTGAAATTATTATTGCAAGAAATTTTCTCCTTAATTTTGAAAGATCACTTCTTAGAATTCTAAGTTTTTTTGTTAATAGCTACATGTAGGACTCTCAGCCTTAGGTAAATTTAAGAATCCTTGGAATTCCCAAGGGTAAAATTTTGATGGAAAATGTCAGAAATCTCTTTAATGTGTTATACTGTTAAATTAATGTTACAGCTTATGACGTGTCCCTGTTGATTGACTTAGAGAAATTGCCATCTGATGAAAAGGAGAAAGGTAAGTATAAAGTGTTTGCCTCTCTACTTTAGCCAGCAGGTCATCCTGGAGGATCTTCCCTAAAAACTGCAACCTTCCACAGGATTACCAAAGACCTCTCTGGCTAAAAGCGTGCTCTGCATAACATTAAAGTTGCTATATCATGTTTTAAGTAATCCGTACAGAATGAGCAGCCATGTCGGAACCTTCACTTTGAGTTTGCAAATAAAAAGACAACATAGACACAATTTCTATACATTGCTTATGTTACAAATGCCTGCCTGGCCATGATAAATCTGCCACTGTTAAAACTGTTATTTTATTTCATGTTGTTGTAAATGACTGTTTGTTTTTGTGGTTTGCAGAGGAACTTATCCAAAAGTTTGCATTGTTCAAAAGAAACTGCTTTGCTTCGGTGTTTGAGAAGTATTTTGACTACCAACAAGCAGGGTCTGGGGGAGAAACGCATGCCGTCATCAACTACAGAGAGGATGAGTCCATGTAAGTTGCCCTCTCAAAGTGTGTTTTAGTAGCAGGCAGCTTAACACAGGATTAAGAACTCGGTCCCCTTGCTTGCCAGGAAAGTCCCAATGAACTCCAAACTTCCAGTGTGAACTAAACAAGAGTGTGTGGTGAACCCAAAAAAAGTGTTTAGGCTGGCTTGCAACAACTTAGTCCCAAGTTCAACTCCTAGACTATGCTAGTTAGCCTCATACCAGTCAATGGGACTATAGAAATGTTTGTGTTCTACTTTGTAGAGCCACAGTTACAAACAATTGAATTTATTTGAATCACATGTTATTTCTTATTATATTGATTATTTTTTAAATTTGTGCTTATAGGTATGTGCAAGCAAAGGATGACCGTGTGACAGTTATTTTTAGCACCGTGTTCAAAGATGATGATGATGTTATTATTGGCAAAGTATTCATGCAGGTCAGCGCCCATTCTTGTAGTTTAAGTTGCACTTATAACTTTTTAATACTGTGCACTAATTTTGTTGATTGCAACTCACTAGGCCTTTTAAAAAACAATAGTCATCATGAAAGCAGTTCTACAGATTTGTATCTGTTTGTATCTGTTTCAAAAAGGCAATTTTTTGTCACTCCAGCTGAGACATTTCCTTGCCCACTCACACCTAAAGTACATCCCTGTTAACTAATAATTTAATTTTTTTCCTCTTTCTTCATTGTATTTATGTGTATTTAGGAATTCAAAGAGGGACGCCGTGCCAGCCAGACAGCACCACAGGTTCTATTCAGCCACAAGGAACCTCCTGCTGAACTGCAAGGAACTGGTGCCAGAACAGGTGATAACATCGGATACATTACATTTGGTAAGTGCATCGTATTTCAAAGGAAATAGAAAATACCATATTTCCTTAAATAAGTGCCAGGTGGGTGCTTATTCAGGGGAGGGCGATTAATCGAGGGGGGCGCTTATTAATTTTTTTTTCTTTCAACGAACTGTAACTTTATTTTGGCTAAATCTTCAGAAGGAAAAAATCTACAACATTATCCATGTAATTGTCATAAACATTAATGTCTTTTGTTTGGTAATTTTTCATATGTGAATACCATAGTCCTGGTATACATACAGATACGACAGAAACAGGCTTTCCTTGTGATATCCTTACTGTTCAAGAAAGTTAGGAATGGCAGGGGGGCGCTTACTTGAAGGAGTGCTTACATTTATTTGCTATTTTGGCCAATGGGGCAAGCAATTATTCAGGGGAGGGTGTGTATTAGAGCATGGGTGCATATTTAAGGAAATATGGTACATGGATGAGTAATGCTTATGGTCCTGGAAATTTTCTTTCTTTACCCTGGAATTCCCCATGGTCTTTCTCATCAAACCAGAGCATTTAAATCAGAATTAGAGTCCAATCTCAAGTGTTACATTTCAACACTGGTAAAATTGTCTTTTTGCAAGTATCATGGCAGTAGCAGTAGGCAGCAGGGATCCACTTACTATCCACGTGGGGGGGGGGCCTGGGGAAATCACTGACAGTGGCAGTCTCAAATGTTTAGATTTGGTGTGTTTTGGAGATAAAATTAACCCCATCTTAACATATCCATTCAATGATTTGATGGAAATAAGAAAGAGAAGTATTAAAGTAAAGCATTCCAGAGGAGTTTTTATTTGCCAATAATAGTCAATAATAAGATGGCTGTACTAATCTTTTTTTTTTCTGGTTTGCAGTCCTGGAACCACGGCATACCAAACCCGATGCACGTGACAGCACCATTAATCTGATCCACACCTTCAGGAACTACCTCCATTATCATATCAAGTGCTCAAAGGTAAAAATTTTCACTTTTGCAGTCCTTCCATCTCAGAATTATCTGAGGCCCATTTTTGCTGGTTTAATTAATTAGTGGGACTCACTAAGATGGTCAGACCATAGTAGCAGGTGACAAGGAAACCAATCTTACCCAAGCCACACCAAAGATTCAGTGTACATGTGGTATTAAGGAGGCTCGCAACAGTTTTTTCGGCCTTGGAGTGTATCTTTTGAAGTCAAAATTTCGCCTAGAAGGTAAACTTCGATTTCCTTTATACTACACCACCTTTTCAACATATGATCAAAGTTTATTTTCTCACTGGTTTCCTAGCAACAGCTGTCACCATAGCAATAGTAATGGACAACCCCTCGTTTTAAGTAATGTCGAATATCTCAAAAACTAGTCAGACACTTTATGTCGAAACTTGAACTATTTGAAGTACTCAACCTACACAACTTGTATGCGAAATTAGGGAAAAATCTGTAAGAGTGTTTTCATGTAAATCATGATTCATTTTTTACGGGCTGATTTTGGTCATTCCTGCAATTTTCTCCAATATTTCAAGAAAGATAAAACTTAACACTTTCTCTTTTCAGTTGAAGGATCTTTTATGATATCAAAACATTCTTAATGTACATTGAGCTTCCTTGGTGGCTGCAGTTTTAAGATATTTATATTTAAAAACTGCTAAAATGCAGCACAAATCAGCCAAAAAGTTCGTAATCTGCATAAATAGAAATATTTCTAAATTGCCCTGACAGATTTCTCTCTTAAACTGATCGCCCATTAGAATAATAATTCTTTTTGATGTTCCAGTGAGTTTTAGGCTGAATAAACTTTTCTGTTATAAGATAAGAAGGCTGAATCTTGGTCAAGTTTCAGTCGTTGTTAACTTTCAACGAGCAACAGTTTTTGTTTTTCCTGGTCTATTTCACGGTTATTCACGTGCAATGAACATTTATACACGCTGTGCTTGTGTCCTCTCGTGCATTTATAATTCCTTCTCATAATAATGAAAAATTTTTTGTCTTCTGAGCTTCTTACTGGAGACTCTTTTCCATTATTCTTAAAATACTGACTGACGTTTTAGCATTTTTAATTACGGATTTAATTACACTGGGGCCGAAAAATGAAGAGAAACAAGCTCAGAAGACGGATATTTTTTTTTATCACGAGAAGGAATTATCAGCGCACGACTGAGGACCCAAGTGCAGCGTGTATAAATATTCATTGCACGTGAATAACCTTGAAATAGACCAGGAAAAACAAAGTAAAACTGTTGCTCATTGAAAGTTAACAACGACTGAAACTTGACAGAGATTCAGCCTTCTTATCTAATAACAGAAATGCTTATTCAGCCTAAAACTCACTGGAACATCAAAAAGAATTATTATTCTAACGGCAATCAATTTAAGAGAAAAATCTGTAAGGGCAGTTTAGAAATATTTCTATTTATGCAAATTACGAACTATTTGGCTGATTTGTGCTGCATTTTAGCAGTTTTTAAATATAAATATCTTAAAATGGCAGCCACCTAGGAAGCTCAATGTACATTAAGAATGTTTTGATGTCATAAAAGGTCCTTCAACTGAAAAGAGAAAGTGTTAAGTTTTATCTTTCTTGAAATATTGGTGAAAATTGCAGGAATGACCAAAATCAGCCCGTAAAAAATGAATCATGGTTTACATGAAAACGCTCTTACAGATTTTCCCCTAATTTCGCATGCAAGTTGTGTAGGTTAAGTAGTTCAAATAGTTCAAGTTTCATCATAAAGTGTCTGACTAGTTTTCGAGATATTCAACATTACTTAAAACGAGGGGTTGTCCATTACTGTTGCTATGGTGACAGCTGTTGCTAGGAAACCAGTGAGAAAATAAACTTTGATCATATGTTGAAAAGGTGGTGTAGTATCAAAGAAATCGAAGTTTACCTTCTATGCGAAATTTTGACTTCAAAAGGTACACTCCAAGGCCAAAACAACTGTTGCGAGCCTCCTTAAGTGGCCCCTAGCTTGTTTCGGATTTTCAATGGGGGAAAGATGATTTGCCCAAAAATATTGTAAGCAGGTTTCTTTCCTTATTTTTTTCCCATTCTACTGCAATCTCAGCACCTGGCACAGGTTAGGGAAGAGTTCTCAACAATCTTTGGAGTGGGTGACAAAAATTACAAAGTAACCGGTTTTGCAGTTCAATTTGTTACTAGTATTTTCTTTATCACTTTCAAAATACATGAGGAACTCAAGGGAATCAGATAGAAGGAAACTAGGAATTTATAGACAATGTTAGTAAACAGTACTGTTGATACTTTCAGGCGTACCTTCATTCAAGGATGAGAGCGCGAACAACTGAATTCATCAAAGTTCTCAACAGAGCAAGACCAGAACCCAAAACAACAGAGAAGAAGACCATCACGTATGTGAATTGTGTTGTACTTGATCTATGACATTATATTTGTAGATCACACTTGCATACATTTTTTTTAATGCTTGGATTTTTTTCCCAGAAGTATTTTTTGTCTAGGTGACATTCATTTCTAAACATTCCACTTCATCGATCCCACATTTCTATTTTTGTGGCTGTGAATCTTGGCAGCCTTTGAGGGTTTTGTGGGATCTAATTTTTTGGATTCGAGATTTCAGCATCTAAACACTAACTTTAGAAAATGTAACATTGAAATTCACTTATCGGTAATGCAAAATTGAAATTAACGTTGTTAAAAATTAAAATTCACGCTATTGAAATGATCTTTGTTATTATTTGTTACAGCGGCAAGACGTTCGTGCGTCAGTGAGAAGAATGGAGTCGCAAATATTACTTGTCTAGTTTTAGTGGTCAAATTGTGGAACACAGGCTGTTTTGTGGCTGGTTGCAAGAGCAAGCCGATGAAAAGAAAAAAAAAGAAAAAGTTGAATTTTATATATTTTTGGTATCACATACAATTTGTAAAATCAAGTAAAATGCTGTTCAAGGAATTCCTCTTTGTTAAAGACTGCAGCGTGAAGTAGTTATGGCATTTGTAAATGCAATGATTTACTTACAGTAGTAAAAACTTTTAATTGCCTCTTGTAATGACTGTTTCTTTACTCCGTCTCGGCCGGTACAGCTGGAGCTTTACCCGCCGGTTTCTGAAGCATGAAGCAGCAGGAATGATACCTAACCACACCCCCACCCCCACCCCCTCCCAAATCCCATCACATGCACAGTTACCGTCCAGCATTTTTTGGCCGGTACCTATCTAAATACCTGGGTAGAGATAGACTTTGATGCAAAGATGCTTGTCTAGGGAAACCACAGAAATACAGAGACCAACACTTTGGGGAATTCCCAGCGTGAGAGCGCCCAGGAGGACCAACAAAAGGCTTCTCCTTCCCATGATCTGCTTGGGCGTCAGAAAAACTTCGCGCAAAAAAAAAACAACAAAACACAGGCAGACTAGGCAGACCACACCAGCTGCAAAACCATACCCCTTATGGCTTACATACCTGTATTCAAACATTAGAGTGTGTTCGCAGCGGCCATGCTGGAGGAGGAAAACAATATAAATCCTTTCCTTTGGGAAAAAAGTTTTATTTTTATGCAGATAACTTACTGTTTTGCTCCTTCAAAATGGCCGCCATGAACACACACTTGAGAGTTCTTCTGTCGAAGGCACTATCGTGTGATAGGTTGCCCGAGGAAACTTGATGTTCACAACAAATATTAGCC
Source organism: Siderastrea radians (assembly GCA_964017195.1). NCBI lineage: Eukaryota > Metazoa > Cnidaria > Anthozoa > Scleractinia > Rhizangiidae > Siderastrea > Siderastrea radians. The sequence goes on along the minus strand of OZ024893.1, from coordinate 1,279,170 downwards.
TGAGAACGTAGTTCGAGTGCTTATATGAAGTTTGAACATCAAATTTCCGTGGGAACCTATCACACATAGGGCCTGAGACAGAAGGACTCTTGTTTTTATTGTACAACGCTAAATTTTGGGCGAAAATTGCCGAAAATGGGCACTGTGCGCTGACAGGCGACTATCGCGTCATGTTATCGATGTCGACCAATGGAAGCACGCCAAAATTTAGCGTAGTACTATAAAAGCCTATATACGGGAGGAAGCCGGTTATGGTGTCAGTTGCAAGTGCAAGGCCAAGGTGTTCTGCTTCTACGTCAAGAATTGAGAACAAAGTCTAAAAAATGGTAGTTTGTTTTGGTTTGATCAGAAATAAATTTCAACAAACTGTCAACCAATCGTAAAAAACGCAAATAAACCTTTAATTTTACATTGCTACAAAACTGCTAAAAATACTATTAAAAATACAAAGTGCTTCTAAGACTTATGGCCAATAGATAATTGGATAATAAATACTACTTAACAATTGTTCCACGAGATCTCGTTGGATATGAGGTAGTAAATGACCAAAGAAGTTCGTTTTTATCACCTCGCGTTCAACAAGCGCGAGTAAACTTCGGTCAGTAACCGTTGCTGAATTCTTTTGCCATATTATTGGCCAACACTTTTGCTTCATAGCGAAAACTTTTGGACATCGCGGCACTTGACCGAGATTGGAAAATTCGATAATTTTGTACATCTACAGTTTTCCAATCAAACGTTGTCCCTTTCACCAGGAGCTAGAGTCCAAAACCTGTCAGGACAAAAATGTTTACCGTATACCGTGTCGCACTAAATTTTTGCGGGAGTTTAATTTTGCGAATGGGCGACTTTTTGTGGTTTGCGGAGACTAATTTTTGCGATTGGGAGAAACTGGGTTTTCTTGCTGGGAATTAATTTTTGCGATTTTCAGTAAAAGCTTTCAACAGTTTAATACTTGTGTGTACCTGCTGCAGTTTCATCGTTCTATTTCTGAATGTTTTGTTTCTAATCTCGTTTTGTTTTTGAACGAAAGAGGTGGTTTAAAATGAGCACCAACATGATTCTACATGACATATGAAAGGCGACGTTTGTATATAATTTCGACAGTGGAGCTAATTTTTGCGGAGAAAATTTATGCGGACTTTTTTTTCGGATCATGAAAGAAAAAAACGTAAAATCGCAAAAATTAGAACCCGCAAAAATTTAGTGCCACACGATATAGCTAAAACTTGTAACGCTTACATTGTAACGAGCCTGTCAAATGGACTAACCTATATGTACAATTCAAATTCAAATAGACTGTCCAGTACTTTCTTCAAATCAAAGTTTTGGAATTTTGCTTGGACAGGAAAAAAGTCCCTTAGTCTACTGGAAACAGCACATTAAAATTTGAAACAAAAATCCGAAATTTAATCGCTTTACCTTGCTTAGAAGCGAAGACACAAGACACTGAATTTCGGGTATTTTTTCAGACGGCCTGGTGAGGTCCACTAAACAATCACAATTCAGGATGACGTCACGGAAACCAACTCGAGACGTGAACTTCAGTTGGGCTCCTGGAAAGCTATCCTCGAATTATACATGTGAATTAATAAAAAGAGATCAATTTTTTGCGCTTTGCGCTGTTGACAGGGTACAGTTTGTGAGCTGCCTCAATGTTTAAAGTTCTCGTTCCTTGTGCTAAGCACTCCTCTAATCATAGCTTCTTCTTCATCGTCCTCAAGATCAAGATCATCACCAGTCGTTGAAACCGGCTCTCTCACAGGGGCAGTTCCGCCGAGGAATTTTCTCAGCTTTTCAAAATGAAACAAATGGCCGCGAATCTTGTATGCGAAAGACGCGTATAACAAGCCACCAATACCGACTGCACAGACAGACATAAGAGCTAAGAGGCCGAAATGTTCAGGCTTTGGAAGGGCTATGACCAAGAAATACATAAGCAGGCTTAATATGGAGTTGAACGAGCTCTGCATGCCAGCTACTATTCCCCTCTCTTGTTCCGGTACAGTCTCTTGGAACAGCTGCGAAATTGTCAGGTCTGACAGCCATAGGCCCATACGTGACGTAACGATACCAGCCAATAGCAGGCCGATTGAGACGTATGAGAAACTACTACTTGTCGTGGGAGTTTCTGTCGTGTCTGAACAATTTCCGTTTTGAGAAGCGATGCTTGAATTTACGGATAAAGCAGGGGTATTAGTTGGAGAAATCATCGAGGTGCCTAGTGATACATTCACAAGGCTTGCAAACGAAGACTTCATGAGCATGGAGGTCGGCCGCGCGGAATAGTTGGCATAAGCAGTAGAATAACTTGATACGACTGCCGAACTCGAAAGATGTACAACGGTTATCGTGCTGTTTGGTAGTTGTTGCGACGTAAATCTTCCCTGAAGCTTAGGTGCAAGCGAGGGCGTTGCAACATTAGACAAAGTACAAGAAGGCGCGGAGATACGTGACTGCGCTGACTGTGCCGCGGGACAGTTTTGCATGGCGGAAATTTGTCCTGAATTCCGCGGTAGTAAAAAGAATGGGGAGCCTGGGGCGAAAACGGCCGCCACACACAACAGGAGACAAGAAAACTGCAGGGACATGGAGAACAGACCACACCGTACAACACCGATGGCATGCCTCAAACGAGGGAACACAAACGTTGATAACACGCCGAACAAAGAACCAACACCACGCACAATACTCAACACTGACTCGCTCAGGCACTGCGTGTATGCATATCCTGTTGTTATGGCTCCAAACGAAATCACTGTAAAATACAACGAGGCCAGGGCCAAACCAGGCCGGGCCACTGACTGCCGAAAATATATGTGCCAGGCGCTTTTGAAGGTTAGGGCCCTTTTCTTTATGTGTGCAAAGATCCCACGCTTTCTCCCGCTCTGTCGAGATCGAGTGTCAACAGCAGGTACTAAAGCTTCTCTTCCATTTTGGCCCCTTCCGGGGTCCTCATTTTCCATCCACTCCAAGCGCTCTCTGGAACCTTGCGGGTCCTCTTGGTTAAGGTCCACCGAGGAACCATCTTCCGCGTCATCTTTATGTCTCGTGTCGAACACCTTTTGGGAAAGTGCGGACACGGACTGAAACACTTTCCATAAAAGGTAGTACTCCAGGAAGACCGACACCACGTTCCAGCCCGCTAGCAACACGACCCCTGCCACCTTGGAGATGTATGTCATGACCTGACCAACAAGGATTGGAGCTAAGATCTTGCAGCAAAGATCAATTCTTCTCAAAATGGCATTTGTACCTGAACAAGAAGAAAAAGAAAATTGAGTCTATTGACCATAGTCCCGGACCCTCCACAAAGGCCAAGAAAGGTTCCTAGAGAGGTAAAAGGATATTGGGATTTTGGGGGCTGGAAACAAGCCACTGTGGCCAGAAAAAAACTGTGACTGAAAATAGGAATGGCAAAATAAGCCTTAGAAATTGGGAGTTTGAAACAATTTGAAATGGGAAATGAGATCAACATTCCTCTTTCAGGACCCTCCTTTGGCAGGATCCAAAACAAAAACACGTAAAGGTGGCTTCAAAAGAGGATGTTTACAACAAGTGAAAAGGGGATCGGGAACACAAGCTCAATTCCGATAATCCCCGCTGTGCTTGTCTAACTTAGTAAACAGCCGTGTCTAATCAATTGGACTGAATTAAGCCATAATATCTTATCAAGACCAGCCGTGAGTGCTTATATCTGATTTCTGCAGTATTAGTACTTACTCCCCCTGCCCATCAAGGGTTGCCCAAAGAATTTTATTAACTTTCCCTATAATGAACTTACACAGGATTTGACCGACATCCGTCAACATTTGTTCTCAACAAATGTTGATTAATGTTGTGACTTGTTGGTGCCACAGAAAATAGCTTGAAGTGTTGGTTTATTTGGTTGTTCTACATGTTTTTTCATGGAATGGAGCCCGGCTCTATTCAGTTTAACTTTCAACATTCCATAAGAAATATACCCTATGCAATGTTTGTTAAGGGGGGTATTAATTAATAAACCGACACATAAGCCCAGTTGTTCAAAGAACAGATTATGTTAAGTGATCAATATCAATTATTGATATCATGCGAATGCAATATAAAGGTTAAGATGAAGTAGCTTTTCTTCACTTGAAAAAAATGATCAAATCTTTGGAGAACCATGACCTGGGTGGAGAGAGACTGTATGACAGTTTTTTTAATCTAAGGATATATTATGATATATATTATGATCAAAAATTTCAAGCTTGAATTATATCACCATTTTCATGTAGAAAGTAATCTATTCACCACTGTTACCACCTGGCGATGTTTTTATCCAGTCCGCATTTAGGGAAAAAAAGAATGTTGCAGAGTATTTATAGGTGGTTGACCTGTGGTACACATGAACCACAGCACCTTACTTACTTGCCAGTTGTGCTTTATCTGAGCCTGCAATCACAACTACCCAGTCCTTTTCAACAGCAATCTTTGTGCCAACACTGGACAAGTCAGCTATGGAACCAACAATGATAATGACCGCTTCAAGAATTGTGACAAATGGATGTTGAATATGTTGCAGTTCTAACATAATCAGCAGCAAAACTCCACATTTAATCACAGCCACATTTTGGATGACCAGCGAGACTTGAGCAACTACATAAAACATGAAATTTGAAAATCAGTTGAAAGAAAACACTGCTTTTAGTTAAAGTAAGATGAGAAAATCTTGATGTTGTTATATTAAAGGGGCATAATCACGAGGATTTTGCAGATTTCTTGTCAAAACTGTGCTAAAATTATCGGTAGCTAACTTTATCTATGCCCAACATTGTGTTTGAACTTTTAAAGGAACATATTAACTTAATTTCATTAAGAGAAAACAAACCATGACCATTTAATATCGATTTAATGTCAACACGCTGAAAGAATTTGAAAAGTTTAGCCTAATTTTTTCAAATTGCAATCCATTTCCATCCGTGCCATCCGCACCAACAAACGACAGAAAATGGTTTCAGTGAAGTAATATGGTCTTTGGGAACAAAACTAGACCATTATTTGTGGGCATTCATTGGTGTGAGGACATATTTTTTTATTTTTAAAGTGAACTAAAACAGCGTGACGATGCCCCTTTAAGCTACTTTAAATATTAGCATTTACACACTGTGGCCTTGATGAAAGGTAATAAATGAGCTGGAACACTTCATGCGGCACATGTTCCTGTTGTTACATGCTTTGGTATTACTGGTTGTGTTTGACCTGAGGATATAGCCATGGGTGTGTCCACTGCTATTTGGGTAGTAAAAAGTGGTTTGGGTGGTTACTATTATGTAATTTTTGGATGTATCTGTTGCATAACTGATTCCTCCTCGTTGCAAGGCTTGTAAGCGGGGCAGAACTAAGGGTGTCTGCATAGCCAAGGAATGAATATATGGCAGTGACGGTACTGCAAGTCATACGCAACAGAGTTGCAAGTAGATTCAAGTTGGGAAAGTGCACTGAACTGCAATTCCGTTTGGCCACAATTTCTGCACACTTGTCATGACTAGCATTATTTTACTTTGACCAAACTCAAATTACACTTAATTGCAATTTCTTTAACTGCATACATCACTGCAAGGATCATTCTTTATTTGATTTCACTTCCACAGTTCAAATATTCTTGTCATCTCAAATTTCTGTGTACCTTTGCCAGCACAAGGTATTGTCACTGGCCACCCACTTCAAATCAACACATGTTCTTTGCATTATTATTTTCTTAAGTTAAGCCACCAACACGGCCATGAAATAATTTTTTCATGCTTTTCCACCAGCAAGTCAGCTTGTAACCCAATGCAAATCTCTGTAGCAAGTTGACATTTTCAAACTTGTGATGAGTTGTGACTCCATCTGGCCTAAGCTTAATATTTTTTTTTTCAAGGAACATATGAGAATAACACTTGAACTCTTTTAAGTGTCCTTCTGCCCAGGGATGGTCAGTTGCCAAGTGAGGCAAGCAGTTTTCACCAAGCAGGGTAAAAAAAAAAAAAGAAAAAGAAAATTAAAGAAACAAAAGCAGGCCCAGTTACCTTACTTGAATTGCTATTAATTTGTTTGCTGACTGTGATCAAACTAAACATGCAGCTTTTTTCTAGGGTTGTCATTTCCCTGTCCACAGCTTTATTCTTTGGAAAAACAACCACAGTTTACTAATAGTCAGCCTGCTTAGTTTTTTTTGTTGTTGTTGTTGTTGGGTTTTTTTCCAGCTACACCTGTGTTGTTGTCACCTTGCTTGCAATTAAACAGTTTCACATTCACCTGCTGCAATTCCTTGGCTTATCAGCGTTCAATCCAAAACAAAAGCCCATGGGCTTAATTTGCAAAAGGGGGTGGGAGGGAGTATTGCATCTGAGATTTGAGGGACTTATTTTTTCAGAGGTTTTAGAGAACGTAATAATTGGTGTGCATTGCTGCACTGTAATAATAATCTGTCAACGTAGTGCTGTTTATTAACAATACATACCTTTCAGTCGTGGGTTAGCATCAACCCAGTCTCCTACCAAAGGACCAAATACAATAATAGACAGAGTACTGACAAGTTGATAGATGGCTGTCAATCGTAAAGATCCTGGGGTGAGTTCAACTAGATACAATCCAATAGCAAAATGCCACATGCGATCTCCCTTAAGAATACAAATTGATCAAATTATAATTAGTAACTTGACTTGACTTCTAAGAGTTATGAGGAATATTTAGGAGAAAAAGATCTCAGTTTTGACAATTATGCTGTAAATGTTAATACAAAAAGGTTTCAGAAAGTGGCTGTCACATAATTAATGCAGACATATATAACAAAATTATGGGCAGTGTATAGTATATTGAGTCTGACTTAGCAAAATCAAAAATATAAGCTTAAGGTCAACTCTCACAAAAGAATTACGGGCAACCACACTTGTAAGTCTGGAAAATTATCGAGATAAACGTAATAAAGAATTACAAAGAGAGAAGTTATAAAATGGAGAACTAAAGAGAAAAACTTTAATACTCACCCAAGCAGAGAATGCATGGCTGATACAGACAAGGTTCTGAGGTGAAATTCGACAACACTTCGCTGAACCAGGGCCTTCTGCACAAGAAATATAGAAGAAAATATCCTGTGTATCGCTAATACGATTTAAAAAAAGGCTTAAGCAGTAGAAGAAACCAATAAGCTTACAAAATAGAAGCTTGCATTGGGCTACATATGCACACTCAATATTGAATCTTGAAACCTTGCTGGCTGGGAAAAATGCCGGCAGCACTTACCAGCTTGCCGAATGGGTCTTTGTCCTTCGTTCGATCTTTCCCTGGCTTCTATTAGAGACTCTTCGCTTTGCCCTTCTTCCATGCCTCGTTTGGACTAGAAATCGTGTTTGCACTTCGTGTTTGCAAGTTTGCAAATTATGCAACTACGACAACTATCCGACGACAGAGCTGAACAACGTCTGCGCATGTGCACGACGGGGAGAGGTCTGGGGTCCAGAATGGTTTCAAATTTTAAGGGATTTGTAGGGAACCGTCTGGGTATGCGAACATTTTCCGCATTTTCAACGTCGTTTCTGCATATTTACACTCAAATTACGAAAACCGTGAACACTGAAAATATTTCTGGAATGTGTGTTTTGACCAATCACATGCGAGACCTTGCAACCGCAGAAAACGAATGGGTTCTCAGTCACGGAATCGAGTTGTTTCGAAAGACGACAAGGTTTAATCTTCATTAGTTTATCTTACAGAAATTGGAAGTGCTATTCCTTTCTATCTGAGAGCCCCACGCACTACGCAAGCGAAAATAGGTTTTCAAGAGCGCTTTTGCAACGATCAGTGTCTCCGACATTTCAAAGAAAACCAACTCAAGCGGAAGTTTTTTCACCTTGAAGTAAAAACTGCAATATTCTCTCTTCAATTTCGCCCATTGACAGCACAGCTGACTCGATTTATTTAGGCCGAGTCATCCGTGCCTTCGAGCCGGGCTTGCATCATATTTTATAACGTGTATTTGCACATTTTGAAAATGACATATTTTCTAAGTTAGCAACGGTACACCAGGCTGTTGAAGAATAACGAACGCCGCTTTTGACAGTCCGCGGTCGTTGCTACAATGCAGCGGCAACAAGCCAAAGACCACTCACACATTTTTCGCTCCCGTAGCGCATGTGGCTCTCAGATAAAGAGAAATAACAATTTAAATTCTTGTAAGTTAAGATGAAGGTCTTTCAAAACAAATAGAGAACCAACTCGATTCCGTGACTGAGAAACCCACTTGTTTTCTGCGGTTACAAGGTCTCGCATGTGATTGGTCAAAACACAATAAACATTCCAGAAATATTTTCAGTGTTCACGGTTTTCTTCGTTTGAGTGTAAAGGTAACATTCATAACACGTGTAGTTTTTGCCATGTTTTATGTAATGCTCGTTTCTACCTTCACGATTTTTCTTCTACTTTTTGCTATAAACGTTCAAAGTTGCTCGTGATGGATTGAAATTGTTCCATCGATAGAACAGTTTACCGGGCAAGTGGCATGTGAACATTTAGCGGATTTTCAACGTCGTTTCTGCATATTTAAAGCTGACATTCATAGCACATGTAGTTTTTGCCATGTTTTCTGTAATGCTCGTTTCTACCTTCACGATTTTTCTTCTACTTTTTGCTATAAACGTTCAAAGTTGCTCGTGATGGATTGAAATTGTTCCATCGATAGAACAGTTTACCGGGCAAGTGGTATGTGAACATTTAGCGGCTTTTCAACGTCGTTTCTGCATATTTAAAGCTAACATTCATAACACATGTAGTTTTTGCCATATTTTATGTAATGCTCGTTTCTACCTTCACGATTTTTCTTCTACTTTTTGCTATAAACGTTCAAAGTTGCTCGTGATGGATTGAAATTGTTCCATCGATAGAACAGTTTACCGGGCAAGTGGTATGTGAACATTTAGCGGATTTTCAACGTCGTTTCTGCATATTTAAAGCTAACATTCATAACACCTGTAGTTTTTGCCATATTTTATGTAATGCTCGTTTCTACCTTCACGATTTTTCTTCTACTTTTTGCTATAAACGTTCAAAGTTGCTCGTGATGGATTGAAATTGTTCCATCGATAGAACAGTTTACCGGGCAAGTGGTATGTGAACATTTAGCGCATTTTCAACGTCGTTTCTGCATATTTAAAGCTAACATTCATAACACCTGTAGTTTTTGCCATATTTTATGTAATGCTCGTTTCTACCTTCACGATTTTTCTTCTACTTTTTGCTATAAACGTTCAAAGTTGCTCGTGATGGATTGAAATTGTTCCATCGATAGAACAGTTTACCGGGCAAGTGGTATGTGAACATTTAGCGCATTTTCAACGTCGTTTCTGCATATTTAAAGCTAACATTCATAACACCTGTAGTTTTTGCCATATTTTATGTAATGCTCGTTTCTACCTTCACGATTTTTCTTCTACTTTTTGCTATAAACATTCAAAGTTGCTCGTGATGGATTGAAATTGTTCCATCGATAGAACAGTTTACCGGGCAAGTGGTATGTGAACATTTAGCGCATTTTCAACGTCGTTTCTGCGTATCTAAAGCTAACATTCACAACACCTGTAGTTTTTGCCATATTTTATGTAATGCTCGTTTCTACCTTCACGATTTTTCTTCTACCTTTTGCTATAAACGTTCAAAGTTGCTCGTGATGGATTGAAATTGTTCCATCGATGGAACAGTTTACCTGGCAAGTGGTTTGTGAACATTTAGCGGATTTTCAACGTCATTTCTGAATACTTAAAGCTAACATTCATAACACAGGTAGTTCTTGCCATGTTTTATGTAATGCTCGTTTCTACTGTGGAGATTTTTTTTCTACTTTTTGCTATAAACATTCAAAGTTGCTTGTAATGGATTGAAATTGTTCCATCGATAGAACAGTTTACCGCGCAAGTGGGACATCAAAAACTATAGTCATCTCCCAAGATTCATACGGGGAAGAAACAATATCGGCAGTACAGGTGTATCCGTACCTGCTCGTTTGGAAGTGGGAGGCTATCTTGAGTATATTACCACCTTAGTTCCTTGCACAGCTGCTGCTTTAAAATTAATTGCAGCCCTGTATGTTTATTTAGCTGGAATGCCCTACATTTTGTATTTTTGTGTATGATACTCATGAACGTCTTTAATCTTTAATCATGGTAATTGCCACTAGCATTACAAATAATGCTAATTCGGCAATGGAGCGGCCAGCGGTCGCTCAATTACATGGTATCAGAATAACAATGATGTAAATTAAATTATTATGTTAAATATTGTTCAAACAAATGTGGAATTTTAAAATAAACATTTTAATAATACCATTTATCGTTTTGATTGATGACTTTGTTTATGGCCTGAGGCTTTCCCTCTTTTTGGTTAACAGCATTCAGTCCCTTTAAGATATTTTTGGGCAGCAAACATGACAGGAGTAGTAGGCAGTAAGAATCAAGATCTCCAATAATCCCCCATCTTGAGCTTCAAGCCCCCCTCTCTATTGAGCCCCCTCCCCCCATGGCCACAAAATGACAGAAGGTACGGCGTGACATAGGTCGGGTTATAATTGCACTATATTCTTGATCTAAACGTTTCCAACTTGCAATTTCATATGGGACAGTTTCAGTACTTTTCTATCAAGTTCTGTATTCAGTATATTAATGATGGTTTTGCTCATCTAGTCTCTCAAGAAGAGCTTATATGCCAAGAGACTTGTGTTCATTCAAATTTCAGGATTAGTTCCTGATTTTGGATGCAAAACTCCTTGCTAATCATGTTATCACTTTTTTGAGGGCTACACTTCAGGAGAACACATTTGTATGAGCTTGGATGGGTTTCAGTTTTAAGATTGTGCATGGCAAGTGCATGAAGACTGTATCGCTATCTATTAAAGCTGGCCAGCACTCCGCAGAAAAAAAGATCGTCATCTTTCATTCCCTGAGAGTTTCAAATAAGCCCCCCACTCTATTAAGTCCCCCTTCTAGTATGCCTGAAAATAAAGAAGCCCCCAGGGGGCATTAACAGAGCATTAAATTTTTTACGGTAATCACTGTGGGAAAGGACATTAAAAAATGGTTTATCATCAGGGTCCAACAAAGGTTTGGTAACATGCAAACAACTTTAAAACAACAAGATGGCACACTAAGAAATTTCAGAGAATAATGGGAAAGAGTGCTACAAAGGGATGTTATATGTGAAAGTTAGGATGTGCTCTTTTCCGGTAGGTGGGATGTGGAAAAGTATTGAAATCTTTGTGGCCTCAGAGGGTATAACTTTGGACCCAACTGCTTACAATGTGTATATTGCAATGACATTGTATAGCAATGATGGTCTTAGGGGTGTGTACATGATACTGGTGCAACTGTCATTCTGGTATGAGTTCACCAAACTCTCTCTTGTAGCTCTTATTTGTTTACACGGTACCAGCACAAAATCTCAGACTAGAATAAGTCATACCAGTGCAGGTTCACTAAACCAGATCGAGATTTTCACTCTTGCATCATGTAAACACAGTATCATTCTTATTGTTTCAATAATTTGATTGTAGCACAAAACTCAAACCACCAGAAAATACACCTTATGCTAACACAGTACAAGTTTTCAGCCAAATCAGAATGAAAGTTGCAGTGATACCTCGTAAACACCCCCTTTGAATCAATTCCTAAATTTTTTCACACCATTGCAAGGGACGATGTGTATTTTAGGGATTCTTGGTCAATAGCATCTACCAACACTCAGTGGCGCAGAGATTACTTCATCTGATAATAGGTCAAAAAAGGTCAGCTTATCAACTGATTGTCCCTTAACTATACATGATCACATGCAAGTACAATGTTCAAATCCTTAGCTTTGGTATTTCCTACTTCAACACCATGACAACAACCCGTTCAGCTCGATTGGCCAAATGTGGAAACGCCGGGAAATTTAAAAACAAGTATATCCAACGATAAATGTGCCAAGGGAAATAAAAAGAAAATGAGAAAAACAGCAAAGTATCATGCAAAGGTGGAAAGCTATATAAGGCACAGAAGAAGTTAGCGAGAGGAGCTGGTGTGAACGTAGGAGAATATCTCTGTATTTCCCACCGTGACGAAGTAATGAGGGCAAACAACCGCTGCTCTTTTCCTTCACGAAATTCAACCCAACACTCAAGGGCATTGGTGCCAATACCAAGGCATCTTTACAAGCAAATAGATAAGATAGGTGCGGGAGTTCAGGATTATCAGCCAGGCTGCAAATGATGCACCAAATGTAAGAAAATGGAAAGAAAGTTAGATTGATACTTTGATTCAAATGAAAACTGCACTGCGGCAAAGACAAGACTAGTAAGTGTAACCATGGAAGGCTTTTTAATAACTTTTAAATTTTTCAGACATTTAGGATTTGCTTGTGTACCCCCTATGCCCAATTCGTTGAGGTTGAATAAGAACAAACGGTCTACCCATGGCTGATAGATACAAATAAAGAGATACATAACTATTGAGAATTATCTACCATTTTATTACTGTTGTCTCAACACATTAAAATGACTAACATCATTTTGAAATGTTGTGAATACAACACAACTTGCAACACAAATTGTTCTCATCATCATTAACATTACAAGTACAAATTGTACTGTTTACACCTGAAATCCAAATTTCTTTCCCACGACAGGTGCAGACTTCAAGACACAATGAAAGTGGATGCTCTGGGAAAAAGAAAGTGCAACATACATTATTTCTCGTTCCTAAAGCGCGTTAAGAGGTTGACCGTAGGCGAAACGACCGAAAAGCACCGCTATACAGCTTGAAATAAAACCACAATTTCCACTGAATGAAAGCTTTACTTACCGTAATGATATCGCCAAAGGCATCGTATTCTTCGTTTAAGATCTCCCAGTACTAAAACGGCATTAAAAACAAAAAAATCCGACAGCTTGGAACACAAAATCAGCGAGAAACTGACTCATTCACCACGAGGAGAGCAGTGACGTAACGAACATGCGCAGTGCGTTATTCAGCTCTGTCTCCGACAACTAGAAAACTCATCTGGTCAGCGGAAGGGAGCAACAAGTCACTCACCAGGGGTGGGAGGGGACAACACAGCCAGACGTATGTATATGTAGGCTATGTATTTTCTTCCATATATTCATACGCCAAGGCAAAGCCGTGAATCGTATTGCCATTTTAACGACGGCATTTGAGATATAAATGAATTGTTAACATAAACAATGAACTTCAATTCTGACTTCCCTACACAAGCCGAGGAGGCTCACACGACCGGAAGCCTATCCCGGTTTCTGTAGCATGAAGCAACTGAGAGTATTCACGCTACTCCGCATTGGACGGGATGCTAGTCTATCGCAGGGTTCCCCTTAGCAGTATGCCGCTAGTAACCATTTATACCCCTGGGTGGAGAGAGACAATGTCGAGTAAAGTTTCTTGTCTAAGGAAACAACACAATGGCAGGAACTGGGCGTCCCGGCACCGACCTTCAGATCTGAAGTCCAAGGCGCTAACCACTACACCACCGCACCCCGACATGTTGTGAAAGGGAAGACTCCAGGGAAAGGTTAAACTGGACATTAAGCTTAGCACGTTCGTGGATGTTTCCAAAGTGAGATTGAAAACTTTTCTTTCTAAGCAAGGTTATCGCTTTCTTAGGTATATTTTAGTATTTTAATAGATCTTGTTTTTCTATAAGACAATGATTATTATTGATGTGATGATTTTTTTTAATTGAATTGTAAAGCATCTGAGGACTCTAGGATCAGGCGATGTATGAATGTTTTTATTATTCATTATTATTATTCATTATTATTATCATTATCATAAATAATAATAACATTATCAGCGTTATTATTTGATTTGACAGTCCTAATCAGAAATTAAATGGTCTGTGTATCAGCATTCATTCTGATGTGATGCGGTCGGATCCCCTTCTCATTATTCTCTTTTTCACGGTCATCTTTTTTTCTTTCTTCTTGCCCGAAAACAAGTCTCATAAATTCTTAATGAGCAAACCCCTACAAACGCTTGGACATTGTCAATTTTGCGCCAACAGTCGGAAATTAAAACGTCTTTTAGGAAATGTACATTTCCAATCTGACAATCTGACAATCCAATCTTCCAACAAACTTGACAGATAAATACAGATCATAAAAATTGGTTAATTCAATTTAAATTTTAAAGTTGAACCTTTATCCAATATATAAAGTCAATCTGTTTAAAAGTGATTATTAGTTATCGCCAAAATGGTATGTATCGGGTGTTGCTTTATTATTTAAACTTACCGTTTATGCCGCCTAGAGGGGGGCGTAAGGGGGGTCCGAATACCGCAAAACCGCACAAAAAAAAACGTATAAATACCGCAATACCGCATTGAAATTGACCAAAATACCGAAACCGCAGTTTCAAATGTGCATGTAGGCTAAGTTCCCCTTATCGAGTCTTTACGTCGGCCATTCCATAAGAAATAAATATGTTGACGTTAATCGAACGTGCGATCATTGAGCTCGTTACGTAATAGAAGTATTGTAGTATTAGTTTATTTAGAGCTGACCTTAATGTTGGTATCTGGATCATGTACTCTGAAGCGTATCGATAAATTCCATGACTTTGTGTAACACTAATAATTAACTAAGTTCTGCCTCGGCGAAGGTCTCGAAGTTGCACCTTAAGGGGACTAACCACGTTGGGCTTAATCTGTGGAACTCTGTGTGCACGCACACGCTTGAATACTGCTGACCGTATAACGTAACGTAAAATTTTCAGTATCGAAGAGACCTCAACATTTATAACTTCCACATGGCAAACCGATCAAATTTTGTACCAAGCATGCTTTTCGTAATTTTTCTGTTAAAATTTGTCAATTTTAGAGTTAGTTTTCAATTAGAGTTAGTTTTCAACCTCAAAAATCCCGGAAACGAGCTAGGGACACCCAGTTGTTCTGGTTTGCATTTCCAATCAGCATTAAATTTCATTCAATATCTTTCCAAGACTGAATTCTTAACAACTGGAAGTCAAGTCAACGTAACCAGTCCCTTTAAACAGTCTGATGGAGTGATTAGTAGAGCAGCCGATTATTGAAACGGACAACTCTTCCGAAGCGAGTTCTTGCTCTCGGGAGAAACGTCGCAGAGCTTCCAATCTCTCCTTGGAGCAAAGTGGAATCGTCCAGACGAGCTTCAACTTCTTCATCGCTGCTTTCATCATATTCGTCCGCTTCGTCGTCGTCCAATTCGGCAGTGGGTGCAGCAGCGGCAGCGTCTGCTGTTTTGACCCGCTCGTCAAAGGCAATGGACAGGGTCCCAAAGGGGTTTAGGGCTCCAGACTCCTGGGTAAGAAATAAAGGGCTCCAGAGCTACAAGACAGAAAAACTGGGGCTCTAGGGCTCCAAGGCTGTACTCTAGGGCTCCATTTGGCCAGAATCAGCATTTTTGTCTGGGCTCCAAGTAGAAAAAGGCTTTGGGCTCCGGGCTCCAGGGCTCCAAGGACCTCCCCTTTGAGACCCTGAATGGAGACGGGCTTATCTGAGATCTCGCATTGCCTTTGGTACATAAATTCTGGGAGTGTGCCATGACGTGCCATGGTGGTCTCTTGGCGTACCGTTCGTTGTCTTACGGCAGCCCTATAAGAGGACGCCCAGTTTCTAAGAGCATTGCAGTCGGCTGGAGACATATTGACAGTTGGTAGAGGTTTCATGACAGGAACCTGCGATAGCAACAAATCTCCCTCTGGTTTGGAATACCAAGATCGCCTGCTTGTGTGATAATAAGCTGCCCAAGTGGTAACACGCTTCACCGCCTCCTTCATTGCTAAGCCGAATGAACTGCAGTACTCTGCCTTTATCATGTTTGCCTGCTTTACATGTACGGTAGAATGAAAATTTTCCATATTTAGCTAGTGTCATACATCTCAACAAATTCTGCAAAGTTATACAACATTGTCGACATATCACTGGATAAAACGGTTAATAATATCAAGCATTAACTGGAAAAGGCTGAAATTACAAACCACAATGCTTATTTGCGGGTCTTTGTACATTAGTGGTCACCGACTGCTAAAACAAAAGACCGCCGGGAAACTAGAGGATCCGCGTGAAAATGTATCGTCCGTATCACCGCAGTTTCTTTTTTTCACCGATTACCGCGGCCTAAAATTTATAGAAACCGCAAACCGCTTAGTCTTCTAAACCCGCAATACCGCACCAAAAATAAGGCAATACCGCATCACCGCAAACCCTTACGCCCCCCTCCGCCTAAGATAGCCCTATGTCTCTGCTGGTTTCATCCAAATTCCATTTAAATCTCAATCTTGTCGCACTGTTTAAAAGCTAGTGTATTTTTTTAATGACAAACACTCTATCTAAATGTATCTATTAATCTAGTAGACACGTCGTAGTGAAAAAACCAAGTTCGGTTCAAACAGCAAGCGCCATCTCAAATTAAAATTATTATTTTTTGTCAAATGAAAAGTCTCCCATGAACCATTACTTGCACTGATCCAACAAAGTGACATCGTCTGTACTCAACGTTCCCCCAGCCTTGAAAGACCTGCGCTCGACTGACATGTTGCAAAACTTGGGTGTTACAGGTGGATTGTACCAGTAGCAAAAACAGTTTGTTTGAATGTCAATACCCCTCTCTCTTCTCTGAATTTGCGTTATCAAACCTAAAATGAAAAACATCAGTGTAAACCAAGAATTCGTGACTAACTTCTGTAAAAGGCAAATATCTAGTAAACACTGCAGCGTGAAATAACTTTCGAAAAGAGGATGTTTTTGCAGTTAGCAAATATCGATATCACACAGGTGTCGTATTCATAATGAACAAGCTGAATGTTCTGTATAAATAGCAGTCTCATTATGAGTCACGCATCAAGACGACTATCTAGATGCTCGTTCAGTTCAGTTCATATAGACTTAGCAAAGAGGTAGAGATAAATTTCTTTTGTCTAAACGAAGTGGTTATTCGCCCGATTCATCATTTATTTCCTAGCACCTGTCACTGAGAAATTATTCAGTTGTACAGGCATGACTCAGAGGTATAATGAGCGGTTTCATTATAAATTTTTAATTTAATATTTCCTGTTTATCTCGGCTGGAAGATCAACAACAGAATTGTGACGCCATCACTACAGGTAGATTTGCCTATCTTCCAGACTTATACAAGTTACGTGAGCAAGTTGCTCAAGACTTTTTGTAACTTCCCATTACCAAAGAGCCATTTCTATTTGAACGCCATATTTTTAAAGGACAGTGCTTGGAATAATCTTCACCTTGTGATTCGTGACCATCATGAACGCCACACAAGGCGGCATCGCACAGCTCACCCTGTCACTGAAGACAAGAGAACGCTGGTTAGTTGTTCTCGAGTCCGTGGCCTTTTTTGCAGTCATATTGACCGCCTTCCTGGGAAACACTATGTTGTGTTTAGCCTTTTACAAAACAAGATCACTCCTCCGAAGTCCTCAAAATTACTACTTGATATCGTTGGCAGCGACGGATATCCTCAACGCGGTTGTTTGTATGCCCATAACACTTGCAGTGATCATTGAAGGAACATGGCCGTTTGGAGATATCGTTTGCCAGTTCCAAGGAACTATGATTTCGGTTTTGGCCACAGTTTCACTCCTGACGTTGGCAATGATCGCCGTTAATCGCTACATGAAGATCGTTCGGTCTCCAAGTCTTTACCAGAAAGTATTAAGCAAAAGAAATGTTCTGAAATCCATTGCGATGTCTTGGATTCCCACGGCTCTGCTGATTTCTAGCGCATTTTTCATTCGCAAAAAAGTGTTTAGTTTTCATCCCGGAAAATGTTTGTGCTTTGGAAAAATTGAGCTCAAAGGCGTTGGTATTCATAGTTTGATTTCCTACTTGATTTTTGTTTCTCTATCATTTCCTCCAATAGTTTTCAGTTATTATAAAGTACATAGAAAAATCCGTGCGCATTTTGTTCAAGTAAGAACCTCTTCACTTCATGACGAAAACTCAGCAGCGTTTGCTGAAGAAGTCAAAGTAACATCCATGTTATTTACTACTATCCTCGCGTTTTTCATTTGTTGGACACCTTCTATTGTCATCGACTTTTATGAAGGCATCGGAGGTTATTACACGCTTTCACGGCAAGTCTATATGTTGAACATATTTACTTACACAAGCAGCAGTGCTGTAAATCCCATAATTTATGGTCTAATGAAAAGGGAGTTTAGAGACGCGTACAAAAAAGTGTTATGTTGTAAAGATGGGTAATTACGCATCGGCGGGTAATCACGCATGCTGTAACATTAATCAATGTCGCATTTAACGCCGTTTGTGTTACGAACTTGTAGACGTTTATTGACAAATATATCTCTCGGTGAATAATCGAGGTTTACGACAGCTACTTGATTAAATTTTGTAGACCTCAAATACAAATGTAATAAATATGTAAGTATATAATTTGAGGATTCCTTAAAGCTTTTGTTATGTATTGTACAGTTATGACATAGTTCAAGAGTAATCGTTGAATGATATGCAGTATTTATAGGCAGCTGAATAGCTATAGAATCAGTAAAATTGTATTCAATGAAAAGACAAAAACCTACAATAAGTTCATTAGTATATCTGATTTAAGGTAGTTGTCAGCTCCCCGAATTGTCTATATAGCCTCCTTTTTAACGATAGCCTTTCATTTAACACCAACCTACAGGTGCACAGGCCTTTGTTATGAACAGCTAATGGAGTGAAATGCTAAAGGCAACTTGGAAGCAGCGGAGTTTTCAGTTTTTGTTAATATGTTTTTTGTTAGTGAATTCTGTGTGTTTGCATGGTATAATGAGACATTAATTTATTTCTAAAAAACGTTTGTTTCGTTTCAAAAATAGAGTAAAGTTTGTTCTCTGGTTTAATAAATGGTAATAAATTAAAATTAAAATTAAAATTAAACAAAGAAAAATCATGGGGATTTCGAGTTCATATAGTAAGCTCTCGGAGCCTTATTATTGTTTGACCTCATAAAAAAGAGGAGGTGAAGGGTTGGCTTATTATTTTTCCAACTAAAAGTTAAGTTTTCCGTACATTGAAAGCTAATATTCACCGTCCTAGCAAACTGTAAAATGACTGACCACTTTTATTATAAACGTAACTGTGCAAAAAATGAACGACCTGTTTAGTAAAAGCAGAAGGAAACAGATGAGAAAAATTAATCACAGATTTTGTCAAAGAGATCATTTCTAATCTACCCAATTTCCGGCTATTTTCTGATCGTTATATGTGGATCATCACCAAATTCTAATTGATTTATCTGCGTGATGCAGTTAAATGTGTGTTTTCATTGGCACAATGTGACTGCGCGATGCAGTCGTTGTGTCAGCCCACAATTGACCATCGCTCACCACAAGAGTTCTCGTAGTTCAGTGGTTAGAGCATCCGACCAGTGTACGGAAGGTCGTGGGTTCAAATCCCATCTGGAACTCAGAATTTTTTCTGAGTTTCCTCTCTCCACACATCATTCTATTTTCATTCATAAAATTATGGTGTGGCATTAGAGTACTTCGGGGCAAGTGCAGGACTATAGTGTTTTTACCACAAAAACATGTTGTTTTCAAAATTGGCTAATAACCGTGATATAAGAAGCTGCCAAACTTCTGAACGATGCAAAGGACCACACAACGCCATTAACTGTTCTGGTTCTTTATGTGCGAGATCAGATTTATTGGCTGATATTTTAAATTAATGGTACAACTAGTCTTCTTCAAGGCCTCTGCTAATGAGAAGGTAAAAAGCCCTCGAAGCTTTTTTCTTGGCAAATGCACCTGGGGCGGATCCGGGATTTCACTTAAGAGAGGAGGGGAGGGGGGGTTGTAATTGTAGGGCGGAAAGCAAACGTCCCTGGGCTTAACGAAGTCTTTACTCTGGCGGTTCATTTCCGCAGTCAGATTTGAAAGACCAGATTGTAAATTACGGGAACTTTTTCCACGATTAAAAAAAGCAAAGTGTAACGATCCCCAGTTTATTTATTTATTTATTTATTTTACTACATACTTCTCTACCCTGGTCAAAGGAGAGGGGTTGTAGCCCCCTCAACCCACCCCTGGATCCGTCTCTGTGCATGATTCGTATCGATGAAGAACGACAATTTCCCATGTTAAACCTCCAACCGCGTTCGATAGAAACACATGGTTTTTATATTAGCTGATATGGCAGTAACAAGAGCTCATGGCCTCCTGGCCTCAGCTGGCAGCAACGAATTGCCGGCCGCTATTACCACAGGCAGCGTGAAATCCGAGTTCAGGGCATGTTTTTAGAGCCCACGTTACCCGACCGCTGGTCTCGTTGTACATTTCGACGTCACGGACAAGCGGCCAGGCTGCTAAGTACGATTCAAAATGGCGGCGCGCAGTATTGAATTTTGGCCCTCTTTGGAGAGGAATTTCAGTGGGATCAGATGCACTTTGAGCTAAAACCGCGGTCAGTAACTCAACTTAGTGTTATCTTTTTATTCGCGATTTCAAAAAATACACCGTTTCTGGAGTGACCTTTTAAGCGAGTGCGATTTAAGCCCGAAAAAAAGATTTTCGGTCACGGGTTCGAATCCCGTTGAAGCCCCGAAAATCTCTTTTTTTTTTGGGCAGGGTGGGGAAGAGAGGCTTAATTCGCAATTGCTTTACTGCGATTAAAACTGCGATGGTCACGTCTTCATTTCATTTGTATTTCCGCAGTTTACATCATTTTCATTCTCTCTCTTTCTTTTAATTGAACGAACAAGTTACCAAGCAAATTTTTTGAAATAAAAAAGTAAACCATAAAAACGAATAAAAGGTGTGTCGGACGGTCGGTCGGTCGGTTAAAAAGAAAGGAAGACCGACAAAAGAAACACTGATTGCAATATGGTTAAAATAGTTGAGTCATTTCAATAGCATCAGTACAACTGACTGAGTTGATCTTATTTCTTTCCAAAATTGAAGCAGTAACTTCGAAGAGGCAAAATTAGAAGATAGGTTAACTTACAAAAGCAACATGTAACAAGAGAATGTAACGAGCTTTTTTAGCTATCGAAACGGGTTTCAGTCTTCAAAATGCACGGGGTGGTGCGTGAAGGTAAATGATCCAGCTGGGGCGCTGTTAAACGGAGAAACGACGGGGAAAAGCTTCGGAGAGCACTCAAACTTGCTGCGTGACACTTGTTACGGAATACTAGGTAATGGATCGTTGTAACTCGTCCGCAATAGCAAAGCAGAAAGATTCAGCAGGAACAAAACTGGAACTCGTAAACTGTTTAATCGTAGACTTCACACTACACTCTAGCGTCTTGTGGTAACTCAGAATTGTACAGTGAACAAGCTTACTTTTATATGCTCAGAGTATGCTAATAACGTTCGGTAAACCTTTCAACGAAAGTTATTTTAACAGCAGAGTAAATAACTAGAAGGACTTTCATTAAAAATCTGACCTGAAACAGGTTATACAGAGCAGCTGATAACACTACAAATTGGCTTTAGGATATTACACCAGTTACACTGGAGTGAAATAAATATAACTAATTTTCTGGCTCTGAGCTGTTTAAAGAAAATTGATTAGAGACGGGAAGTTCCGAGAGTTCGTACTGTGATTTAAACAGCTTTCATTCGTAATAGCGAAATGCAATAACGATCGGGACTGTTACTCTACGCTAACGAGTTCCGCTCGAATAAGCAATATTGAAAGGCACCTTAAGAACATAGCTGAATAAACGTTCAGCTCGATATTACGATAACTTTCCAAAAGAGGCCTAAAAACACTGAATATATACAGCTTTATAGATTTCTAGGAGTTTGAATTCCTTTTCAATAGTATAGACAAACAGTCCTTGTGACAAACAACACAACCCCGAATTTTTTAGTAACATGATTTCGTTCAACAATCTAGTAACGCTTAAAAGTCAATATGCGATGACTAAACTTTCCTACAGGTTAGTACATCACACATACATCACCATTATTTCACCTCGGATTTACAAGGGTAGCTGTATAGCTAATTTCTCCGAGAAAGAAAAGACGAAGAAAAAAAATAAATAAAATAGTATTAATAATAAAAATAAAAATAATAGTACCTTTTTGTAAGGCACTCGTACTTCTCTTTTAATTTCATTACACCATAACTAAAGGATTTATAGCACTGCTGCTCACAAAAGAAAAACTGTTCAACAAATAAACTTGTCGCGAAAGCGTGTAATAGCCATTAAGGGTCTCGTACAAGTCAACGATAATTGCAGGGCTCAAACAAATTATAGATGCAAGGATAGTAAGAAATAACATCGTGGTGATTTTGACTTCTTCAGCGAAGGCTAGCGAGTTGTCATTGTGAAGAGAAGAGTTACAAACTTGAATAAAATGAGCACGGATTTTTCTAATTACTTTATAATAAGTAAAAACGATTAAAGAAATGGTTCCAAAAATTGTCAACGAGAAACAACAAGTAATATAAAGTCTAAGGTTTTCCTTGAGATCAAGACGGTAAAAGCACCAACACTTTCCAGGTTGAAAATGATATGCTGTCTTACGAGCGAAAAATGCGCCAGACACTAAGAAAACTGTGGAAATCCAAGATATCGCGATGGATATCAAAATGTTTCTCTTGCTAAATCTTTTCTGATAAAAGCTTGAGGACTGACAGATCTTGACATAGCGATTAATGGTGATCATTCCCAACGTCAGGAGTAAAACAGAAGCACAAATCGAAATCACAGTTCCTTGGAGCTGACAAATTGAATCTCCATACGGCCAAGTTCCTGTTATGAGCACCACAAATGTCATGCTACAGTTACCTGCGCTGAGGATATCTGTTGCTGCCAGTGATATCAGGTAGTAGTTTTGAGGAGTCCGGAGCGTTCTTGTTTTGTAAAAGGCCAAACACAACAAGGTATTTCCCAGTAAGGCGGTCAATACGACTGTGAATTTAGGTCGTGGACTCGATAAGAACCAACCAGCGTTCTCTTGTCTTGAGTGACAAAGTGAACTGTGCCATTAGTACCTCTGACACTTCTGTGGTGTTCATGGTGCCGGAATCAGTACTAGTTAACCTTACGAAAAACCTCTACTCAAATGACTTCGCGTTTTCTTTAACAAGCAAAGTTCTGTTTGAGGAGGTGTCTCTTTGTGTTTCTAGATATTGGTCATTAAAAATTAATGACAGTTCCTACCGATTTCAAATAGAATGGAAGAATTTTCTTTACAAAACAAAACCTCTGCAAAATAACAATCCGTAAACAGGTTTGCTCCCTTACCATAGCAATCCATTTGAATTAGTTCAATTAAGACCAATGACAACGACTGGAAATGACATTTTATTACGAATACTCACTCTCTTTACATTTCTTAAAGTTATCTTACAGCATATTTGAAATGATATTTGGAGAACTTAACTGGCTATATGCGCTGCAGGATGCACTGCACCAAAATACAATTGAAATTATTACACAGTAGTTTGGCTTTCATGATGTGTAAACTAAAAACTTAGACTGCGAGTAGTCTCTAATTCTGGCGATGGCGATTGTGGGGCGGGTTGGGGCGGGCGAAATACACACACGCACACGCGCGAAATTTCGAGGAGACGCGTCGCGTCTCCTCGAAATTTCGTGCGCGAACGTGTGTGTATTTCGCCCGCCCCACAAGCGATCGCCAAAATTAGAGACTACTCGCAGTCTACTAAAAACTTCTCGAACGTAATTTCAATACGTTCGGAATAATTATTAAAAATTTGATACAGAAAATAGTGATCCAGCTCTGCAAATTAAAAATGGCAGTTCTCTAATTATTAACAGGGGGCTAGGAGGCCTAGGAACTTTGACAACTCTTCACTGACACAGATTGAGTTTGAAATTCTTTCTGATCTTTCATTTTTTCCCTGGAAGGCCGATGGAAGATTCTTTGAGTTCACAAGGTGACCTGCAAAATCCATCTGCATCGATGGAATCAGGCATGATTTTTGATAATTGACAAGAGGTTCAATGTGGAAGACGAAGAAGGACAAGCTCCCTGAATTCCCATCTGCCTCGGGAATGCAACCACTGTGGTGAACACCCTAGGTGCCGTTGCCAAACCGAATGGCACACAAGCTAACTCTACGAGAGACCCATTCCACAGAAAATGGGGTTTCCAAATGGGAACTGTGAGATAAGCGTACTTTAAATCTGTTTTGACTAAGAAATCACCTTTTTTAAAAGGTCTGTAACGCGTGAACACCCTCCATCTTGAAGTGCTAGTATTCTAAGAATTGGTTGAGAGTCTTGAGATTTATAACAGGTCGCGTTCTCCCACCCTTCTTGGGAACCACAAATAGGTTGCTCACAAAGCCATCCCCCGAGCAGGGACCGGTAATGTGACGAACAGCCTGCTTTAAAATCAGTTCTTTTACCTCCAAGTCTATAACTTCCTGTTGGGTCTGTGGGTCGGTAAGGAAGAAACTCTCGCAGAGGGGAGGGGGGCCAAAACATTCTACGGTGATACCCTTTCACAACTGCCAAGATCCATGGATCGATCCTGGGTTATCTTTTCCTACACCAGAAGACAAATTTGAGCCGTCCCGAACGAAACTGGGAGCAACTGACAAGGGTAAAAATGGAAAAGGACTTAGAACATACCTGGAGGGAGACTGCTGGGGCGCTGGGTAATTACTGGGGTCATCAAAGCCCCTGTGTTGATTCCAAATTCCCTAGGGACGACTCGAAGCCAGTGTGACCTTGCCTCCCTGATTTTGGCGAATCCAGGTGGACTGCTGGAAGATGTTGCATGGATTTGACAGTGCGGAACTGATCCTCCGGAGGTCCTTTTCCCAAAAGGTTGATGACCAGCTCTGGCTGCCTTCAAGATAGTATCAACAGCTTCTGAGCGTGTGTAGGCACTGTTCAAACCCTATACCAAAAGCCTCCCGTCGTGCATCTCAGAATTTCTCCTTGCTTAGGGAGGTCAGCACGGGATTGAGTTTTGTCAACACTTGTTCACGACGCAAGGCCAATATCTGTGCTGAGGTGTACTCGGCCAGCAAAATGGCATTCTTGGTGCAGCTAAGTCAGTTAGATACAGCAGCCCTGTCCAGTGAAACAGTGCCCTCCTTGTTCACACTTCTAACAATGGTGACAAGCATCAAGGAAGAAGGCTTGAACCGGGAATAAAGATGCGACAAGGCGGGGGAGGGCGCGGTCAGTAGCCCAACTACTACCTCTCCCCATCCTTTCTTTTTCTTTTTTTAATAAACAAACAAATTACTAAGCAAGTGTTTTGCAACAAAAAAGCAAGCCATAAGGTCATCACCATAAAACGCTTCGTTCTTCATCCCCTTCTCTCGTGTAAATGTACCAGCGGTCGGTCGGTTAAAAAATTAACAAAGAAAAAGAAAGGCCGAGAAAAGAAACATTAACAGATAAATAAATAATTCTAAGCGAGCCTTGATAATATCTAACTGTGACTACCATAAAGAGCCGCTATCACTCTCAAATGTGTTCCTAATCGTCGTTATGAGGACTGAGTTAAATGCCAGGGTCACTTTAAGACGTGCACAAAGTATATTAAATTTGGAAATGCCCACGAAAAGGTAGTGGACAATGAAATAAGAAGCGTTTTTGTTAGTTTTTGAAAACATTGGGTCGGTCGGGCGATGGGAAACGAAACATTTCATGGGGGATAAATCACCAAACCAACAGCTTATTACCCCAACTCACATTAAAACAAGCTTTACATACTTGACTTTTTCCTTCCAAAATTGAAGCACAAACTTGGAAGACGCAAACGATAAGCTAAGTTACGTAATACTTAAAAGGAAGAACACAAATTTTTAAGTATATTACTTGGTTAAACAATTTTTTTTAACGTTTTAAAGTTACTATGCATTAATTAACCTTTCCTACAGGTTAGTACCTTTTTGTAAGCCACTCGTACTTCTCTTTTCATTACACCATAAATTAAAGGATTTATAGCACTACTGCTCACAAAAGTAAAATTGTTCAACAAATAAACTTGTCACGAAAGCGTGTAATAATCACTAAGGGTCTCGTACAAGTCAACGATAAATGAAGGGCTCCAAAAAATGCAAAATGCAAGAATAGTAATAAATAACATCGTGGTGATTTTGACTTCTTCAGCGAAGGCTAGCGAGTTGTCACCATGAAGAGAAGAGTTACTAACTTGAATAAAATGAGCACGGATTTTCTGATTACCTTATAATAACTAAAAACGATTGAAGAAATGGTCCAAACAATTGTCAACGAGTAACAAAAAGTAACATAACGTCCGAGGTTTTCCTTGAGATCAAGTCGGTAAAAGCACCAACACTTTCCAGGATGAAAATGATACACTGTCCAGGCCCGTAACCAGGATTTTTTGTGGGGGGTGCTAACGAGGCCAAAGTGGACCAAACTACCGAAATTTATTTTGTTATTGTCTGATCCGTTTATTTAGGAAAGTAGCGATACATGAGAAATTGCAACGGCAAAGTACAGGGTAGGAACTGAATATTACATTTGTCGAATACAATTGTTTGAATAAAGTTGTAAACGACTAATTTTACGATGTAAAATGATACATCAAATTCTGCAGGACTAATCCTTCAGGATTGTCCCGAGCTCCAGCCTATGTGGGTGTTTGGTGGCAAACAGATTTACCACCTCATCCAAATCAATTTTAACTTGATAGTGGATGTGCATTAGTGCGAGGGACGAACGCCTTTCCTGGCCCATGCAAATGTCGTCGTGGTTAGCTGCCGAGCCGCCAAGACGTGGCCTGTATTGTCACGACTCTCACCGTTTAAGACTTCGTTATCTCCACGCAGGGCAATGCACTGTCGACCACAGAAAAGGATGGCTTCTGAAACACATTCCTCCTCTTCTTGTCATTTAATCGAATTAAGAAAGGATTCAGTGGCGATCATTGCGTCGTGATAGTACTTCATTTGCTTATGTTTTTTTGCCTTTTCTTGAAGCTTATGCCAGTTTATGAAAGGCTTGTTAACAAAAGCGCCCTTATCTTTCCTGCAATGCATAGGTATCATCAAAGCACAGTGTTTACAGAATACTCCATCTACTGAAGGGCTGTAGACCACAGACCCAAGAAATCGCATTGGACAATGTTGGAAACTTGTAGTTAATCGATGGCACAAAATGACTTTTAATCAACTGGTATCTCTGGCCAACTGGCAGCTTGTTTGCAAAAGAACCAGATTCCTCAAAGCTCGTCGAAAACTTCCCGATGTCATTTATTTCTTGTTGCATCACTGGTTCTAAATGATGCCACGTTAGATTGCTCTCAGTAATTCTTAGGTACTGGAGCTTGCGCAGTCTCTACAATTTTATTAACAGTGCGCAATTGTTAAGAAAGTTCACATCGGCTTCTCATAGAATATTGACATTAGGAATATGACGATAAGAGACGAGTAGAAACATAAAATTATTTTCCCTCTTTGTGACTCGAAAACTTCTTTATTGATGGTTTGGGATGCCTGTGGATTTCCAGAAGGATTAACCCTCCCCCAAGTCCCCCCTCGGAATTGTTACTCTGTGTTCCCTTACTGGCTCTTTATTAAGCAATATAATTTTGTTTCATATTGAGGAATACTGAGTAAATCTCAGAGCATAATACTGGGATCAAGACTGGTGGACATCGCGAAAATAAGCGTGATTTACCTTTTATATCTCGCTGTAAAACTGTGGTTAACTGAGATAGATCTGAAGTCGTGGTCTCAGCCGGGCTGTTGTCGCAGACTGCACTGTCATTGTCAGTGTCTGAAAGATCTTCACGGGGCACTTTACTGACCCATGTATCGAGAGACTGGCAAGATTTAGCTGAAGCCTTCCTCTTTCTATTTTCCTGTTCTCTCCTACCGATAACATATTACACAAAAAACTGATTTTGCATCTTCGGACGTTCGTGCTACCCGACGCGTTAGCAGACGTGTCTGACAAAAATCGTGAGATCGCTCCTGTGTCACTGGCTCGCTTGTCTAGACTCCCGTGTAAAGCGTGCAGCACGTTGATTTCATTATCCATTCAGATAAGCTCGGACATCTGCGCTCATTGAAATGTTCTGACTGGCTCGAGCTGCTAGAGTGCAGCTGGTTTTAGTCTGCCAGTGAATACATTACTGGTATTTCCACCGTTTGGTTTTGTTTAACTATCACTGTTAAGTTTTAAAGATTTACTAGTATCCTTCAGTTTAACCGACTGTACTCCTTAGCTTGGACATTGAGTATAAAAAATGTGGACCTTTGGGGCCTGTGGGAGGGTGCGAACGCACCCCGTGCACCCCCCCCCTGGTTACGGGCCTGCTGTCTTGCGAGCAAAAAATGCGCCGAACACTAAGAAAACTGTGGAAATCCAAGATATCGCGATGGATACCAAAACATTCCTCTTGTTAAATATTTTCTAATAAAGGCTTGAGGACTGACAGATCTTAACGTAGCGATCAATCGCGATCATTCCCAACGTCAGGAGTGAAACAGAAGCACAGATCAACATCAGACTTCCTTGAAGCTGAAAAATTAAATCTCCATACGGCCAAGTCCCTGTTTTGAGCACAGCAAATGTCATGCTACAGTTACCTGGGCGGAGGATATCTGTTGCTGCCAGCGATATCAGGTAGTAATTTTGAGGAGTCCGGAGCGTTCTTGTTTTGTAAAAGGCCAAACACAACAAGGTATTTCCCAGTAAGGCGGTCAATACGACTGTCAAATAGGTCGTGGATTCGATAAGAACTAACCAGCGTTCTCTTGTCTTGAGTAAAAAAATGAGCTGTGCCATTCGTACTTCTGTGGTGTTCATGCTGTAGTACTAGTTAACCTTACGAAAAAACCTCTACTTAAATGGCATCGCGTTTTCTTACAACAAGCAAAGTTCTCTTTGAGATGTCTCTTTGTGTTTCTAGATAGTGGTTATGAAAAAATTGATGACAGTTCCTACTAAATTCAAATAGAAGGGAAGATTTTGTTTTAAAAAAAAAACCTCGGACAGATTTTTAGTTCCCTAACAGATTTTCTCATTTACTAAAGCAATCCATTGAATTAGTTTAATTAACGACCAATGACAAGGAGTGAAAATGACATTTGTTACGAATGTTCCGGCTTTCACTGTCTTTACATTTCTTTAAGTTATCTAACAGCGTATTGATTATATTTGGACAACTTATTTGACTATTTGCGCTACAGGCTAACCAGGGCACTGTTATGCAAAATTTCAGCAATTGTAGCTCGTGCAGTGCACGAAAATATAATTGGAGTTATTACGCAGCAGTTTGGATTTCATAATATGTAAACTAAAAACTTCTCGAACGTTATTTCTATACGTTCTAAATAATTAATTAATAAAAAGTTTGTTACAGAAAAGACGTCTGGTTCTGATGGTTGCCACTTTGTCATCCGACAGCGCCCCCAAAAAAAACACCGGCCAAAAAACACCTGCATCAATGGACGCCAGAAAATAATAATCCAGTTCTGCAAAAATGGCAATTCTGTAACTATTTTATTAATTACTATCTTTGGTGTTAAATGGTTAGAATCGAAACTGGTCTCCAACTTGAAAAAGTCGCGGCGGGGCGACGTTTTCAACTTCTTAACTCGCCGGTCTCCTGTTAAGACTGATCGTGGCTCGTTCTTTCTCCAAATATCCACCTGATACTGTCCCCTTGGTGTCTAGAAGCAATTTATTTATTAGCAAGGTACTTAGGTACAAATCTAGCACACTTTTTGACCAAAAACAAGAAAAACTCCAGGATGTTGTCCCTTAATAATCCTTTGCCAATGTAAAAATTGAAATATCGCGTTTAAATGCCGGTTCAGCTGAGAAGCCTCACCATCAATCGAACTTCAATAATATAACATCCGCCTTTGAACGACCTTCGGCGGAAAAAGAGGCACACGATTTGCTTGATTTCTGTGCAGTTTACATTTCCTTAGTGGCCCTGGGCGACCTCTTCGACGATGTCATGTCTCTTAAATGGAAATGATTTGAAGAGATCTCACTGACTGCTTCATCAGTTTGCGTACATGAGGCTTTAGATGTGCTTATAACTCTATTTTAGATGTCAGAGGTTCATAAAAACAGACCATTCTCAGTTTCCAAGGGCTCACGGGAAAGAGAGATTGAAACTTTTGCTTCCTTGTGTCGGTACCAGATTACGAATGACGACACATAAAAAAGAAGCAAAGGCAAAAAATAATGCAACTCCAAAACAGAACCAAAACGCAATAACCTCACAAACAAAAGACGACAATGTATCCCGGTACTTGCAGAAAAACCCATACTCTCCTCTTTTTTTGGCCTTCCCATCTTTCCTTGCAAGCTGCCTTCTGGAGACGCCTGGGGAACGGCTGAAGAAGCTGAAGAGATATCAATTATTTATAACTTCCCATTTCGCCGACTGCTTGCATATGTTTAGTGCAGCACGCAAAATGGTTTATGGGCCTAGAGCTACAATGTCATGGAATGCTTAACAGTTTGTCGCGATTCAACGGCAAGTTTAAACGTTATATTACAATCATCAAAGTATTAAATCAGCCAGTTTCGGATCAATATGTCACTTAGCTTTGGAGAAAGCACAGAGAGTAAGTGAATTTGTCATCATTTGCAATAATAATGTTTGTCTTTCATGGAATCGCAAAAGTTATTTCTTGCGAATATTTGTTGCGTAAAATATTGGTCGTACGTCAGTGTTTTCAGCAGAGACTGTAGTAACAGTAGTGTAACGATATATTGGCAAGGAAGTACAGATATCACCAAAATTTAGAAAGCAAACCTGAAACTCGGATGAATAAATTATATGTAAAAAATCGTTTTGAAGTGTAGATCAAAATACTGATAATTCTATCTACAAGGCTCCCGTAAAGGACATTTGAGCTATTGGCGAAGACTGGAATCTTGCAAACAAAAAAAGATATTTTGCTCCCTCTATATTTGTCGCAGTATTTTGTGCAGATACGATATCGGCGGGTGGTGTGTGTACCATTTACCTTTATGAGTCAAATTCCATGATTGTAATTTGTCTATCAAACAACCATAAATAAATTCATAAATAAAAGTCGGTGGGTACTGCAAAAACAAGCTGTTTGAAGAAAACGTATTTATACTGAGTTGGAACAGGTCAAATGTATATCTTGAATTAACAATGTCAGTAGATATTACCCCGCGTGGATACAACTGTGACAAAAGCCTATGCTGGGATAAAAATTTCTTACCGGTTATTTTTTAACAACAAAATTCTGTCAGGAGTCTGACGACGCTCTCATTTGCGGTCGAAGTGTTTTCAGCTGAATTAATTTCCTAGGGATCAGTAGAGATTTGTTATTTTAGCATTGTATAGGGTCCCCGAAATACACCTTAGACCACGTAAAAGACATAGCAGCTAAATCTAAATAATAAAGAACGTTGCAAACGTTTGCAAAGAAAAAATACACGAACCTGAGCCTTTCGGGAGAATACTGAAAAGTCTTGCGGTGAATTACTATTGTTTTCAATTACTTATCAGTCTTTGATGTTTAGAAAACGTTCAGTTTTTGTTCTAGTTATAAGGAATGGTCCATTTTGATATATAAAAGGTAAGAGGCTCGGGCGGAGCCGCCTCGTACGAATCCTCGTCCTGATATATACAAAATCATCGTAGCCATTAAAATCAGTTTACGTCACTAAAGAAGGGTGATTTCTTGTCCTTTGACTTGTAGAATGAAAAAACTAAGTTCACTGGATCGCTTAATAAAGGACCGAACCAAACTTCTCAGAGTTCTATCCTCTGATGCATTCGCAAGGAAAGACACTTTTACTGAGAACGGCTATTTTGCTTGTTTACGGTTTCGCCGGTGCGGGAATATTTACTGTTGTTGAAAGACGAGAGGTAAGCAACAAGGCGACATCTCACAGAATGTTACAAGAAGTAAAAAAGAACTTAACTAAACATTACAACATCTCAGATGAAGAGTTTGAGATTTTTACAATGGCTGTCTACAAAGCTGTTCGCGTTGGAGAAGCAGTGGACTGGACTTACTTCAGGGCGGTGGATTTCACCTACTCGGCTATGACTACCATTGGTAAGTCTCCTGTTCCCGGCCTCCTTACTCAGCAGATCACGTTTCACAACGAAGTTTGGTAACTAACATATCGAATAAAAATAAAGTACAGCAACTTTATTTACACACGGTTAGAATTAAAGCTTGTGGGGCCGTGTATATGGATTTGCTAAGAACGACAAGAACTAGGAGTCTAGAAACTGTGCTCAAGACGATATGTTGACTGCGAAAGAAGGAAAAACGTTCTCGCTTTTCCCTCGTAATGGT
Organism: Siderastrea radians; assembly: GCA_964017195.1. NCBI lineage: Eukaryota > Metazoa > Cnidaria > Anthozoa > Scleractinia > Rhizangiidae > Siderastrea > Siderastrea radians. The sequence goes on along the minus strand of OZ024893.1, from coordinate 1,246,923 downwards.
GCTTCCTTCCTTTAGTTTTACATGGCTTTATTATTAATTTATTAATTAATTTACTTATTATTTTTGCAGGATATGGACACTTAACTCCTGCCACCACATCCGGGAAACTATTCTGCATCGTCTTCTGCTTATTTGGAATCCCAATATGTCTGCTAACCTTGAAAACCGCGGGCGAACTTATCTCAAAACTTTTGACAAGCGCGATAATTGACTTTGAGAGGAAAGTGTTCAAGACCCAGGATGTGAGTCACGTGGACATAAAATGCGCTGTCATGATTTTATAATGGTGATTTTTATTTCCTTAAGTGCTTCTGTGCAAGTTATTTGGGAAAAGTGGACATTTACTGACGCATTTTACGCATGGTTTATAACCTTTTCAACTGTTGGTTTCGGTGATTACATTCCCTTTGAAGGTGTCGTTTCCAGAAAAGATGGAATCACGGCGGCTATTTTCCATATTTTTGGAACTTTCCCTGCGCTATGTGGATTGTGCCTCGTTGCCAGCGTGATAAACGCTCTTTTTAGAGTTTTTGACCGACAAGAAATGGAAACAAATTCTATTTCTTGTTGTGAGCATTCAAAGAATCAGAGTGGGAGAAATGTCAAAATTAGTGGAGACTTGCTGGCAAAAAAGGACCCAGAAGGCAAGCCTTTGCTTACGATTAAAAGGCCTCATAGTGTGTAAAATTCAAGCTATTCACCCAACGAGAAAACTTAAACAAAACGCTTAAATTTGATCAAAACACTTAGATGCTCTGTTTTCCCAACGATTTAGCCGTGTTTCCTACTTATCCCCTTGAGTATTATTCAATCGAAAATTGCCATCGTCAGATGGGTAGTGTGAGCTCAAATAAGTCTCTAAGAATTTTTTTGCGATTTTTAAAACGACTTCAAAGAAGAAAGTTGTGGGCGAATTGATGAAGTTTTTGGAAAATTGGAAGATATTAAGAATTAAAGGTGAGTTAAAAAGTTAAAATTGAAAGTTAACAGTTAATAGGTGGGCACCAAAGAAGTCCACAAACAACCCCAAGTGCACTCGCGTGGGGATGGACTGTCTGGGGGCATGGACAAAAATTTTAACCCTCTTTTCTTTCTTTATCGGCATATCCTATTTCCTAAAGAATTTCCTCTAATCCCCCCTAAATCTGTATCGTTTTCTGTTTTCTTTGATTGTTTCAGGGCCCGGGATACTTGTATACGCTAACACAGGCGGATCTGTAGAATTCCTTAGCTGAAGATTGAAGTCGCAGACAATTTTAGGGAATGGAAACGTCTCTCTGAATTTCCGAGCAGACCTTATTGCCCTCTCTAAGCGACATATTTGTCGCTACAGGTACAAAAGAAATTAATTTTCCCATGTTATGAAAGTATGAGCTGACACTTTGCCAAAGAAAACTCGACTCTTCCATCACAATTAAATCCGATTTTCTGAGGCGGTTGAGGCCTTCAGAACAGATTTTCCACCGAAACGATCGATTGGGTGCCCTGAGAATTGTCCCAACTGTGATCGCGTTAATTTTTCGTGATGTCCTCCAGGGAGGTCTACTATATAATCAAAATTCGAGCGTACCTATGACTACGGGTACAAACTCAAATAACCTTTATATGAACCACTATATTTTTGAGTCGGGGGAGGCGGGGTGGGTGGGGGGGGGGAGTTTTATGTTCTCTTGTGTTTGTGGAAGAATAAATGAAATGTAAGTGCTCGGATGGGACCAAGTTTGCAGGCGGATCTCTTTTTTTCTCGTTTTACTGATGCTCTTTGGTGGTCAGTGTTGTTGCTGTTTCCCTTTTTTTCCCCATAGGGATCTTGTGGAATTTCAATGACAATAGAAATCCATCCCTTGCTGGAGTGCTTTACCGAGCGAGTCCAAATCTGCATGTCTTCTTTGCTTGGTAATGTATAAGCGTCCGTGTTTATTGTTAGTGCATAGTGTGCTGACCGTTCGTGCCTGGATGTGATTGTAGCATCGTTAAACTGAGGCTGAAATTATTTCCCTTGCCCCACCCCCTCCTCACTCCACCTGGTAGGTCCGGTACCAGCGAACCTTTAGGGAAACCTCAAGTGACATAATGTTGAGTTTGAACCTGCGATGGGCTAGCATCTCATCTAGGGTGGAGTAGTAATGCTCCTATTTGCTTCATGCTACCGGCAAAGGGATCAAAGCCGGCACCGATACATGGGACACCTGGCTCGGGCTCGTTCGTTGATACCGGGGGTACGCAACTGATTGTGCATCCTCGTCGGGCAAAGCGGGTAGCAAATATCTCCCACTGGTTCTCCTATTATTAACTTTTAATTTATTCCTCGACCGTGCGTGTAATGACCTCATATCCAACAAGTGCGAGTGGAATAATTGCTAACTCTCGGCTTCGGTAACTGGTGATCGTTGCTGAATCCTTTGGCCAGGTTTTTGGCGAAAACTTTTGAACGCCGTGGTACCGCGGCACTTGACATAGCATCCAATTTCCTTATAAGGCAAAAAGCAGGGGTCTCCGCTGATAACCTGTTTGTGGTGAAACAATCAGAAAGTGTCATGTAATAGGGAACTCAAGCACAGACCTCCGCCGCCACAGACGTCAACCGGAAGTTGGATGTTTCTCCTTACTACATTTTGACGCCATCCTGTCCATAATGGCAAGCCACCAGATACAAAAACAAGATATTTCATGCCTTTGATGGGAATCAAAAACAAACCAACTAACGAAACATTCGTCGTCACGGCTCACGAGCGTCCCAAATTGCGTTTCCCAAATTCGCAAAGACCGTTGGGTAAAGCAAACTTCGCAGTTGTCAAGACCTGTATTGGAATGAGCATAACCGCATGTGAAGTTTTCAGAGCTCAAAATTAAACTGTTTAAGAAAAACATGACTTGACCCACCACTGTAAAGGAATCCGTAACCGGATATGAAAGCTCTTATAATCCTGGAGATGTCTTGACGCCGGATGAGCTAGCGACTATTGCACAAAGATGCCAACGAAGCCGTGAATTTGCAGTCCTCGTTGCTTATCATGGCGTGATTGATTGCACTTTTACAGCGCTTAAAACTTCCTGATTGCGGTGGCGGAATTTTGATGTCCCCTGCAAGGATTTAATTGTGAAAAATGGATAGAGTTTTGGAGGTACGCCGACCTCCGGAGCAGAGCCAAGTGGCATTGTCTAGAGCTTCAAAGATCTTCTTCGGATGCGACATTTTTCAAGGTAAAATTTACATTTCAGAATCGTCTGGGTTTACGGACGGTAAACAATGGTTATAAATCAGAACATTCTTTGGTTCTGTATACAAGTAAGCTCATATTGTTTTAAGCACGGGTTAATCGATAGAATGGTCTGTCAGCGATGCGTTTCATTGAAATGGTACAGTGATATTAACGTAAATGGGTCTGGTATGAGTTAATTGGTTTGTTCGACTGTACTTGATCGATGAAATGACACTTCGAATTTGACGAAAGTTTTCTTTCAAACACTTGTGAATTAAAGGAGGGCTTTTCCCCTGCCCCCCCCCCTTTTTTTTTGACGTCTATCAGATCATCGATTAGGTTGACTCCTTTTGTGCAAACAAAAGGGTACATAGAATTTTTTAAACGACACTCTTGTCGAACACAGCATGTTAAATAACTTAAATATACGACGTACATGTATGACATCTGTATGACTGAGATTATCAGATTTATAAAGAATTGTTGATTGAAAAGCGAAGTTTGTGTTTCTGTCTTCGAACTTGTGCCAAATTGTCAATCCTTCATTTTGGAAAGAAGCTTTTTTATTTAGATACAATATCGTCAGTTTTAAAAATTCGAGTTACTTTTGTTATTGATGAAAAATTATTTATTTTTGCTTTTCCTTTATTCGTCTCATTTTATACCATGTGAAAGTTTTGTGAAATTTGCCATATATTATTTTGTTCTTTTTACTTTCCTCATTTTTTTTTTCAGGTTTCAAAAGCAAAAATATTAATTGGTTGAAATTGTCAGACAGCTGAACAATCAAAACTGGGCAATATTTTTGTGTTTTATTCACTGTGATGCAGTTTTAATTTTGTATTGTTTAGCTGCAAATTTAAGAAAACAAGTTTGAAATTTCTCTAATCACCCCTAAAAAACCTTGAAAATTAATTAGCTATGAAAGGGAAATGAAGATATTTCTTAATGATCTGGAGTTTTTAGAATCATCCATTTCCAAATAAGTGACGTTAATTGGTTTCAAACATTTCAGTTTTGCAGAAAGGAAATTATCTTCTTTCTTTAGATGTTCATTGTATTTTTCTTGCATCCTTTCAGAAGATTTTGGTCATAATTTGAATGTCTTTCTGTAGAATGCACAGACAGGTGTTCACAAAATATAATGAAAATGCTAATATTTTTACAAGCTATTGAAGAGTCATTTTGTCGCAAATGCCTTTGTTTAATTTGTAAAAGACATTGAAAATTACCATATTCAAATGGTACAAGCTTAAGCGTATAAACTTAAACTTACCCTTTTAGGATGATATTATTCATATAATGGTATATGTTTGTATATTAATTTTAAAAATTATTTTCGACTATAACTGGCAGAAAAGACAAAAATTATATAGAGATATCATTTTTATAAAGCAGTTTAATGAGTAAATATAAATGACATGGCAGGGTAGGGAAATGGTGTTGCAAATTTTATGCCCAAATTTTGTTTTTGTGCTATCTAAAATGTGTCAGCAGTTTCTGGCAGAACTTTGTCAGGAAGCTCAAAACTGAAAATCAAGAGATAATTAAAATAATTCAATTCATTTAAAAGAAAGGAAATTTTGGAGTTGAATTTTCTGCCAAAATGGCTACACTGAAGGCTAATTGGTTGCATGATACAGTATTATGCCTATTTTGTATATTCCACTGGAGATGTTTCATCCCAGGAGCTCTGAAATTCTTGTTATGGAGCTCAGAAAAACTAGAACTCAGAGTCTGGAGCTTTGTGATGTTTGTAGCCCCTACAAAAAGCCAATTCTGGGTGTTTGGAACCTTGCAATAATGTCCTGGAGTTCTGGAGCTCATTTCTTTGCCTTGGAGGCCTGAAAACCTGCATGGTTTAGGCATAACATTAAAAGTACTCAGGCCTGTAAATATGTAAATCCCCTCAGTACCAGAGGAGTTGCTAATAAGTGGTTTCTTAGTGTCTCTTAATCAAGACTGCTTTGTGAAAGCATATGAGAAAATCCTGTAGTACCCAAGGCTGGTTGTGTAAATCCTTCAGTTAGGTCTTTGGTGGTGTTTTATATTATGTAACTGTGTTGTGGAGCTCTAAACTCATTAAGGACCCTGGGTATTATGCACCTCATTGCAGCAAATTTTTGCGACATCATTACCAGTATTTCTCAAGTTGGGAGGGTGACATTTCATGACACTGAATTTTTGCAAATTTGGAGAATTTGTGTCAACTTTCTGCTAATAAAGACCAGTCAATAATGAACATTTTTTCCACAACAACAAATCTGAGAAATTTCAAATTGAAAACTGTGAAATTTGATGTCACAAAAATTTCTTGCATAAGGTGCAGTTAACAGGCCTAAGAGTACTGAAAGCGAAAACTGTAAAGAAAAATTTAAAGTACAGGAGAATCTTAATCACCCAACTCATCCAGGACCAAGCTGTCTGGCATGGTGGCGAGGGAGTGGGGGGGGGGGGGGGGTCACAGAGAGAACCCCAATAAATCAAACTCTTAAGAAAAGCACAATATTGTTCAAGACATTGAAAGTTAAAGTTATGGGGAGTTCCTAATTAACTGTCAGTAATGAATGAAGCAGGGAACACGTCTTTTGGTCCAAGTTAGCAAGAAGTACAAGTTATCAGGATTTGAGTTATCAAGATTCCTATGTACAGAGAAGAAGTCAAACAATAAAACAAACGTGACTGTGTTGTAGTTTGTAGGTTGCCAATTGAATGTTAATTATGTGTTTTGTTCTCTCTATATAGTCATTGCTGTTGTGGTGTTCCAGAGTTCAATGATTGCTCTTGGAGACTTCAGTGCTTACAACAATACTGAGGTAAATTAGAAAAAACTATATTACAACTGAGGTTGAGAAAAACAGTTTTTTTTACAACCACAGCTGTATAGGAAAGGTATGTTAGGAAGGGTAACATCAAATGCTAATGCTAAGCTACATGCAAGTTACCAAGAATGTGACTCTGGACAGAGATGGCAGATTAACACCATGTGAAATGGTGTTTCATAATTACAATGTAATCAAGTGTTTGACTTGACCAAAACTAAAGTTGAGTCTGTAGGAGGTTGTGCATTATGGAAAAAGGCTACATTATGATTCTAACCCAGTATTGTGAAAATTATTTGTGATTATCTGGGATAGTCTGAGTCCTCCTTTAGGGAGCGGAAGATTCACGGCAGGCCTCAGAAAATGTTGAGGAGTTGACAGGCATGATTACAGACATTACTTTTGCCAGTGACAGAGTGTTATAAACTGTGCAATACTGTTGGGAAGGCTGTAGTACATCCTGCATGTATGCACTATTATCTTTGGTGTTCTTTACTATTTCACCTCTGCTGACCCTCACTATTACAGATGCCAAAATGCTGTCCAAACCTGGGTGCCCTCTGTTACAGGAGTGTTTCACATTAGTAGCACTTGATCTATTAACTACATGTGAAAGCATATATTGCACAATTTTCTCCTGCTGAAGTATATCTTGTGACTTATTTTCTTGTCTGATAGCACCCTGGTATGGGACCAGGCCGCAGGATTTATATGGCCATCTACATGGGTGCTGTGGTGTACACATGCTTTCTGTGTTTGTTTGCGGTGAGTTTTATTTCTTTGTGAACTTACTTTTATATCTTCTGCAGTGCTTCTGAGAAGGTCATGTCTGTCAGTGTTCCAGATAAGACAGGGATGACAGAGGACCAGGGCAGATAATTATTAATATTTGGGGCAAGAGAAAGCCAAATCAGGCAGGAAAATATCTTGCAAAGAAATGCCAATGAAAATAAGTGGAACACTTCATTTTTCTCCCTGCTTTTTCTTGTAGATTTTTTTCTTACCTGTTTTTACTTTCCCTTTTCTGAACTTCTGCTACTGGGTCCTATGGGATGATTAAGAATCCGGATGAAGCTGACTACGTGACCCATCAAGAAATTAAATGGTAACCTAGACTTGGAGAGACCCACTGCAACCTTTTCTATCTGGAACTCTACTGCTGAGCAAAGGAGTCAGAAAAAATACCCTATTTTGTGATTTGTTTTCATCTGTAGGTAAAGAGGCAGAACTTTATGGAAATAGTAGCCTTTGATTTGCAGAACTTTGGATTTGTTACCTACAGTTTTATTCAACGTGAGTAGTGTTCTTTCTCTCTCCATTATTACTGGTGCCATTCTATTAAAGAGTTGATCACTCCAAGTTTTGAACTAGGCAGAGACTCTATTGAGACTGATCTCTGTCAGTCTTTATTTAATGATGACTTTTCTCGAATTACATTTTTCTTGTTTCAGTTTATCATGTTAAATTCAAGAAATACAATGGATTAAGAACAAGTGAAAATGATGCTCTACCAAAGATTGTGATAGCCAATGTGAGTTTGTATAAAGATTTATGATTTAGCTTCCTGTGGACAAGTTACAGCCTGTGTATATGAGTTTAAAGGTTTGGTTAGTATACTGGCAGTCACAGCAAGGACTTGAACCAGTGAACAAGACATGGTTCAACACCAGCCAACATTTGTTGTGAAATATTAATTTGCCACCCTTTTGTTTGTTTGTTTATTTTTTTTTTAGATAATTATTACCCATCTCAAATGAGGGCCATTAGATAGTGCAATCTACTGGTGATTAAGTAAGAAAATGCAATGTAACTTTAAGGTATTTTTCTTAAACTGTTTTTGAGACAGCCATGTCAAAATTTGTCACAGATGATTTTGTTGTCTGCTTACAAATGCCTCTTACTTAACCAGGCCTCAGGGGACCCTAGTAGGCAAGGATGTGCAGCCCTTGTTGCCCACAACACCTGTTATAATTCTTACAACTTCTCAACACTTTGAAAGAGGCATAAACAGGTAATGCACATCCACATTTAGTTATTTTAATTTACTTATTGTCTTGTAGGCCGCTACCCTTTTGATGCTGAGCATTGTGTTTACATATCTCTCATACAAACTTTACATGGAGTTTGGATGGAAAATCTATAAAAGAGTGCGGTTCAACATCAGGCTTAGAGGTAATTGATAGCCATAATGATATTTAAGGGTCTTATCTAAGAACCTTATTTAAAGGAACTAGTAATTTTTTTGAAGAGCAAAATCCTTGCCAATCAACTCCAATGTATGATATCATATTTAGAATGATACATAATCTGAAACTGTTTTTCAGGAATTTATCAAATTTATGAACTTCTGTCTTGCCTTTTGAAAATGGAAATTCTTTATTGGGTGAGTAAGTTCTTTTAGATGTTATCTATTGTTATAAAAAACTGGACTAGGTATATTGGATTCCTAGCATTTTGATTGGCTGAATGGAGTTAGGCTATCAGTTCATATACGTGCTGCGACCAAAGATGGTCAATGAACACTCAACAACAAAATGAACAAAGTGAGCTGAAAGTTTTTTTCCTCGCGAGCTGCCTGGCGAGAAAAAATGGACGAAAAAAATCACTTGGCAGCGAATTTAAATTAAGCAGAAATTCCAACAGCGTCACCAACAAGCATCACCAACAGCGTCATCTAACACAAGACAAAATTGTTTGAAGAAACTGTACAGAAATAGAAATTTAAGCATAAAGCATTGTGTTTACAATTAAGCTTAAGCTTAATATTTCTTTCATCGATCATCATGTCAATCATTGAAATAATTTGAACAAACAGTGGGCTTAATCAGGAAGTCTTTCCACTTCAAAATATCAAGACAAGACATAAAATAATACACAGTGGAATGGGGCAGGAGCATTTAATAAAAACTATCACACATTATGTAATTTGTGTTAATCAGAATTGACATAAATTAATATTTTACCGGCACGGAACAGAGGACCGGGTTCGAGTGTTGCGCGTTAAGGATTGCGGTTCGCGGGTCTGAAATAGTTACGGTTGAGTTATTCGTGTCATTCTACAGTCAGCCTTGCCACGTCAACTTGGTTTTGTGAAGTTTAGTTTCAGTTGTTCTATTGGCTTGATTTTCTTTATCAGGTTTACTCGTGTCTATGCTTAAATAGCAATTTGTCATTCGATATTCATGTTATAGCTGCTTTATTCTATTAGTTTTATGCACCTTAAAACCCCGAAGGTAGCGCCAGAGCATAGGTTGGGGGTGCACGGTCCCTATTTCTTCCAAAGTTGGTTTAATTTTTTGGGGTTTACGTTTCTGGCTTTGGCGCGTTTAGATTTTAATTGTAATATTTGAGTATTTATGTGTGTTAATAAAGTGTATTATGGGCCTGGCTGACCGACGCGCCCATGCCTTCTAAGTGTTGTTCGTGCGTTCAGTTGTGTAGTAGAGGGAAAATCATGGCGTGTCGGTGCAAAAATCATGAACCAGACTAAACAAGTACTAAACAAACTACAGCTACAAACTACCAAGAAGGTGGAAGGGCGAGAGTTTTTTGGCTTTAACAGGCAAAATTGACACTGGTTTACCTGCACTCGTTGTAGCTGTGTTCCAACAGGTCCAAATGCTCAGATAGAAATCGGGTGCCATGTAAACGGAGTTGAATTGCTTTTCCAGTTGTTTGAATGTTGTTTTTACCATTCTGTCCGCAATCTCTAACCCGAGAACAACAGTTACTGCATTTTGTGCTCTGCGTTTAACAAACTATGATGTTGAATTCTAATGTTCGTCGCTAATCTTGCTTTTGAGCTGCATAGAAAGTACCTCTTCAAGTTTAAATTAGTTCTGTCTGCAGTTCGATCAAACCCACGCATGATAGCTCCGTTGTGCGAACAGATTACAAACTTGTTCCGTTTGAACTCCAGCAGGAAATATGGTGAAATTGTACAGCTTCAATCCGCTCTTTGAACGATGATTACAACGTTTCAGGAAAAATCAAACGTACCATATTTCAGAGCCAATAATAAGGAGATTTTTTCCAAAACTTGTGCCACTTTGTTCACTTTCGAGCAGTTTTCATTGATTCATTGAGCTTTCCAGTGAAACGCTGCAACTCTTCGCAAGGTTTTGGCGCCTTTTTCGTTCAGTTATAATGTGATCGATTCTTGTTCCCTTTTTATCTCTTTTCTCATTTTTCTCCTTCTTTCTTGATTTTCTTTTTAAATAATGGTTAAGTTTTTAATAAAACAATTATTCTACTCGGGCTTGCTGGATATCAAATGATTATAACCAACTCGGCGCTATGCGCCTCACTGGTTATCTATCATTTGATATCCAGCGTGTTTGCTAGTAGTGGTAGTCCTTATTTCAAAAAAAAACCCCCGACTGTTGCCCAACAGGTAACCTGTACCACAGGCAGCCCAAATAATTGACATGGCACCTACAAAAGTTCTCTCCATTATAACTTCTGAATTCAAGCTCCTGGAATTGTTTTTAGGCAATGGCCTTGCATGGCTACATGTACCAGTAGTTTATTTACAGTTAATGATTAAAAAGAAAAAATGAAACTAGATAACTTTTTAGTGTCAACACTGTTAAATAGAAGAAGAAGGTAACATCACAAAAGAATTAAAATATATCCCATCTGGTAAGAGGCTGACCAGGTGACTGTTATGGTTCAGTCAATGCCAGCACTGCCTTCTAGCAGAGCCCTTCCCCCCCCCCCCCCACCACATCTGGGATGAAAGTTAAAAGGGGTCTGTTGGAAATGACACCTAATACTATAGCTAGTGGTGAAAGAGGGACTGGATTTTATATTTGAAATTTTTTATCTACCTTGGACCTTGGAATGACAAGTGCAGGATCCTAACCATTAGTCGAGTAGGCCACACCTCCTTCTTTGACAGTTTTCAAAGAATTTGGTGTTGTCTTTTTGGCTACTTGACTTTGAGAACTTTGAAAGTTTTCATGTCGCTATCTAATGCAAGATTGTTTTATTCTTTAAACAGGGAATGTTTGCCATCGTTCATAGTTTGGTTCTCTTACGAGATACACACAATATCCTGTATTTCCTGAGTTTGTCATTTATACCTTTGTCATTCATATATGCTGGTCTCGGTTATTATGCGGTGAGTAGAATAATAATGGTAATGATAATAATAATAACAATGATAGAATGTGTCGTTCATTCTTCTTATGTTGCATAAGTGATCAAGGACCAGATTCATCAGTACTAAGTAAATTTTTATTATAACATAGCTGGTAAATTCATGTATTAAAATTCAATAGCACGAGCGTGCTTCATAATCCTATTGTGCACGCTGATAATGTCAGCAAACAAATGCCTCGAGAAAACAAATTTCTCTGCAAGTGAGCATTTTGCATTCAAATTTGGGGCATTTATCTTCATTTACACGCATGAATTCACCTGTCAGTTTTTTGACCAATCTAAGACAAGATCGTTGAAGCGTAGCGAAATTTTTTTCCGAGACGAAATAAACAATAAGTTGAAGCTCAACAGAGGAAATTTCTCTTTTCACAACTACCGCGTTGAAAATGTTATAAAACAATTGGTTCATACGTCAGCTGTGCTTCATCGAGATATGAAGCACGTTGCTCTCGGCTACGCCTCGAGCAACTCTTACGCATCTTTCATGCTCTCCAAACTTCCCGCGTGCTTCATATCTCCATGAGGCACGCTGATCTATGAACCAATTGTTCATTATTAGAAGATGCAAGCCTGTCAACGTAAAAAGGAACAAGAGACCTCCATGTTTGAGTTAATTCGTTGATTTGGAAATTTTACCTTCTTTTGCACTAACTTATATCCTTTATTCTAAACTGTTTATCCCTGCAATTCACATGAAGTCCTGTTAATTTAAAAGATATCAACACAAGTATGAACTTCTTATAACAAGGTATTTGCAGCTCTGCTAAGGCAAGATATATGTTATTAGTCACCTACAAGTGATGTAAAATGGTCTTTGACACATGGAGGTGTACAATGAACTTAAAAATAATATGTGGTTCTAATGTACTGGAACTTGTCACCTTTTTTTTTAGACTCGCCATGAGAACAGATTGCTGATGATATTTTTTCTTAGTTGGACTGTTGGTGGAATTGGTTACTTTTTGTACAAACTTTATGGGTCAGTGAAACTTTCTGCTATCTAAGGGCTGATTTAGACGGTGCGACTTTAGCTCACGACTGTCGCATGCAGCTTTTGTATCATACTCGGCTAGTGTTGTTGAATAAAATGTAAACAACACATCATTTATCATTTATCATTGCCTCTGGCTACAATTGTGTAAGGTTTTCAACATGTTTCAAAATCCTACCACATTTTGAATATATGTCATGCACAACAATCGTGAGCAAGTTGTAGCTTTGATTTACATGAAACAGCTATTGCCGTAGGCTATTTGTCAATTTGTCAGCATGTCACAGTTGTTGTACTGTCTAATTCAGCCCTCATATTCTTGTATTTTTAAGTGCACGTAACCTCAAAAATGTTTTTTCGCTTAGTAATTCTCTGCACCTGTCTCAGTTATTTAAGGCCCTTTTTTCAATATATTTCTTGGAAATTCCACTCTTAATGGGCCTATAAAGTTACGAAAACTGGTCGTCATTTAATTCATGACCGAGCAAGTAGGGGCATCTATTCCTGAAATGACATCACAAGCTGTTTTGCATCGCGGTAGTTCTTTGAAAATAGCGATGCAAAGCAGTTTGTGACGTCATTTTAGGAACAGACCCATGCCCCTCACTAGCTCGGTTGTGGATCAAATATCCGCAAGTTTTCGTAACTTGTACAGCCCAATAAAAAGGCAAAATATAGATTTATTTTAGCACAAAAAATATTTTGAGGTTAGGTGCAGATGCTTATAGACCTCGTGCATGATACTCATAATACTTGGTAAGTCTTATTCCGGTACTCCAAAGTAAACATGTTCATATACATAAACTATCTTGTAAAATACATTTAGGATTTTGGAGGGAAGTCTGATGCTGTACTTTGGTGTCGTTTTATTTATGTTTCAGGTTTATCACACGCACATGTAGTGGATGCCCAGAGTTTAAGGTGACTGGGAAAGATATACCCAGTGAAGCTTTCATGCATTTTGTGTACCTAGGTAAGAAAACAAAAAGATGTGTGTTAAGTCTTTAGTATGGGTTTGGCTTACTACGCACCTTTGGTTAACCCCAAGTGTTGGGTGGCGGTGGTGGAAGTGTGGTGGGGGGCTTAGTAGAGAGGTGGTAGTGGGATGGTCCTAAGAACTGAGCCTGTGAATAAAGTCCTAAAGTGTGCCCATTCAAATGGAAGTTTATGAGCAGTACTTTCCTGTGGTGCTGTTTGTTATGCTGTACAAGGTGGTTCTAACTTTTGAGTGTTTGGATAAGATCCTAAGTTTTCACCATTCAGATGAAAGCTTCTGAGAGTACTTTCCTGTAGTGCTGTTTATTATGCTGTACAAGCTGATTTGAACAATAATTTGAATCTTTAGATGAGATCTTTCAGTTTGAATTCAGCTGCTGTCAGGGGTGAAAGGATCATTGATCTTTGCACTTTTTTCATTTCGTAATGATAGTTCATTTTTTAATTCTTGGCAGGAACCGTGAATCTGTTGGTTGCCTTGGCAATACTTGGTGTGGCACTGAAGGCATACCTTAATTTTGGTGGTGGATTAGCAGACCATTGTAAGTGTCAAAACAAATGATCTGTCATAAATATATATGGTTATTAAGTCATGAATTTTCACTGGAGACATTCTCTGAAAGGTACTGCAATGGTTACAACCGCGAGTGCTCAAAGTGAGAGCTGGAAATGACACCCTGCACGTCAGACTTCGTCCAACTAAATTTCAGAAATGTCTGACGTGGTATCCATACACTAAAATGACTCAGATTCGCTACCAAAAGCATTCAAAAGAGGAAGACACATTTCTGCAGAACTTTCCAAAACAAAAGGGACGGCCGTTTCAGGATGGCAGACTAAGAGCACCCCGCCCCCCAACCCCCCTCCACCAATCAATTTTTATGTGGGAACCCACCCCCCTTTTCCGGGCTAAATAAAGGAGATTACAAGTGCTGTCCTCCTACTTGTGGTAGAATCGCCTTCGAGTTAGCTCAACTGTTTTATGATTGCAATCGGAAAACAACGGTCTTAGTTTTAAAAAAAAATCAAGAAACTTTCACGTTTCACGACGTAGTGCACCCTGTTATTGTCTATGGGCGAAAAGACGACGATTCAGCCAATCAGGTTCGCGTATTCGCAATAGAACATGGAGAATCTCTACAGATACCGTAGTCAACATGTACGGTTCGAGCGATTGTTTCCATTGTCGAGTTTTTCTGTTGCTATTTTTCAGAAACACGGACAAAATGCTTTCTTTTTCTTTTAGAAATAACTCGTGCAATAAAATCAACAAACAGGCCGTTCCTCCAATCAGAGCGCGCCTTCACGAAAGGTTATTTTACTAATTTATTATGTAACAACCTTTGTGTAGTCCGGCCAATTCCCTAACCTTACTCTTCTTTGTTTCTCTTTCGGCAGTCAACCGTAAAAATAGGCCTCAGTTGAAGCTGTCCGCGAGATACGATCTAAGCCTGGGACGGGGCAGTCACTGTTATCCTGAGGAGAGCGTTATTTCTGTGACGTCATACGAGTATGACGAGTTCGATGAGAGCGTGAGACTGGATCGAGGCATGTTGCACCCTGCTCTGGCAGCTCTACCGCTGTTACCTGAACTTAGTGAACAGAATCTAGCAGACAAGAGAAGTTGTAGCTTGCCAAATTTGCTGGAAGGATCTCCAACAAGGGCTAAGACATTTCCTGGTTCCGGCGAAGGCAATATGTCTCTTTTGAGCGGTTGGTTACAAGCGCAGGAAGGAAAACAGAACTCTACTCCCCGTCGAGAAATAAATTCTATTTCTGAGGAGAAAATTGATGAAAATCGAGAGAGAGATACGTATGATTATGGAGAGAAACATGAATCTGATGAGGAAATTCATCTTCAAGACAATGAGAGTGTAGAAAGCACAAGCTCCATTGCGAAAACAAACTGTATGAAAATATCAAGCAATGGGAAAGCTACTTCTCCTAATTTTCACTTCAGTGGCCATGTGAATAAGAAAAGGGAACATGCTGATGTGCATTTCTACAGAGACGTGCCTTTGGCACCTGAACATGAACAGAATGGCCATCTTCTAGGTACAACTCGCTTAAAAGGCACAGAGAGAGAAGTTGAAATTAGTTGCGGGTCACAGATTACAAAATGTAGCTGCGAAGATGATCGACCTTCTACTATGGACACAAATCAAGGAGTGTGTAACGGAAAGAAATTCTGTGTGAATGACCAACCTTGTTGTCAAAGAACTGCGAGCCTCAGGAGATCGCCCAGTGGCGATGATGAGGTTTTCGATGGCATAGCTTAGTTGAGTCGCTGTTTTAATTGGAAAGCAATAGAGGAGAGGAGTGATGATGTGTTTTTCAGTAATGACCTGTTGTGTGTGCAACATAACGTTTCCCCGAGCTATACCGTTCTCTTACACCGTTCTCTGCCATTGTGTTGTTTTCTTAGGCAAGATACCTTATTCCACTAGGTTCCTTTCCACCCAGATACAGAAATGGTTGCCGACAAATTAAACCTTCACGTTAAAGAAACTTATTTATTAATATGCTGGGAGTAACCTTGTGATGGACTGGCATTCCGTCCTTGGGTTATAGCAGTGACACTGTTAGTTGCCATGTGCAAAGCGGACCTGATCACCGGAACCTATGAGACAACTGGCTCGTTCAATCTGCTGGACTGGCTACGGACTTCAACTATTCCTCTTTAACACCATTCCTTAAAGCACTGGAATCTTAACTTGTATATTTTGTTTTCAACATTTTGTACTTTAATTCTACATGCAAGCATACCAAACAAAATAATGATCACTCGGGATTGTATATATGTTTAAAATGCCATTCCGGCAGGTGTAACTTAGCTATTTAAAACTAAAAATTGCAAATAAGTAAAGAAATGGCTGGTGAGTTTTCACTTCACGGTATCTTTGCATTCTGGCAAGTAGAAATTGTTGGTTTGACAACAAAAAGTTCCACCTTTTTCTCCACAACAGTTGACTGTTCCCAGAGCTGCTGGTCCTGGCCTCAACATAATCGCCATGAATTAGTAAATGCTGAATAGCGCTAAACGTAACGGTCCCCACAAACAGGAAACATTGTTGCGGAAACATTCTCAATTTTAAAGGGCAGTAAGCCGTCAAATTTCGGAATTTCGCTACCATGATTTTGTCATTTTATTGTCAACCTGAAATGCCACCGAATATGGCAAAACACCGAGAATTTTGGGTATCAATTGCACGATTACATGTACAAGGATGGAAGTAGATTGCTCTTTGTTAAATTTGATTTCGAGACCGGATGTCCAGAAATCAAAATTGCTGGAGCTTTGAGTAAGCCGCTACTTTATCCTTCAAGTTTATATTTCCTCGCTTTCATCACGTGGTGATTTTTTCTTCCATTTCAATATAATAAAACAAGCTTACAGCAAGTTATTGTTCACGATATATTGACAGGGATACTAGCCCGGCTGTCTCTTCAATCCTGTTTGCACTAGCCTGTCCAGCAGGTGCATGAATTGAGAAAGAGTGGAGCACGCGAGGGAGGGAGACGCGAGTCTCCCTAGCGCGCCCCGCTCTTGTTCTCCTTTCCGCTCTTTCTCATTTTCAAGCCGCCTGCTACGTAGACTATGTTTGCGTGCACAAGCAATGTTTGTTTCGGAAAATGTTACTGACATTTTCAAAAACGCTTTGCTCCCACCAGAAATGTTTCGTGCGCGCGAAAACGGAGAAACAAATCAGCAGTTGAAAAAGTAATGTTCCGCTGTTTGCGAAGGCTTTGACACCCAACAGGTCTTTGCGCTTGTGTATGAGAACGTTGACAACCGAGAAGAGAGACAACGCAAGTGTTCGTGAAAATTGCCGCCGCGTCAAAAATGCTCAAGACGTGCCAAAAAGAGACACTGATCAGGCAAGAATAAATCAGAGGCACGAAAACCATTCACTAACTGATACACATTAGTAGTAAAGGGGGCTCGTATGGATCCCTGAGCCTCGTTTTAATGTAAGAATGACGTCATAACCGGAACCGGAAATCACGTGGTTTTAGGAGGGGGAAACCGCTGACCAGGTGTGAAAAAAGGGATCGTGGGCTCATACAACCGGAAGTCACGTGGTTTAGAAGGAGAAACCGCTGACTAGTCTGAAAAATGGATCGTGGGCTCAAGGTGGGTGAAAACCGCGGAGAAAACGCGGGCTCAAAGTCCAAAGTCCAATTTTTGGAAGAGGGGTGGTCCTTTGGAGTGAAAACAACACAAAATGAAATAAATCACGTTTTATTGATTTGTTTTACAATAACTGTGTTTTTCCTTTGAGTTCCTATTTGATAAGTGTTCCTTTTATGATGAGTGTTCAGTTACTGGTATCCATAGGGGTAGGTCTTGAAGGTGTGAGGATCCAGGACTCTTTTGTCATACACCAAGCGATACCATTTGTGTTGGGGTTGAGTCAGCAAGGTGTAGTTTTTCGGGTTGCGAACAATTTGATAAGTCTTCGTCACTTGGATTTCCCGTGGTTTGGGAAGAGGGTTCTGGATTTCATCTTGGACATTCTGACGCATGACGTCATAATTTAATTGGGTGTGTCCTTCACTGTTGAGTCGGAAGCCTCTGACCTTGCATTCGACCTTTCCTTTATTCGTAGTGTAGCCATAATTCTTGGGTCCTCCGCTGACGATTTCTTCGATGTATTCCTGGTCCTTTAATTCGGAGGCGAAGTCCCCTAGATAGGAACCCAAGACAGGTTGAAATTGAGTGGGTGTTTCTTCCAGGTAGATGACGGAGTCGGTGTCAAAGTAGAGGACTCTTTCCCCTAAGCGTTGGAGGGCGTCATAGAGTTTGAGCCGGGCATGGCAGGTAGTGAAGCAGGCCACAAAAATGTTGAGGTTGGGTGAGACGCGGATGTCCTCTTTTTGATTTTGGTAGTGCACCTCTACCATTTGGTCATTGACCACGGACACGTGACGTACGTCCAAGGAATCTTTGTCCAAAAACTGGTGGAAGGCATGAGGATCATCAAAGGCTTGAATTTGGGTCTTGTTGAGGCGTTGTCCAAACTTGCCCCACATGGAGTTGAGCATGAGCTTAGCTAGGGTACGCAGGCCCGGGTTGTATTCGATCTTGTGGTACTCCAACTGGATGCCTTCATGCAGGAAATACTGTTCGATGTAACGTTGCTTTTCTTCTTCTGTCATGTCATCCTTAGGCCACCCACTGGCTTCTTGCTTAATTTTCAACCAGGTGTTGACATAATCGGCGAAGAGGCCCTCACAGGTTTCTTCAAAATGCCAAGCTTCGTAGATGTATTGAACTTGGTACCCCAATTCGACGGCTTTGACTAATTCGGGAGTGCACCAGGTACTTGTGAGGGTGCGTTGTTCGTCGGGGTGAGGGCAATGATAGGATCTGTCCAAAAGAGGTTTGTCCATTTCTTCTTTCACACAACGGGCACAGAGTGGAAAGAGTAGTTTGCCGTCATGACGGTAAGGCAGCACGGGATGGTACAATTCACGGGGAGGCAGGACTTTGCATTGAATGAGGCCAAAGTACTGGTGGATGTTCGTGTGACCCGGGGTGAAGATGATTCTCGGATGCCCTTTGGGGTAGGTGGAGGTCTTGTTGACCCACGGGTACAAGGAGGTGACATCGATGTAGTGAATTTTTTGGCCGGGGGTGATATGATGGTAGAGTTTGATGGCATTGGTACGACCTCCACAGAAAGCATCCCGAGGTTCAAGTGGTTGGATGAAGTTGAGTTCCCGGACGAAGGCGTCGATCTCTGGTTGGGTTTTTAGGAGGTGCTCCCATTCACATCCCCACATTTGAATGACGTTGTACCCTCGTTCGGTAAGCTTTTGGACTTTGTCTTGGGTGGCGTCATAGACGTCCTGCATGGTCCGATCATGGTTGCGGGGATGTTTTTCGTAGCGATGGGGAAAACAGGTAGGGCATCCGTGGGTGAAACAGCCTTGAAATTCGTAGACGGTGTGGGTGTCGGGGCAATAACCATCCACATAGATGTTGGTCCCGGGGATCTTATACTCGCCTTGATTTCGGACATGTTGGATGTACTGTGGGTCTGGATTGGCATTGGCCAGTAGATCAGCGGGGGTAAGATCTTGGAGGGCGCGTTGACGTAGTTGGTGATCGCACCAGGTTAACCATTGAATGGCTGGGAGGGACTGGTTGATGTTGTTGTTTCTCCACCCCTTATGACCGGCGGGTTCGCTGGCAATACTGTTGGGGATCATCCGGTTCATACGTAAATCTCGATTACAAGCCGAGGCAATGGTGACGTGATCGAAGGGATTGAAGCCGGTCAAGTCTTCAAACAGGCGTTTGAAAGTCAGACATCCTTGTTTCAAGAGACGTACATCCGATTGACAATAGGCGAGCAATTCTTTCTGAAAGTCAAACACGACGTTCTTGGCACGCTGCTCTTGATGCCAGGTTTCAAAGGCTTGTCTTCCTTCGAGTGACATGGTCTCAGGCATGTAGTAATCGCGTGAGGGGAGGATGCCCACGTAGTGTTGATGCTTATCACCGGGTATGTTGAACTTGTGGGGGAAATAGCCTTTGCAGAGTTCTGTCAAGCCAAAGGTTTTGGGAAAGGCGGAGAGGGGCATCTGGAAGAAACTCATTGAATCGATGAACCGGATGCGGTCATGTTTGATCTCTAAGAGTTTACACCCGTTGCGGAGTTGTTGGACGATCCGGTTGTCCCCATAGTATTCTTGGATGATAAAGTACCCGTCGTACCCCTGGAAGTTATGGGCGATGACATTGACTTGACGGGTATCGTGGAGAGTCAAGGTATCCAACCATTCCAGAAAGTCCCGGATACAAGTGGGACCTGGGAAAGGCTTGGGTTCATCCTTGTCTTCGGTTTCGGCCACGACGAGATTGGCAATGTGTTTTTCCTGGGGTTGCATGGCTTCGATATCAAAGAAGACGTGTAAGGGTGGCAGGTCGTCCTCGTCCTCGGAAGAGGCATGGGGTTCCGCGGCGGCGGCACCTCGTTTGGCGCGAGGACCTTTTTGACGGGTCCTCTTTCTCTTCTTCTTTTCGTCTTGAGGTTTGGGGGCTTTTTGTATGAAACAACGGTGGTCGTCAGCGTGGACGTACTGGTGACAAGAAGGGCAATCCACGTGCCAACAAAGGTGACGTTGAATGCGGGACAAGCCCACATTTTGTTGATAACAGTCAATGCATCGGTGTCGTTGAGAGCACACGGAGGTCTGGAGGCCCGTGGTGGGTTTGCCAGCATGGGTCTTGCTTGAATGGGCTTCGAAACACGCGGGTCCGAAAAAGTCCCGATGACACGAGTCGCAACGTTGACTGGCTTTCAGGTGTCGGGGGTAAGCATGATGAAAGTCTGGACAATCTTTCTGTCGACAGGCTCCGCACAACTTGGTCTTGGTGCATCGATGACGTCCCTCGGTGTTGTAGGGTTTCCAACAATTCGCACACACATAACTGGACCCGAAAAACCCCGGCAATTTGGTGATGACATCATAATGGTCTTGGTTGTGCAACAGGATCAGTTGTTTGTCAGAAAGGGGTCCAAATGTCGTGATGTGGAACGATCGCTGCGCATCGACCAACAGGATCTGGTAACCGGTGAGGGAGGGAGCTTGACTGAATTGGGTCAAGGCATCATAGCCACATGGACCAAATGGGACGTTGGCCTCGTGATGGAGCACGAGAGCCATTTCTTTTTGGAGGGATTTTCCTAGTCGAATGCTGTTCCATTTGGGGTGCTGGTCCACGCGAGCTTTGGCGGTGACAAGGGCTCTGGCACAACAGAGGGCATCGTCATCATTTTGGATTCTTATGATAGACCGTTTGTTGGTTGTCAACAGGGTCATGGTAGGATGACCTGGTTTCCCACGACGCGGTCTGCCTTTGCCCTGAGGAGCATGATGGACTTGAGTGATGGACACTTGAAAGGAGTCATCCATTTCAAATTGTTCGTTGCTGTTCAAGGCTTGGGCTAAACGTTGGAACAGAGCTTCCACCCGTTCTGTGTCTCGACGCCATTCACCTGCACGTAATCCCCACCCCTGAAAATTATTGTGCAGGCGATCGGAGGCGATGGTAAAGTACAGACGATCTTGATCGTGGAGGTCGGGGGTAGTGGTTAACACTTGATCGACGGCTCGACGTAATCCATCTTGGAGAGCTTGGGTTATATTTTGGCCTGGCATCAAGTTCCCCCTTTGACGTAACTGGGTCTTGAAATGACGTTCTTGTACCCCCATGCGATCACTCTTCCGATTCACAAAAGGTTCTAAGTCAAATTGGAAGGTAACTTGCGCAGAGGGATCCAATCCACCCCCGCTTTGTTCCCATTGGTCCAAGGCCTCTTGACAAATCTCATCACTGTCGGTGGAAATCAAAGGTCCCATACAGGAATGGGTGTCGTCTTCCGAATCACTTAAGTCCAATCCGAGCATGGACATGATCTCACGTCTGGCGAGGCCACTTGGCCCCGCCACATTGTCGTCTTTGTCAGAGGACATGATCAGATGAAGTCACTGGAGATCGGGGCTATGTTTTTATAGAGAACCAAAATGTCACGTGGGAGGGGAAGGAGCCAATGAGAAGGAGGCCCCATCATGCTGTGGGAGGGGAAGAGGTGGGGGGACCCCCCTCCCCCCTCTCTAGTGAGGGTCCCTGCTGTATGACGGGAACGAATGAGAGACTATAAAACAGATCGCCCCTCGAGGTCAGTCATCTCAACATGGACTCTCACCATGAGAATTTGTTAAAAGAGTTTGAGGTATTTGAAGTGGATGTTATCTTAGATGAAGTGAAGGAGTGGACTATCCACGATGGAGACATCCGGGAGTTTGGGGAAGCGCTGCTTGAGGAAAGGAGGAAGAGGAGGCAGCTCGCCCAAGCAGCCCAAGCAGCACGCCACACGTACGTGCAACAGCACTGGAACCCGGGCTGCTACCCACAAATCACCACCGAGTGGCACATCCGGGGCCTCGACTTCTGTTGTGACTACTGGCGGAATGAGTTTAAGCGCCCGCAGACACCTCCGCCAGCACCGCCCCCCTCGCCCGAGGTCTCCCGTAAGCGAGGACCTCCGCCGCAGCAACCGACGACGCACGACGTACCGACCAAACAACGACGACGACGATGACTCTGACCCAGACGACGTTGACGACAAGAAGGACGAGGACTATGACCCTGACGACAACGACCTTAACGACTCTGACCCAGACTATGTTCCCGACCCTGACGACGAAACGACAGAGTTACTGACGAAAGACGAACGACGACGGAGACGGAACGCCATCAAAAAAGCTAGGTACAATGCCCGCTACCCAGAGAAAGCCCGAGCGAGGAATATTCGCAAAAAAGCCAACTACCGACGCAAGTACCCTGAGAAAGTGCGTGCTGCCAAAAAACGATACGTAGAACAATATCCGGATCGAGTGCGGGAGTCCAAAAGGCGTTATGAGGAGACGCATAAGGAGGAACGGCGTGCCGCCAAAAAACAATGGGACCAAAAGAACCGAGCACGTCGTGTCGAATACAATCGGAAGTATAGAGAGAAACATCGGGAACGTATCAGAGTCAGAGACCGAGAGTATCGTAAAAGCAATCGTGTTCGAATGGTAGAGTATCAAAGGAAGTACAACAGAAGTGAAAAAGCATGGGCGACTCGTCGGGCCTATCGTGCTGCGAACCGAGAGAAGCTGCTGGCGCAAGGAAGAGAGTACTACTGGGATAACCGCGAGAAGATGCTGGAGAAATCAAGAAGGTACTACTACAACAAAAGGAAGCACGTGTCTCCAAAACCCAAACCACTGCGGGTGGTATTGACTGATTATAGAACGCAACCTTCTCTGGAAATGTATTTGAATGACTTTTGTACCTCCTTACCTTCTCTAGAGAGACAGAAAACGGAAGAGAAAATCAAAGCATTAGGACCCTTGAAACTGACCATTCCCTTGGAGGACTTTAAGAAATCGGCGCCTAAAATGCCTGAGAACTTGTCTTTTTGTGAATCATTTCTTGAGGATTATACTCTCACGGATATGGATTCGGGGGTTGTGCAAGTCATGGACCCCCCTGACTTGGGCCCCCCTGACTTGGACCCCTCTGACTTGGAGGACTTTTCGTCTTTGTTGCAGAACCTATCGCCTGACGAGTGGACCGAGTTACTGAGGGATGTGGAGGACTCTTGTTCCTTTGATCTGGAGGCATTGGTGCCCCCCGAAGACCTCGTTCATGACATGTCACCCGACGAGGGGGTGGATTTAATGTATGATTTAGTAACGTAAAACATTTTCGTCTCAGTATTTGGCAGAACATTCGTCTCAGTATTTTGGCAGAACATTCAATCGTTTCCGTATTTGGCAGAACATTCAATCGCGACATTGTGGTAGAACGATCAAAGAGACAGTGACATTTTCATTTGTTTTTTATCAACCGGATCCTTTTGTCTACATCACAAGGGGTTCTCCAGAATCCTGTTTTGAGACAGTACAATGAACTTGGTCACAAGGGGTTCTCCAGAATCCTGTTTGAGAATCCTGTTTGAGACAGTACAACGAACCAATCAGACATTTTCATTTTTTATTTACACAACATGTAACTGGGGGTGTCATTAAATGTTTACAATTTCAAACGTTTCTTGGCTTGCATGATTTTCTTGACCACTCGTTCGGTCTTGGTTTTCTTGCCGGGTAATCGATCAATGGCTTGGATCATCTTGGTATCGGCTTTCCATTTATCTTGCAAATTCTTAGCACGGCTGTAATCAATGTCGTGTTGTTTAGCAATCTGGTCCAAGCGATTTTTGCCGGGATCCCCACGTTTCAGGCGTTTGGCTAAATGCGTCCCAGGGCCCATGTACTGATACCCAGGCCAATGAAATTCTTTGCCAGTTTTAGCAATCCATTTTTGGACATCCACTGCCCCTCCTCGTTGGGTGCGTTTCCGTTTGATACCCCTTCTCCTCCTGTGGGTGGGCATCTTTTTACTCACTGTCGTAATCCAATCGACGTCGTAACTTTTTGCCTCGGTGCCAATCTTCCCAACCGGGTAAGGGTTTTAATGCTTGCACTTCACGGGAGACGCCTTTGCCTTTGCCTTTGCCTTTGCCTTTGCCCCAAGGACTCTCAGCTATCTTTTTTTCCAAGGTCTTGCGACGTTCTCGAATGGTTTCTAAACGCGATTGTAGATCCCCTCGACTAGTGGATGGGCTCCCTTTCTTGACAATGGGAATCTTACTAGTGGTGGCTGCTCCTTTGCCTTTCTTGGTGGTTGGGGTAATGGTAGGTTTGGGCGTCGACGGGCTGCCTTTTATCATGCGCTTCAACCATTGTTCCACGGGCCCCGTCACCAAATCCCCGGCTTCTTCTTCTTCGTCTTCGCCTGGCGGGGCCCCCGGGGCACCAACCCCCACGCCTCCGGGAAATTGACGAATGCGTTTGGTTAACTTGATTAATTCTTGACTCAACGGTTTGGTTTGAGCATTGACCACGGCGGGGGGTAATTCGGGATTGGCTAACAACACATGTTTTTTAGCGGCCAGCGTCGCGGCTTTGTTCAACAAGGCATTTTCGGTGAGTTCTCCTTTGTAATATTGAATGAGTTGATTCAAGTCCTTCTGGGGAATCATGTAGACCTCGTCCATAGGGGTTGATTACAGTCGGGGCAAAGTTCCCCGTCTTCTATCTCACGACAGCTCTCACAAAGGCGGGACCTCAACATATGTTGGTACTCTCGATACAACAGGTGATATTTATGCTTCCAATAAGAACAGTCCTCTTTCCACTGGGCGGTGGCCCGATTGGCCTCTTGTAACAGGGTGATCCATGTGGCCAGGGTTAACGGGTCGGTCGAGCACATTGACATAACACCTCGTGAAGTCCTTGAAACAACCCTCGTCCTTTTTGTCGGACTAACCACGCACGCCGTTTTTTGACGGAATGTCGACGACGTCCCAAATCGCGTAGCACCTTTTTATAGGGTTGAAGTTTAGCCAGCATGGGTGGGGTCACGGGAATCTTGTTTTTTAAGAAGTTCAAGACCAATTCACTTACAGCATTGATTTGATCGGCATTGGCATGTTGTAACAACTCTTGACGTTTGGAACCATTGGCTTCTTGTAACATGGACCGTAAAAACGGCAATTGACGTCGAAGACGTTGCATCTTTTATCGATGACGACGACGATAGCGTTGATTGGCTTTTTGGATCGTGCGTTTTATACGTTTATCCGTTTCCAAGGCCACGGCTTTCCCCAATCCGACCATGGCAGGGACCAATAGATTTAAAAAACCGCCTCGTTGACGACGGCGTCGTCGTCGTAATCTTCTCCTCACCATGGTCGACCCGTCAATAAACGTTGAAGGGCTTTGTCTTGTTTGATCACGTCTCGCGTCTCTTTATAGCCTTGACGGGTATTGCGTTTGAAATCGGACCACCAACCCCCACCTCGTTGTCGTCGGACATGTTGTACATTATCGGTAATGCCTTTTAAGGCTTGCCCGCCTAATTTGCCTAAAGCAAGTCCAAACCCAGGCGCGGGGCCTGAGAGAAACATACTCATGCCATGGGCAATTTTATCCACCAAACGGGGTTTGCGACGTATTAAAGCTCCTCCTCGTTGTTTCCTTTTTCTGCGTTGACGTCGAAGACGTTTCATTGGATACAACACTTGTTAGGTTTTTTGGCATAGCCTTTGTCGATCAACCAACTGTTGTACCCTTTGGTACCCCCTCGTCTTTTATACGCTTGATATTGTTGTTTGTACCCCGATACCATCTTTCTCCCTTGGGCAGCACTCATTTGCGGTTTTTTCAAGGCTTTGACCAAATCACTTGTGACTTCATACCCCTTTTTCACGTCGACGAACCAAGGTATGCCTTCTCCTTGCTGGGTTCTTCTTTTTGTCCGTCTTCTTCTTCTTCGGGAGGCCATGGTTCTAAGAGTGTCGGACTGGGAGGGAGCGGCTTTTTATGGATCCAGTAGTCTTTGGGTTTCAAGGGACGAGGACATCCGTCTACATAGCATAGAGCTTCCAAGGGTTGGTACACAAAATGACGATGGTAATCTTGGACACATCGTTTGGGTAACGGAGGGGTGAAATCCACAATGGTGTCATCCAAGGTTTGCATCTTGATTAAAAATCCTTCCAGGTCCTCCAGGGGGACACCTCTCACATAGGTTTTCAATTCGGTCAAGGCTTTGGCATAGGTGGTAAACGCAAACCGACTCATGGTCACTTTAAATCGATATTGTTTAAAATCATTCCATCCTTTGACCACGGTGCCCACCGCCGCCAAACAGGCTACCAACGTGCTGTTGTTCAATAGCGGGCCAGCAATCATACCCGCGGCCATCAGGAGTAACGCTAGGCCATTGAACAAGGCATTGATACACTTGTAATGATTCAACATTTTGCGATAACACCACCATTGTTGATGGTAAAAGGCATACAAGGAATCCATCCGTTGTAACAATTCCGGCGGGAAGGGGATGCCAGGACGTCGAGATCCATTCAATAACGACACGACGGTTTTCATCCTCACGGCGATACCCGGGACGACGAGGTTTGTACGCTCGGGGCTCCTCCTTGTTTATAACTGGTCACAATGCTATTGGTCATGGTCACATTAGCAATTTCCCGTCCTTGGGCCAATTGTTCTTGATCTTGTAATAGCATCCGTAAACGTCGTTGTAAATCGGCTTGACGCAAGGTACGTGGGGGTGTACTATCACTCCAAGATCCTCGAGGGGTAGCTGGATTGGAGGCAGGTGTCAAAGGCGACGTGGGGGTATTTCGTCGTCGTCCTCGTATGCGTCTCGGGCGTCGTCCACGACGACCCCCTCCACCACCACCACCACCACCACCGCCGCCGCCACCGCCGCCACCGGCGCCACCAGCACCTCCACCACCACCACCACCACCACCACCACCACCACCAGCAGCACCACCACGTCCAGCACCCCCACCACCACGTCCAGCACCCCCACCACCACGTCCACCGCCACGTCCACCACGTCCGCCACCACGTCCGCCACCATTACCCCCAGCACCCGCGGCTGTTCGAGCACCCGCCGCCGCCAAGGGTACGCTAGGAGGAGTCGCAGGCGTTCGACCCCCAGAAGAGTCCGGGGTGGTCTGGGGGCTACGGAAGGATTGACTTCCCGAACTTCCTACCCCGGCAGGGCTAGAGGTTCTAAATGCAGGGGGAGAGGGCAGCTGGTCCACATACGCGATCATGTCCTCGACGGTCATTTGATCAAAGGCTTGGTCGATCAAGCTTGAGTCCCCCGTATTCAAAATTTCTTGGATGGTGCCTGGGGACACTTGGTTGCTGCCGGACGCCCCGACCCCCGCGGGGGCCACGGTATCGTACGATTGCGGAGGTTGACGGTCTTCATCGGCCATGGTTGCTCTTTTTTCCGGTTCCAAAGGGGGTGTCGTGCCTTTATACTCGCTTTTGATAGGTGCGCGTCCATCCTTCGTCTTTTAACAGGTGACTCAACAACCGTTGTTGATCGGAGGAGGCGGGATGTAAATCCAACATCAAATAGCCATAGGGGCGCGTGGTGGCCTGATGAAACGTCTCCAAGGTGTCTTTCCAAGTGGTCGGAAACGATTGCAGCATGACATTGCGTACCCCTAATTGATCTCGGGGATTCTTGAACGCCACAATGTAATGGGCATTGCGGGAAATACTTTTGGCATAGCGCCCCACGGGAAACATGTCTTGGCACAAGTACAACACCGTCACTCCTTGATGATGTGAATGTTTGGTGAATAAATCCAACACGCGTTTATCGTGACTCCCTTCATCCATTAAATCATCCAAGACCAGGACCCCCTGTCCTTGAGGAAACCATTGGACCAACGCGTCGTGATCGGGAATCCCTTCGTGAAACACGACCCCATGATCTTGCATGCCTCGAAATCGATCTTGCCACGCCCCATAACAATAATGCATTTGGGTCGGTGGGGTGTCAAACAACTCGGGGTTGTCTACCAAGAGTTTTTCCGTAAACACCGTTTTGCCACATCCCGAGGGTCCCACCACCAAGATAGAGGAGGGGGTATGAAAACGAAACGGTTTCCCCGTTTGCATGATGATACTACCCAGGGGAAAAAAAAGGCACCTTTTTATTGGAATCGGTGGGACTCGAACCCACGCGCGATCCCCCTACACCTGTTTTTTCGGGGGATCCAAAGGCTCTACCGACTGAGCTACGACTCCGACACACTTGTTTTTCCAACAAATTTTATTTAACCATTCCGTTGATGATACGGATGACAACAAAGTTGATACCATCGGGCTTCTTGGCCTACAATCAATTGTTGAAGGCGTTGACCGGCTTGATGGTCATTGCTTACATAATCATGATCGGAAAACTCATTTAAAAAGTCTTGCAAGGTCCGTCCACGGGCTTTGGCTTTCAAGTACAACAAGGCGTAATCACCACAACTCTTGCTTGAAATGGTTTGCAGGGACTTGCCATTGGTCACCACATACTTCCAATGTTTGACAATCCAAGCTTGGAACGGGGCGGCTTGCACGTACGTGTCCATGGGCAAAGCATAACTGTCGAGGATTTCACACACGTTTCCATCCGTCCACACCGCTAACCAATGTTGTCCGGGTTGATCGTGCGGGTCGGTATTCACAATGTACCCTTGGGGTTGGGTCTTGACAGGACTCTTGGGTAGTCGATCACAGGCCACCGTCCCGTAAAACATCGGTTTCAATTGCGGGTCGTCTCGGGCTAAATAATCCAATTGCACATTATTCAAGGCCACGTGTTCCATCTTTAGTGCTGGTAAATGTTGTACAACACGGCTCCGTTCCGGTCAATCTCCAGCAAGTTCTCAAATTCTCCATACACGAGCACAGTTATATTGACCCCGGGGGCGGCTCCAAATTCAAAGACCAATTGTAAATCGCCCGTTTGCTTGGGGTTGAGGTTTTGACTGTCAGCACATCCATTGGCCACATTGTCAAACATGTACAAGGTACAATTTTTCCGATGGCCCCAATCTCCTAGTTCTACCATATTGCCTTTCTTTTTACACCAAGCGCCACTGGCTTGCAGAAAACGGAAGTAGCCTAGATTATCTCGGGTGCCATTGTTGTGCACTAACTGCAGGGTTTCATAAGGGTATTCTTCTCCTTTGACAATCTGTTTAATGGACGTCAGACCAAATTTCTGGAAACAGAAAGGATCTCGGGCCACATCTCCATTGAAGGCACGGCTGTCCAACAACCCCACAATCAATCGGTCAGGTATTCTGTTTTGAAACAGGTTGGGGATATCAAAGCGGACCAGGTTGTTTTGCATGCTGAACGTGCGGATTTCACTGCGGACGGTCGGGTAAGCCGCCACTTGGCCTTCATTGTGTCTTTTGCTAGATATACTCTGGTAGATGGCGTCATTCAAACGCAGTTGGCAGAGATGAAACCGTAGTTTCACATCCCCTTCCATCAATCGACCCGCTAGAGCCACTCCATTGAAAAACAGGCTGGGGCCATTGAAATGAAATTTCATCTTGATTTCGATGCCAGGCACTAACAGTTTGCCGGTATGAAAGACTTCCAGGTGGGGGGTAAACACTAGACTGTGGGTAAGACCTCCTGCATACTTCTCCACTTCAGCGACCATGGCGGCCAAGGCCCCTTTGTGATTGGCACTGAGATCACGCCAATCTTGATGTGGTGTGGCACTGTTGGTGTTGTTGTTGGTCCATGCGGGTGGGAAATCCACTTGATTGAACCATCCTTGGGGTCCCAACACGGTCTTGCCATCTTCTCGGTCATAATTCAGCAAGGTTTCCAGGTAAGCTTTGTAATGATAAGTGTCGGATTGTGGACTGATCAACGTGCCATTCAACTGCAAGTCAATTTGTTTGATGATGGAATGGGCCAAATTGTTGACGGGCCACAATTTCTGATCGGCCGCCAAGTCATCGTTCGTACTTTTCTGCAATCTCAATTCCATGGTAAAGTAACTGCGTCCCAAATCCACAAAATCGTCTAATCCCGGAATGATGAATTCCATGGGATTGATACCCGTGGTGGTGGGTTGAATGGTGACCATGCGATAGGCATTGATGCTAATGTCGGTCGGTGGCACCTTGAAAATCCGTAACGCCGGGTTGACGGTCCCTTCGGAACGCTCGTGAGCCGGGGCGGTTTGTGTACTCACGTCAGGCATGTTTAACGTCGTCGTCGTCGTCGAGTGGTGGTACGTCGTCGTCGTGAGGGGTTTTTATACCGTCGTCGTCGTGCTAAACGTTGTCTCAAATCAAACCCGGGCAGTCTCATCACCTCGGCACTTAACCAGCCACCACGTTGTCCTCTCCTGAGTTTCCAAAACGGATACAGGCCACCCCATTGAGACAACCCTCGATTACTGCGAATCCGTCGAGGTCGTGAATGCACGGGATCCATGTTCACACGCCCAAAATATCTCGCGCCCGTTTGGTTTGTTTGGGAAATAAGGCACTGGCTACCCGCACGGCGTCTTTTACGCTCTTATGACTCAACGCTTTCTTGGCTTGTTTGGTGATTTCTTTTTTGATGACTTGTTCGGCTTTGCGTTTGACACCTCGTGATAACCCCGTTGTCAAGCCTCTCATGATATTACTAGGCAGTTTTAAAGGATTTCGCGTCCTTATAAGACCTTGCAACCCCCCACGCATCAGATCCGTCATCAATCCTTTGCCTTGTTGATCATACCACTCGTCGGTTCGAAATCGTGTCAAACTTCCCCCACGCATGGTTGTCTTCTTCTTCTTCACCAGGGATAAACGTTTTGTCTGTGCTTCATGGGACCCCCTTTTTATACCGAAAACGCGGCTTCCACTCACATGAGATTGCACGTAAACGATTCCCCCGCATAGCGTTTTCGTTTTCCTTGGCGGATTTCCTCCATGCGTTTCAAATGCGATTTTCTGGCATTCTTTTTAGCTAACTTTTCTATCCCTTTGGTGATGGACCAAGCGGTTTTAGGAATCCCGGCAATCACCGCGTTAATCCCTTCGCCCTCTTGTGAACGCTGTGGTCGTCGTCGTCGTCGTCGTCGCCGTTTCGGAGGCATGATTGACTTGGGTTCCCTTCTCGTCTCTCTTTTTTATGCCTTTTTGAAGTGTAACGTGACAATGGTATGACCTTCACCAAACTTGACCAAGTCTCCTCCTCTACCAATCGTTTCGGCGACTTGAACATGAATCATTTCCACCACCTCGTTACGAAGAGACATGTATTGAATGTGCAACGGTTCAAAGTACAGGGTGCCTCGTGCTTGTCGCTTGTACTGGATTTCACGCAACAAATCGGTCACGCGATTGCCCACCACCGTGCTGCCTGCCACGTCGGAGTACACGTGCAATGATCGTGTGGGTTCCCCCACCACCGCTCGAAACGCCACATTCAAGTTGGTGAAACGCCAATTACAGCTCATACTCAATTGTAAATAATCCGGTAAAATAGAACGCACCGTCCAAAAGACCGCGTTCCCCTGACCGTCGTTCACATCGTTCCAATCGTTGTCAACGGCTGGTTTTGTCATGTTGGGGATTTGATCCCCGATGAATTCTTGTTGTAAGTTTGGCCCCAAAATCAATACAGTGTCAATTTGACGTAACCATCCCATCTTGAGAGCCAACTTGGTGTAGATAGTCAGGGCTGGTGTTTTGTTACCACAATGACAGATATTGGTGTTGTCGATGAGCAGATCTTCGCCTTCCCACTTGAACTTGATGTAGGTGTGTTTGCCTTGATCATTGGTAAACCGACCCCCTTGAATCGCCAATTCCGTACGTTGTTGTTCCAAGTGGGCAATGACGGCTTTCATGAAACTCACGCCATCCACCACCCAATCCAAATCTTTCACGTCATTGATGATGGTTCGCGCAATGTCTACTCGCGAGGTCATTTCCCCGTCTTTTCCATTCGGTTTGGGATAGGTTTGGTCCCAGGACGTCCCCATGACGTACCCATTTTTCTTCACCAACTCATACAAATTGACGCGCGCATCCGGTAAGGAAATGGCACTCAACCCCACTTGCCATCCACCCCCTGTGAGTTGTAACGGCTGAGGTAGACGAATCTTGAAGGAATTGGCTTGGTTGTTGGGAAATTCACGTCGGTTGGAATGACTGGGTAACGTCACGTAGAACGACATTTTTGTTTGCTTCACACCACGACCTCCCTTTTAAAGTGGAGGGTCAGGAGGGTATGCCCTTCGCCAAATGTCACGAGATCCCCATTGATTTCGGCCATTTGCGTTTCCACGATTTCCACCACTTCATTGCGTACTGGGACATATTGAATATGTCGAGGTTCAAAGTGCGTGGTTTCTTTGGGGTGGTACTTGATTTCTCGTAAGAGATCCGTGATACGACCCCCTACCATACTACTGGTCCCTACATCACAATACACGTGCAAAGGACGCACGGCGGGAAATTCCGACGGGACACGAAAGGTCCCGTTCAAATTCACAAACCGCCAAGGACACGATAGACTCAATTTCAGATAATCCCCCTCCACTTTCCAAAAGAGGGGTTTGTTGGCGGCATCGCGGATATCCGTGGGGGTGGGAATGGTGGAAATGCCTTGAAATTCTTGCAAGAGATTGGGACCCAATCGATACTGGCCGGGGGACACTTGTTCAATCCATCCCATTCTCAGGGCCAAGGTTCTGCCCCATGACACGTGCGCTACTTGTCGTTTGTAATCCACATTGGTAGTATTCAACAACAAATCCCCTTCGGTGGTCCATTCAAAGGTCGGGGCCAATTTGAGGCCATTGTCCTCGGTCCATTTGTTTTTGGGGACGGTTTGTTTCGCACGGCTTTGCTCGTAACGATAGACCAGTTGATGAAAAAATTGAACTCCCGTCAACGAGGTCATCTCCTTTCTCATATCTCGCCCGTAGACAGTGAGTTCGCGGCGTTCATGGTACCAGCGATCGTTCCCTTGATCGTCTTGGATATACACCCGTTCGTGCCATCGTACGTACAACAGAGGATGGGAATCGCCCACGCCTCCTTCTTCCGCTAGCACGGGAATGGTGGGTAAGGATAAACTCGCCATACCCACCATCCATCCTCGTCCCATAAATCGAATGGGTTTCGGCAATCGGTTTCTGAAATGATGACTCTTGTTCCCAGGAAACTCTTTGGTACTCGCATGACTCATCAACGTCACGTAAAACGACGAGTTGGGCACCCAGGTCATCGTCGTCGGCGTCGTTTGCGCGGTCGAAGGGACGTCACGTCACCACGAGCAATCCAACTATTGTACTTGTCTGGCCACCCTTTCCACTTGACCAACCAACGATCTTTTTGACGCTTAAGTACCTTTTCGATGCGAAATACATCGGACACCTGGACTTTTTGTAAATCCTCCTCGTAAAACGTGCCTTTGATGGGGGTCTCATCCCATTCCTGAATCTTATACGTGGGCACGGGGCCCGGGATCACGCGATGTACCACAAACACTTCTTCGGTCCAACCGGGGAGATAGCCTTTTTCAAAGGTACGATGAATCGTGTTGAGACGAACCCGATCCCCGACTTTGAATTGGGGTTTTTTCCGACCTTTCAATCGTTTGGCATACAATCGTTTCCACACGGCTTCTTCGTTGTCCCACGTCACGTTTTCGGGGGGCATACCAATACTTCGATGACGGGTGGCATTATAGCCTTGCACCAGCTCGGGTAAGACATTGTCAAAGCGTAAGGTGTTGGCCGTGGTCAAATAACGGTACAACCGTTCTTTCAAGGTCCGATTAAATCGTTCCACCACACTGGCTTTGGCATCCCCTTCGGTGGAAAAATGTTGGATGTCTTGCTCCTCCACCCATCGTTGAAAGGTCCGATTGTAAAATTCTTTCCCTCGATCCGTTTGCAATCGGTTGGGGTGACGTCCTTGTCTCACAATCTTCTCAAAGGCTTTCACGAGGGCCACGCCGGTTTTGGTTTTCAACGGTTGGACCCATGCGTACTTGGACAAGACATCCACGACGGTCAACAAGTAGCGTATACCCCGATTATGTTTAGCCAAACGTTGCACTTCCACTAAATCCGCGGCCCATTGATCGTCTAACCCCCCTACGACCACGGGTAAGGTAGCAAAACGACGACGTCGGGGTTTATGCAAGGTGTAGCCCACATCCTGTTCCAAGAGTCGTTGGGCTTTTTTCAAAGGGAGGCCCTGGGCTTTGGCAAACCGTTGCACCCCACCTAAACTCCCCGGGGCGCTAGGATCGTGGTAACGGCTTAACCATTGTTGTGAGACATTGCTTTTCTTCTTCGTTGACGACACAGGGCGTTTGGTTCTCTTCAACCCCGAGGACGAACTCCAGCGTTGAGTTTTCTTTCGAGGGGCCATACTTTTTGGCATTCATCCCATAACGTCGATATGGTGGGGACCGTGTGGGGATGCGCCTTTTGAATGATTCGATACCATCGCCACGCCTCTGGGTGGGCTTTTAACCATACGACAAACGCCACCCATCGATACAGGTTACGGTCGACGTGGGTTTCTTCAAAGATCTGGAGAGGATGCGTGTCCTCGGGACATGCGGGAATAGGGATCTTGGACCCGGGTTGGTGATCATATAACACTTGGCACAGGGTTTGATGGCATTGCCATTGCCCCAGGGACAAGAGAGACTCCCACGCATAACACATCCACACAGACTCCATGGTCACATTGATAACATCATTTATTCCTACTCCTTTTTAAACCATTTAAAAGAGACCTAGACGACCACAGGCGACGGTCTCGAGACCTTTCTGCCAGTTGTCCACACTGTCACTGTACTTGGGGGGTGGCGGCGCTGGGGCGACCATCATTTCTTGACGGTTCTTGAGCTCTTGAATTTCTCGCAACAATTGTTTCTCATAATCTGTCAGGGGGCGATCCTCTTTCCTTGGGGCTCGAGGGGGCGGGCCAGGGATGTCATAGCCCCTCTTGGGATATCCTTGCGCATCACGGGTAGACAAAGGAGATTCAGCTTGTTGGTCGGCTTTCTTGGGCGGGTTGTCATGAAACCAACTCCAGTACTTGGGGCCCATGGGTTGATCGGCCCATCGGAAGAAGCCACACTGTTTCTTGGAACAATTTAGAAACAAGCGATCGGGGTTCTGGGTCGAATGGCTCTGTTGCAGCGTGGCGGGTTCACGGCAAAAACACTGCAAACAAGTCCACATGTCCAACACTTCTACATGAGGTTGACTATACACGGCTTTCATATACTCTGGGGCTTGATCTTGTCCACAAAACAGCAAACACGGTTGCATGGGACATTTCACATACTTCCATCCATTTTGAGATTCTCGGGCCTCCAAACGCACGTCATGGCAAGGACATACCATATAGTCCACCGAACTAGCTAGGGCTCTGTTGGCTTTCGCTTGAGCATAGTCCTCCGCATTGTCATACACGGTCGTCAGAGTGAATTGAGGTGATGGTGTAGGTTGCTCCACCATGTCATTCAATTCTTTCATCATCTCTTCCACGGCGGCTCGGGTATCTTCCACCACCTCCCCTACCACCGGATCACAGTCCACGGGCGTCATCGTTTGAATGGTGTTCTTCTTCTTCTTGTTCCCCGCAGGGTGTACGCTTGGCTTTCTCTTCCGCTCGACCGACATCGTGCTCACGATTTTCACCCACCGAGGCCTTTTTATACCTTGGACCCTTGGCTCTCATTGGTCAGCTTATCCTACCCATATAAGGACGTCTCCTCGTCCCATTGGTCAGCTTTTGGCCTCTCCAAATAAGGTCCTCTTGTCTTCCCATTGGTCAACTGTCTCTATTTAAGACGGTCCCTTGCTCCCTGAATCGTCATTCTCCAAAGCCATGCCCCCAGACATCATGATCGGAGAACAAGATCTCGGTGCCTTGGAACTGCAAGTGGGTCATGGCCATGTGGTCTACACAGGGGGAGCCAAAGGTACGGATGCCCTCGTCGAAGAACAGGCCAAACACTTTGGGATGCAACTCGAAGTCCTGGTCCCCCCGAACCATCCTCGAGCCACTTTCATCACCCCTTCTACGGTGGAAGTCCTGATGTTGGCCAACCCTCATCTTCACCAGGCGGCAGAGAAACTAGGCAAAAAAATGCCCAGTCATTTTTACACCCTGCAATTGCTGCAACGCAATTATCAATTGGCCAAGAAAGCCCATACCATCTATGCCTTTGGCATCTTGGAACCGGATCATAAACGCGTGAAAGGAGGCACTGGTTGGACTGTGCAATTGGCTATGGATCAAGGCAAACCCGTCTACCTGTTTGACATCCCCAGTCAATCATGGTACCGTTCGGACCATTACTACCAAGTCAATGAGAATGCCGCCACCCTGGTCACTGGCAGTCAATTTGTTCCTTGGGGACCTAAAAAGCCCACCCTTCATCAAAGCAGTGCTATTGTGGGATCCCGGGATGTGGACGAGAAAACCCGAGCCGAAATTCAAGCCTTGTTCAACCGTACCTTCTGTCTACCCGAGAACATTGATCAATTACGTATGGAACTGGAAGACTTTCATTTGTAATTTCTTAGTTTTTACTTTTGGAATTGTACATAGCCTTTTTAATTTCTTAGTTTTTATTTTTTTTTTTACTTTTTATTTTTTTCAAAATTGTAGATAGCTTTTTTCCAATTGTAAATAGGAGCGCCCCACCCCGCGTGGCAAAGAAGACCAACCACCCTTTGTAAAAAAACATCCTTTTTAATTAAAATTTTAAAAAACTGACAACACTGGTTTTGCACGTTCATCATAAATAGTTGGTCTTGACTCACATGCATCTTGACTCACAATAAAAAAAAACTCAACAGGAATAAAAATGTTCAAGTCCCTTCAAACAAACAAAACACGTCGTACACGACTGGCTCGTCCCCGTCTTTCCTGTTCCTCCTGTTTCTTCACTTCACGATAAAAATGCTTAATTGTCCCCCACTGATTGCCACAGTACACTTCAGACAAATGGGCTGCCATAAAAAAGTCAAGTTCTTCAAAGAGCGCCATGCTAATCGGCCAAAATCGCTCCTCCCTGGTCGGTACTATACGGAACTCCATCCAAGGGATGATCCGGTGGGTTAGCGCTCTCTTTAATTTCTGGTAGGTGACTGGGTGAAGAGGAAGCCCATTCTCCGGCTCCACAAAACAGAGTAAAAATAAACGGATGAAGGCCTCCACGCGTTGCCGATTCAGGGGGCGCCATGACTCCTCGCGTCTCTCGTACATGCGCCTAATTTGGCGCTGGAGGGGCGTCTCCTCTGGTCGCACTCTCCTCCTCAGCGTCTCCTCACCTCCCACATTCATTTCACTGCCCAGGGACCCCAATACTCTTCTTGTTTCGGCCATTTTTCTTTTCCTCAAACTGACATAAGTCAACCAAGCATGAACTCAAAGCTAGGAGTGACGTCCTGGGGCCTCCCTTGACTTATATACCCCCATTCGCGCAATGCCTCATGGTCTATCTAAGGAGGGGGGAGGGGGGTCCCCCACCTCTTCCCCTCCCACAGCATGATGGGTCTTTCTCTCATTGGTCCCTTCCCTCCCACGTGACCCTTTTGTTTCTCTATAAAAACCCCCGTCTCATTTCACACTTCAACTCATGGATGATCCAGTTCAAAAGCCAAACAAGTGATGGCTCAACCCCAACCTTGCCTGGTGTGTAAGAAGCCTGTCACCAAACCATCCATTTTGATGTGCTGCGAACAACCCTGTCATCTAACCTGTGCCAAACAGCAGCAGGGAAAACAAAGTACCAATCCTAACTTTGGTTGCTTTAGATGTGGACACGGAACTAGCCTCCACGTCCTTGAAATCCTTCATGAAGAATGGAAAAAAGACCCCCAATTTATGAAAGAAGTCAAACGTCACTGGTACCACCATACTTTTCCGGGAATCACACATCACCTCCTTCCTCTCTGGTATGGTATCGCTTATGAATTGAAGTGCGGTGAACTCATATGTTTGGGAGGCGTCCAAGGGTTCTGGGGAAAACACCACCCCAGGTATTGCTCATCTGAACAAATCGAGTTTCTTGGCCAGACCCCCAGCGAAGTTATTTCAAGCATGAAAGAACTGAATCCTTTCCCCACCACCTCGTGTATCGTCTGTGACAAAGATGTCACCTATCAAAACCTATTGATCTGCTGCCGAAAACCCTGTCATGTAGCCTGTGCTGACCACTGGAGAAAGAATCCTCATCTAATCCCCAAATGTATTTACATCCGACAAAGCCATTCCACCACAGTCATTGAAATCCTCAATTACGATTGGAAACAAGACCCCCAATTTGTGAAAGAAGTCGAACGTATCTGGAATGGTCATCTGTGGTATGGTATTTGTCATACAGACACCGGAGCCATTGAAGGATTCTGGGGAAAAATCTTCAAGAATCCGGATACAATCAGCAACATACCCCATTTTCTTGGCCACACCCCAAGCGAAGTCCTTTCACACATGAAGAACATTTTGAGTTCTCAGTAAGGACCCCATGTTTGGACTCACTTGTTGTATACCAAGGACCAATAAAGTATGTTCCATGACACTTTGTTGTTGTGATCTTTATTGATTCTCTACACAATCATGTTCGTTGACTTTTTCGGGAAAGTTCAAGGGTAATGATGGTTCGGCCTTGTTTGAACGGAGCCGGCTGTCCATTGGCTGTTTGAATGTCTATCTCAATGCTGTCAAAGATGGTTTGGCCCAGAGGAAAATACATCCGTTGCCTGGTATCAAATTGATGCTCGGTATTGCCCGCATCCAAGGTACGTAACAAGCCTTTTTCTTGATTTCCCACAATGCTCGGTGCCACCAAGTCCGTGTAAATCATCAATTGTTGTTGTCCTTGTTGCGGTTTGACCGTGGGCGTACTGGGAAAGGGTTGTCGACTCAGATTCGGTCCCAAGAAGAAGTAATAATCGAAATCGGGGTGGGTAAAGCTGACGGAGACGTGCCCCCACGGGGGATATTTGGCGATAGTACCAGTGGTGGGTGACCATTTATGGCGATCGTTGTAATCCACAATATGTTTCACCAGATAATTCTTTTCTTGCACCACGCGTTCCGTGGACGTTCCATCTTTCACCAATCCCATCAAGCCAGCGAATTTCCATTCCATTTCAAATTCCATATTGGCTGGTATGAGGACATACAACGAATCTAATTCGGGGGCGACGCCCGTATTGGTGATTTTCACATAGGGTTGAGCCAGGTTAAGCGCAGCTAGTTGTTTGCGTTTGGCTTGATCGTCCACATCCATTTTAGCTATATCCATCATGACCTCCATGTGTTGTTTTTCCATTTCGTACCCAATGGCAATCCAGGCTTCTTTCAAATTGTGGTAATACCCGGGCGGTAAATAAATTTGTTTGGTGACTTGAAGAGGGGCCGTGCTATCCGCCCGTTTTGGCATGTATCTCACATCTGTTTTCATCCAATGTTTTTGACTATCCTCTTGCGTCCAATTCTGCTTGGTTTGATCTTCCAAGGATTGATTAAACCCCGGGTGGGACATATGTACCAACGCCACTTCCCAATCATCTTCCACCAAATAATACGAACGAGGCAATCGTGCCGTAAATTTTTGACCCGTGCCTTGTGCTTGATCACTCAGGAGCGTGATGTAAACACTCATCGTGACTACTCCCTCACTTAGGGTTTACCCCATTTTATACCTACCCCTCTTCCCAAAATTGGACTTTGGACTTTGAGCCCGCGTTTTCTCCGCGGTTTTCACCCACCTTGAGCCCACGATCCATTTTTCAGACTAGTCAGCGGTTTCTCCTTCTAAACCACGTGACTTCCGGTTGTATGAGCCCACGATCCCTTTTTTCACACCTGGTCAGCGGTTTCCCCCCTCCTAAAACCACGTGATTTCCGGTTCCGGTTATGACGTCATTCTTACATTAAAACGAGGCTCAGGGATCCATACGAGCCCCCTTTACTACTCACATTATAACTGACTTCTCGTTTAGGTTGTCTAATATCGGACTACAAAATGCAAACAGTTGGCCTCTTTCTGTTCAGAGATAGTAGAGTGAGGAAATGGAAGACGCGTCAGGCTATTTTCAGGCGCGTTCGGGTGTTGTTCTCTCGGCAATTTCTGAACGAAAAGGACTGCTCAATGAGGGTCTCCCAGGGGTTTTGAGGAACATGGCCAATTTGAACAGGGGAACAAAGACCAAATATTTTAGGGAACATGAAACATTTTGGGGGATAACAGGAACAAAAAACTGAAGGGAAAGACAAAAAAAAAGTGAAAAAAAGGACCTCAAAGGCACTTATAGCGCGACATTGTCTCTGCCTCCATGTCTTCAACGGCTCTTTTTTCACTATTCGGAAGGATTTCCCGCGGTCGTTAATCTGAGGCCGTTATGGGTACGAGGTCCTCAAGGTATTGTTTCCACAGTTGTTTTAGAAGACGAGAAGAAGATCTTGCTAGCGTTGAAAGAAATAGCGGATCTGTTTAATCAGTATGATCCAAAGCTTTTGAGTGTTTTCAAACTCAAGAGCCTTTTGACACGGGTTGTGAAGGGCGGGTACATCTGATATGCCATTGTAGCTCCAGTTTAACTTTCGATTTAGTCGGGCACTAAAGGAACACTTGAAGCAAATGTTCAGAACAAAATTTTGTCCCCCCACGAATGCGAAATCTCCCTACCCAAGAGTGCAGTCTGGCTTAAAGTATACAGATCTACCGGAGATGTTTCCGGTGCAGGAAATGAGAGACTAGCGAATTAAGTATGGGAAAAGTGTTCCACAGAAGAATACGAAACATGACTACAAAGGACAATCCAGGTACTCTACCTGCCTAATTGTCCTAACGTTGCGTGTTAACAGAATATAGATCAGTATAGAGTATGAATGGGCCTTTATAGCTCAGTTGGTAGAGCACTGCAGCGCGAACGCAGAGGCCACGGGTTCGAATC
Organism: Siderastrea radians; assembly: GCA_964017195.1. Taxonomy (NCBI): domain Eukaryota; kingdom Metazoa; phylum Cnidaria; class Anthozoa; order Scleractinia; family Rhizangiidae; genus Siderastrea; species Siderastrea radians. The sequence goes on along the minus strand of OZ024893.1, from coordinate 1,205,829 downwards.
CCGTTGAAGCCCGAAATTTTTTTCTTTGCTTAAATTGCTTAAGTTGCTTAAATTGCAATTACAACTTCGATGGTCACATCTTCACTGATTTCATTTGTATTTCGTCAGTTCACATCATTCCATTCTGTGTAAAATATGCCTGTCAAGGCAACAGCAAATTATTTAGCGTTTAATTAATTCGTTTAAATATGACGCGTTCAATTATTCATCCTTGGAGACCCAGGGCAGATAGTCGTACGGGAAACAGATAATACGGGCGAAACCGGTGCGAGCGAAAGTTTACAAGAGATCACAAGACAAGTGGAAAAGCCCCCCTTCCACTAGCCTGTGAACCGGCTCTGCGGTGTAGTGGGGAAATAACGCGAGAAAAAAATCGGCGAGCGAAGAAAGTCTGCCATCAGCTCCCTTCGCTCGCCGATTTTTTTACGTTATTTCCCCACCGCGTAGCAGGCTACTGTTCTACCCGTCTTGTAAATTTGGCATTTAATCCTGTATTTTCTCATTAGCTATTTTCCCAATTGCTTATTTCAATATGTTTGCTGCCGAAAAAGGGCCGAAAAATGCTTATGGCGCTTGAAATTATGTTGGTAGAATTTACCCATCCCTAAACGTTTCCCATCCCTGATTTCCTAAACTTTCTCTCTGTATCTCTGACCCCCTCGCCCCCACCTTAGCCCCCACCCCACGAGCACAGTTCTTCTGTGAGGCTCATACCCAGTCTTTCGCCCCATCCAGGAATTTTGCTTGTACCTAATAGTTCATGGGCCAAGTGGCTAAAAATGGCGGATCGGTACCACCTGAGGTGGCAAAGGCTATCATATATCAAATTAAAGCTTATCACGAGTAGAGTAAAAATATATATGATAGCCACTCTAAAGTGGTAGCTTAAGGCCGTCACGTGACTTTGAATTGCGCAACAAACTGCATAATGAGCGTCAAGGAGCTATTTCTTGCTCACCGTCAAAACTTGCTTTTTTGCGACAACAGACTTGTTCGTTCTTAATTAAAGACAAATAAAATTGAAAACCAAGGTATATAACAAGTTAATATTTCTTCAGATCAGGAGTTATTCTTTTGCGAAAATAATATTAAGTTTTCGTAGGTGACATGATACTGGGGTTAAAACTATTTCGGGAGATGCTAAGAAAACTATATTTCATATGAGGTAGAAACTGGAGAAAAGTAATTGGCATTATCTATTAAGCAGCGTTTTACTTTTATTAATCGAATCTTTAGGCTGGAATAATTTTTGAACGAAAATGATTCAATTCGGGCACCCTATGGTAATGATCTAGCGTGTTTCATTACTCAACTTTCCTCCCAATTTCCGGCAATAAAGAAAGGTAAAAAGGGCGTCCTCGTAACATAGTATGATTAACAGAATGTTGAAACACAAAATGTGCCTCTTACATGCCTCTTACGCTAATAGTGTAGTTTTTGTTTGTTTTTAATGGTTGTGGTGGCATCCCCGAGAGGACTGGGTACTAAGGTAGACTGGGTACTAGAGTATAGCTGCCATCTGTTTTCGGTGTTGACAGCTCAATTAGAAGTGGATTCTATTACATTCAGTTAAAACGGCTTTGGTGGAATGTCAGGTAGGTATCTGGGGGCTCAGAAATTCCATAGAGGCGTGCCAGACGGGAAAAATATTGCTTAATTCATTGTAGCGACGATGACGGAGCGCTCGTGTGCCCGAATTCTGTAGAATTATGGAAAACACTAAGACGGGCTGCAGAAATAAGGCGACATGAGGAGATTCTTGGAACAGCAGTTAATTCGCCAGATGAGATTCCTGAAGACTATTATTATAGAAAATGTAGAAGCATCTTCAATATGAAAAAAGATCTCGACAGAATTCATGCTAATGAAAAAACGGAGAGTGGACTGGAAAGATACAGAATCAGCTGAGGGGGCATCTATAAGAGGAACGCCGAGTACTTTAAGGGTTTATGAAAAGGTATGCATATTTTGCGATAAGAAAGACAAATACAAGCGCCATTCCTCCTCCTGTTATTGTGCAAGACTTAACCAGAGCATATCAAGCTGGTGAAACAGCATTTCAAGATTTTAAGAATAATCGCCTTGAGCCTGACAAGCCATTGGTAAAGTTCCACGACACCCTCAAGAAGCAGAAGTTAAACACCTTCGCCAATGTTACGAAAGCAAAAAGAGCCACAAAGAGCAAAGGAGATGATACGGTCCTTCGTGCAGACCGTAATCTATTTGCGAGGATGATTATAACAGCTGAGAGTCGTCACTTGCATATGCAAGAGGTATTACAGCCTTCTAGTGGCCCGCTACCATCTTCTTTGGCGACGAGCAACGGCCTACCACGCAAAACGAACAAGGCGCAGCTAGGCAGGGAGCTAGAGAAGCTGATAGAACCAACGACACACATAACAGGCCCCTCGGTTTACCTGATTGATGGCATGGCCCTCATTCAGACGTTCAAGGTTAGCGACCACATGACTTTTGGACAAATCGCAGACGCTACACTGTCATGAGTTTTACAAGAGGGAAGAAACAGTAAATGCGTAGACGTAGTTTTTGATGTGTACAACGAGATTTCTATTAAGTCTGCAGAGCGAGAACAGAGAGGAGAAGGAGAATCGGTGACATTCAAGAATCTCACGGCCGGGAAAAAAATAAAACAGTTCAATAACTTTCTGCTAAATGGCCTGAAGAAGAACAGTTTAATCAAGTTTTTTAATGACTACTGTAGCAGGCCCTCAAGTCGACATAAGCTTAAAGACAAGGAGCTCTACATAACATGTGGCGCCAAATGCTACAAAGTAACGGCTAATTCTGTGCAGGACGTAGTGGAGCTGTCGTCCGAGCAAGAGGAAGCTGATACGCGTCTCCTGCTGCACGCGAAGCATGCTGTAGCACCCCATGTGAAAGCAATTATCATTTCATCTTAGGATACGGACGTGCACATGCTATGCATTTCGTTTGCGCCTGCAATCCCTGTTCCCATTTTTCAGCAATGCGTTTCGCAGCACCATGCCAGGTATATCGATATCAGCAAGATAGCTAGTGCACTCGGAGAGGACGTTTGCAAGGCACTTCTGGGACTTCAGCCTTTACGGGTTGTGATAGTGTGAGCGCTTTCGCGGGTATCGGAAAGGTTAGGCCACTTAATTTGCTCCGCTGCAAGAAAGAGTTCCAAGTCATGTTTCAGGATCTCGGAGAACAGTGGTCTGCTACAGAGGAAATGTACATCCAGCTGGAGTCGTTCGTGTGTGCCATGTATGGGGTGAAGAAAGGCAACCAGGATATCAATCAGTGCCGGTATGCAGTGTTTTGCTCAAAGAAGGGTGAGACTGCCTGCACCATCACTGCAAGAGAGCCAATTACCAGACGGCAGTATGGAAGAATGCACTTGCCAACAACCAAGTTCCAAGTCCGGCTGGCAAGGGATGGATTCTAGAAAGTGACGAGAGCGGCCAGCAGCTGGATATAGTATGGATGAGTGGGATGCCTGCTCCTAAGCCGTGATCGAGCTCCTGGCGTGCGCGTGCAAGAGGGTCTGCGAGGACAACACATGCGAGTGCATCCTCAATGGATTGAAGTGTAGTGATCTATGTCGTCTCGCAGACTGTTCAAACCAGCCCGATGAGGAGTCCTTCCCATCACAGGAAGATGATGATATTGACCTATTATCTGATTTGGATTAGAGCGCCATGTCCAAATGACAAGGTCTGTTAAGCCGCGAGGATACTTGTGAATGCATAGCCAAAGTAGCATCACTCATAGAACAAACTTTTTTGCAGTTGCGTTCCAACTTGATTCCGTAAGCAAGACCGTTGTTTTTTGCCTGTGCCTATCTGGAGTACGTGTCTTTGTCTACATGTAGCTAGAATTACAAGACAAGACAACAATGACCTTTATTTGCATGACAAAAAAACTGAGGCATTGGTACAAAAGGAGAAACAGTCCCAGTTTTAATATCCACTTTGTTCCAAAGTTGTACGATTGCTTGTTTTTCCTGTGATTGCCGTCGTATCTTCACAGCAACGGTGAGTTTGGACAAAATAGTCTTGAACGTTCTCACCCTGATTCATTACTACAGCGTACTTAAGTCCCATAAATCATAAGCGGCAGCTCAATTTATTGTGACTAGTAATTACAAATAATTTTTTCATATTTCATTTCCCCTAAAACATTAAGACTCTTTGAAATGGTTGAAAAAATTGACACTCAATGAATTTTGGTGGGGGAAACCTAATTTATTCAAGTATTTCTCATAAATCACCGGAAGTGACATCTTAAGACCGTATTCTTTCTTTTTTTTTTTAATTCTTTACAATCATTCTTTGCTATGTTATAACATTGATCTCTATTTAGCACCCCTATATGGAATACCTGGCTCTACAATGGGACTTCAGTGGCTTCCCCAGGCTATTTCAGGGGGTGTGGCTGTTGCGCAATTTAAGGTCACGTGACAGCCTTAAGCTACTGCTACAGAGTGGCTATCATATATATTTTTACTCTACTCGTGATAAGCTTTAATTTGATATATGATAGCCTTTGCCACCTCAGGTGGTACCGAAATTCATCTTGGCCCATGGACTATAACCATTCAACGTAAAAAACATGGCTTCCTTCTGCTGTTACATTGCTCCAGGCATTTTGCGTGAATCACTGCTGGATTGACGCATATGCGTCTGTGTGGGTGTATGTTCAATATTAATGCGGAACTTTTGTGTAAATGACCGTGGAAACAAAGGACGTATCAACATCTGAATCAACAAACACGACAACCAAACCAAAAGAGCAACGTACTGATAGTGACTCATGAAATATTCAACAAAGTCGAACACCAATGAAGTTCCGAGAATTCATTCATAGCCGCTACCGCAGAACAATCAAATGGTTAATTAACTGAGATTGTTAAGTTGGATTGAAGCGGCCAATGATGAAATTGATTACGCTGTCTTCACTCTCCTGGTTCCACAGAACTTCACTTCATCATGTCTACAGTTCACCGTAAATCATATTTCTTTGATCAAGAATCGTGCGATGCGGTGACAAATCGTTCCAACGGCAACGTGGCTCTAGAAGAAGGAACTCGCTACACTAGTTTCAGACGAAAAATGAAATCTGTGCGTGGGTTGAGGTTTCGTCCTATTATCCCAGCGATTATCGGAGTAAGTCTCGGTTTTGCTTTATCGATGTTTTACATCCCTGTGGTTGAACAGCAATGTTTGTATGACTTAGAAGAATCGCAGGTTTTGATTTTGGGTCATCAACCCGGCTTGTCCGGTTCGAAGAAAGCGAGAAGCAGCGATGATTCAAAACCCGTCGTACACAACACCGTTCCTCCAAAGGTTTCTCATTTTAGTTACGGTTTGCGGCCTTATTATGTTGCTAGTGAACTTGGCCATAGAGACAAATTACTCGTTGGTATTTTAACAACCGAGGATAACCTCGACTCCCTAGTGTTAGCGATAAACAATACTTGGGCTCCACGTTTGCCGAAAATTATTTTCTTCACGCCTTTCTCAAGAGATGTGGATTTTTACGAAAAGTACAACAAAGTGCTCGGGCTTCCAGTTGTTCAGTTGGCCGATGTGGAAGATGAGAACCTTTCCAAGACAAAGTTTTCGTTTAGGATGTTAAAATATATGCACGATCATTACATTAACAATTTTGAGTGGTTCATGAGGGTCGATGACGCGATATATCTCAAACCGGAGAAACTGCTGGAGTTATTGAACAGCGTGAACAGTTCTAAAGATGTTTACATTGGGAGACCTGGATCGTACAAAGCGAGCGGTGTACAAGTCAATGGTGATCTATACACGCACGAAAAGTATTGCGAAGGGG